>CP139506.1:24100327-24252420 GCA_021014915.2 Artemisia tridentata subsp. tridentata | reverse complement strand
AAATGTGCATTGAGGATTTTGCCAATGGGGACTTTAGGGAATTAAGTGCTGAAGAAGCATGGGATGCCATAGAAGATTGTGCCCAATATTATTATAGGGTAGACCAACAAACGTTAGTACAAGTCAATTGAATATAAATTTCCTGGATCATGAAACAAGTTTGTTTGGGGATGAATACATTAGTGTTGAGATACCTAAGTGGTTGTCATGTAATGCCATAGTACAAAACAAACACATAGGTGACCTTGATGTGACGGAGGATTTAGCCAAACATGATCACATTGATCAAAAAGACCTAGGTTTTGTGATTGATGACGTCGAATCTCAAGAAACACATGATGAATCTTTTAGGCAGTTTGAATATAGCAGTCAGAATATTGAGGATGATCCTTATGATTCG
Organism: Artemisia tridentata subsp. tridentata; assembly: GCA_021014915.2. Classification (NCBI taxonomy): domain Eukaryota; kingdom Viridiplantae; phylum Streptophyta; class Magnoliopsida; order Asterales; family Asteraceae; genus Artemisia; species Artemisia tridentata. The sequence continues at coordinate 24,252,020 of CP139506.1, read as the reverse complement.
GACATAGAAGTTGAGATGCCTAGAGAAGCACTTGAGATACTTGGGAAAATGTTAGGGTTAGATCCTACTAAAACACATGATGAGGATATAGGTGATCTTGATAAGATGGACGATAGAGTAGAAAATCTAAGACCACCAAGTACCCCACAAGTCCTACCATCATTTGAGGCACATACACCGCCCGTGACTTACCCGAAAGAAGTAGAAGAGACTATAGGAACCCCAATAGAGGTAGAACCTTTGAACGAAACAAAACTAGAAGAAATAGGTTTGAATACTTGTAGTCATAACCTTTCTTTTAGTTCTATGGAAGTTCCTAGTTTTGATGAACCGGAGCCTAAACCAAAACCGTTACCTAATCTTCCATCCTTAGATGTGAACTTAGGAATTGAATTAGGTCCCGATCCACCCATCAAACCATGTAGTCCGGGTAATGTTAAGATTAAGGTAGTAGACATTAAGCCTTGTAGTGAGGAAGACAATATAGGAGTGAAAAATGACCTTACATGTCTACATCACCCATTCATGATTGATCATAAGAAACATTATGGGTTTAAACCGGGTCTATTGGGTCAAGATGGATTCCCAACTAGGAGTCTCTCGAAGTTGTTAGAAAATGATCCCTTTTTAGGAGAACACTTTAACTCACCCATTGACCAAAGTGAACTAGGTAAGGTTATGATGAAAGGAGCACACCCCTTTGAGCATATAATTCATCCACCACTCTTTCCTCACGTGGCATACTCCTACCGAGCTGGTGTGTATCGCTACTATCACCCGCACTTAATCCTAAGTGTAGGGAAAACCTCTCCTTTATCCATTAAATAAGGGTAGAGTCAGGCTCATGACTCGAACAAAAACAAGCGCTTCTTGGGAGGCAACCCGAGCTTTATTTATTTGCTTTGTGTGTTTATTTATTTGTTTGTTTGATTTTATTTGTTTCCGTATGTATGTTTAAATTTTATTATTATTGATTCATGTTCAAAACTAATTTGTGAAAATGCTTTATTTTGTTTTTAACTTCGTCTTAACTACATATAAAGGTATTTTGCAAAAGTTAAGTGTAAGGGAAATCTAAATCGGTTTATTAGAACACAAATTAAAATGAATCGTAATAATAATAAATTAACATACATATTAGTGTGTGTTTGAGTCAAATGCTTGTATCAAGTCATAATGATGTTTTGCAGGATTTCCAGGAAGTAAGGTAAAGGTTTTTCCAGAAATTTTCCGGAAACTTAAAATGAAATTTTTTGTCAGGTCATTTCTGACGGCGTCAGGGTTTATAACCTGACGGCGTCAGATTTAATTTTCAGAAATTTTTGAAAGTTTTGTTTTTAAAAAAGTTTTTATTAAAATATCCAACTTATAATCTCCAGGAATCTGCAAAGTTATCATTCCACAAGCATTATATCCTTATATATAGATTTATCCCGCCGATGTTATGCAGGTTTTCGTGTTTGTTTTCTCAGGTTTAACAGGTTATTTTGGACAAGGAGATGTTTATGGAATCAAGCTTATGGCGATGCATTAGTCATGGAGCTTCAACATTCTCTTTGGAGGAAGATTTAACCGTGTAATTTCATTATCCACCGAGCGAATCAGGGGAGTATTTGATTTCATTCTTTTACTTTATGCTTTTACATCTTGTTATTTGAACATTGGGGACAATGTTCATCTTAAGTGTAAGGGAGGGTAAAAGTACGATTTTAGAGAATGCCATTGCGCTTGATTTTTGTTTGTTTAATAGTAGATGTGTAATAAAACTGAGAGAAATACTTGTTAAGGTAATTTTAGTGCCAAATTTAAAATTTTTTACAACATATAGGAGTGAAACTTTGATCTTAATGAGCGTCTCATGGATAGGAGTTATATGACTAGCACAAAAACCGTACCACTAAAAAATTTTCCACCCCAAATATGTGAGGTTCACCCCTAGAATTGGTAGGAAAAGCATTTATGCTATGATGTGTGTACCGGTAGCACTTAGATTCTAGAACTTGCGTTAGGACCATTCCGAGGCCACAAGTGAGACTACATTCGTGTAGTTAGATTTACTACATGATAAGAGGCATTAGGATTAACCCATTGTTTTACACCTGTGTTTTTGTTATAATTACGTTGGCTACATTGGTCAAGTAATTCTCCCACACCCTTTGCGTTGTACTCATTTTTAGTACACGATACCCCTAGTACACCCCTCAGAGCCTATCTTTTCGTTTCGACCTTTAAGCATTTTACTTGAAGGAAGAATTTGTTTACACCCCACTTAAATGTACACCCAAATCGCCTTAGCCTACCTTGTATGCACTCATTTTTTGTGCATTATCGTTACAACATTTGTTTAAACCCAAGTTAATTATTTAATTGATTACATGGTTGCTAAGTCGAGTCATATCCTTGTACATATTGTTTTGGGACGATTGGGACTCATGGGTAAAGTACTAGTATAATGGAGTAATGGGGAAGAACATCATCTATTACCCCCATATGTGCTAAATATTTTAAAAGTACTCCAAGTTTTTCAATTATCTTAATTCGAGTCATTAGATTAGTATTTGTAAAGTTATGTAAAAATTCAAGTGTAAGGGGAATGCAATGCCCCTATGATATATTATTTTGGATGGTAGGGAAAAAGTGTATGCAAAAAAAAAAAAAAAAAAAAAAAAAAAAAAAAAAAAATCAAGAAAAATACAAAAAAATGAGAAAAAGAAAAATAGAAAAAACATACGGACTACCATCCCGTTTTATTTTATGTTTATTTTATGTTTTTGTTATTTTGTTATTTCGTTTCTAGCTTAAGATTGAGTCGAGTCTTGGCTTAGCAACATTGTATAGTACATGTAATTAATCAAGATCTTTAACTCGCCACCAGTAAAATATCCTTTATCCAACAAAACCGTGTTTTCCTTTTCCCTACACCTAAAGTTATAACCCATTTAAAAGCCCTCTTTGATAGTTTATCTTTGGTGCTTACGCCTAGTGGAGGAGGTTTTCGATCCTTTCCCAAGCCTATGGTAATCTATTTGCTATGACAGGTAGTGAGAGATATTATCCGTTTTCATTTATGAGATTTATTTTGATGACACTTGAGAGATGTGAGTATCTAAACACTACTTGTGAGGTGCTAGTATGTAATCTCCGTGCTTATTATGATTGAAGTGGAACGATTATTTGTTGTAATTACTTTTATGTTTGCATTAAATGACCCCTAACTTGTATTTTGATTAGAATAAAAGCGCATTTGCTTGAGGACAAGAAAATCTCAAGTGTAAGGGTATTTGATGAAGCGAAAAGTGTACCGCTTTTAAGGGGTCATTTAAGCCTTAAATCGTATTTATTTGATCAAATATTGCCCTAAATCGTTCCTTTTGTCATTTTAGGTACTTTTGAGGAGAAATCTGGAAAAGGAGGCATTTTGGACGTTTTTGGAGCATTAAAGTGAAGAAAACGGCAAAGTCTCAAAAATCGGCTAGAAGTTACTCTTGACGGCGTCACAATTTATACTGGACGGCGTCATGCCTTGGCAAGAAAAGTTGGACGTGAAATTTACTCATGACGGGCCAGTGAAAATAGCATGTGAATTCTGACGGCGTCACGCTTTAACTTGATCAAGGGCGTCACGGCTTAAATCATAAGGGGACGGCGTCACGTTCATGGTTAGACGGCGTCAAGCCTTGATAAGCCAGAATGGATTTTTGAAGAGCTAAAGAGGGACGGCGTCAAGAAGGTCATCCGGGAACCCTAAAAGCGGCGAGGTGACGGCGTCACACTCCATAAGGTGACGCCGTCAGATCCAAAAATCTATATATAGTTTTCTAATTTTTTGTCATTAAAGGGAGAGCTTAGTGTGTGGAATTTTGGGAGAAAACCCTAAGACGATTTTAGCTACTTTTTCTGGGCTTTTTGCCTTGAGATCTTCCATGTTTCATTGAAAGATAAGTTATCAATTAATCATTCAATATGTCTATGTGTTGTTTGATTCTATCTTATTCTTGTCTTTTGTTTAACATGTTAGGCTAAATTTATCTTGTGTTTGCTTAGATCTAATGAAACCTAGCTATTGATTATTGGTTGTTAGTGTGTTATTAGTTGTATTGGATGATTGTTTATCTATGTTAGGCTTAAGAAAACTGGCTAACTTCCTATTCGGTAACTTGCTTGAACGTCTTAAGAAACATGAACCAAATGCGTACTAAAGGTTTTTATGGTTGTATTTAATGCACAAGCGAATTCTAGTGATCCCATGTTAGGAGCTTCCTAGCCGGCTCGACATAGGAGTGAAGTAGGAGCTTGTAGAGTTGGGGAAGTAAGTACGCCACCCCACGAATGGTATTAAGGAATACACCCGTCATCCACGCAACTAATACACACTAATTAACCGGTAAAAGATAGTTAGGGAGTAAGGAAATCTAAGTAAACACATTTCTCTACACATAAGTTTCTCACCACATTTTATTTTCAGTTATTTAATTTTATTGCATTCGTAGTAATTTGGGTTAGTTGACTAGCAACTAATTCCGCCCACTCTTTCAAACCCGAGATTTTACTTGCTTTCATAAAAACTATAAAAACATAAAAAGAATCTTCCTCAACCCTTAGACCTAATTAGAGTAGCCTTTCATACCTAACGAACACTATTCCCTGTGGAGAACGATCAATCCCCCGTACTTACCACTACACTATACTACATCGGTCAGGTACACTGCCTGGTGGGGTTGTAAGCCTCTTGAGATCCCTCGAGAGGTAAAACCTGTTGTAAGGTTACAAAACCACGCAATCAATGCAACAAAAAGTAGGAAACTCATATTGTATTTTCTTTGCTCCACAAATGACACATGGTGGTTGCTCCTTCAATAGACGATGCTCTTTAGGAAGCCCATCGTACACAAATTCGTACGGATCATCTGGTTTTGCAATTTAAATAATGTATTAATAAGATGATACAAATTTTCGTAAAGAAGAACATAATATGAAAAATTATTTTACCTATGTTGGTTTCATGTGTCAAGTCTGAAAGATTTTGTGTCATTCCTTCCATTGTGTGTGCTTCCATGTTAGCATTTGCGTCCGCTCTTTGATTTTCCTTACGTTGTTGGTACCGCGATTTGTCGTATTGTTTTTTACTTTGAATGTTTGGGTCTACACCAATATTGGTTCCTACATAGGTATAATGTAAATACATGCAGTAAAGAGCAAAAGCAATTCTTTACTGAAGCTTACCATCCATAGTTTGATTGTACTCTTGATCAAACAGGGGCAACAGTACGCTACTACCGTGCCGATCATCTGGTTTGCAATTTAAAAATGTATTAATAAGATGAGACAATTTTCCGTAAAGAAGAACATAATATGAAAAACTATTTTACCTATGTTGCTTTCACGTGTAACATCCGAAAGATTTTGTGTCATTCCTTCCATTGTGTGTGGTTCCATGTTAGCATTTGCGTCCGCTATTTTCTTCTCTTTACGTCGTTGGTAACGGGATTTGTCGTATTGTTTCTTTCTTTGAATGGCTGTGTCTACACCAACAGTGGTTCCTACAAAGGTATGATGTAAATACATGTAGTAAAGAGCTAAATCAATTTCTTTAATGAAGCTTACCATCCATAGTTTGACTGTAGTCTTGATCAATAAGGGGCAACAGTACGGTACTACCGTGTCGATCATCTGGTTTGCAATTCAAAACATGTATTAGTAAGAGCATACAAAATTCCGTAAAAAAGAACATAATATGTACAGTTTTTTACCTATGGTAGTTTCACGGAACAGTTACGTCATGTGCGGGTGTGTTACTGGAATTCATCATGAAAGACTAATGACGAATTATGATGTCAAAGTAGATGGTGACCTTGCGATTTGGTATGTATTCACAGCCATTGTACGTGTTTACTATTTATAATGAAAATATTATTCATCTATCGTCATTAGGGCTTTTACGACCCAAAAATATGTTCCACAAATAGAATGGTTTTTTTTTGTTATTGAATCTCTCCACCAAATTAAATTACACCATTGTGTCGAAAAATATGTTCCACAAATAAATTAACGAGTTATCATAGTATAGAGAAAGAAGTAATAGTTAAAGCATGGATTAAACAAACAGCAAAGAATGATCAACACTCAAACTCCCTGCCAAACAAGCGCACCATCTATACATATTTGAACACTAGTCTATACAGTTATGTAATGCAAAGCGCAGAAAAGTTATGTAATGTGGCACTGACATCACTTTGCAACGTGCCATACTGATATTTCACCAAACAGGGAGAGTTTTAAATCTGAAGCTGATGCAACAAAATATCGACATGCACCAATTGATATTCACCATGCCAAAATACCCATAACCCCCTTTAACCACCATCTTAGAGCTAGTCCAGAACTGGTAGTATTCCACTTATAAATAAATTAATTATGTTATATCTTCTCAACCACAAGCAACAATACATGTAAGTGCGCATGTGATGGCAGAACAAAAAATGAGACCTTTCTATAATACGTTTAGTCAATGTTGCTAAAGTAAATATGTGATGAGATAATTGTTGCAACTGTTGGAAGATATATAAACAAAAGGCAACAATTCATTCATTTTTGATAGGAAGAGAAACAAAGGAAACCAATACATAGTTTGTAAACAATGTAAAACAAGTTGTTTTAACAAATTAAAAGGCACAAAACATAATTTTAGTCTTCATCAGTCTCATTTTCATCAACCAAGCAATAAACTCTTTTCCGACCGGGCACGAATACTTGACTCGCAACGGTTGGTGATGGTATTGGTTCTTCTTCATCATCTTCATCGTCACTTGATATGACAATGACGTCATCCCAATTCCAATTGATCAAGTTTGGGTTGAAAAAAGGATTAGGATGTGCAGGAGGAGGGGGATGAAGCTGTAAAAAAAAAAAAAGACCAATCAGTAAATAAGAAGAAGATCGAACCAACCAACCTCGAATGTAAAGATACACGAATGTGAAACCAACCTCAAGATCATCGTCAATATTCTTTTCATTTTTCTTTGAATGGAACGAGCTAATAGGAGGGGGAACAAGCTGATATAAAAACAACAAACAAGTTTGTGTAAATAAGGATTAAAAATAGCAAATAAGATCATAGAAAAGAAGACCATTTCTAACCTCAAGATCATCATCCGCATTCTTTTGATTTTGCATCTCCATTGTTTTTGGTGGAACCAGAAATGATTTTGCATCTCCATGGTTTTTTGGGGTTGTTTATATAGGCAAGGTTTAGTGTTCAATAATTTGAATTTTCCCGCTTATATATGTTATTTTAGATCTCCATTAATTTTGCCTTCATACCAAATCGCATATTGATTTCCTTAGTTATTTTGCATATTGACTTTTCAATATTGACTACATACCAAATCGCATGCTATATATTTCAGTATGTTACACACGCATGGTTCCTTTGTTATTTGATTTCCACATTTCCTTTATTAACTTTTTCAACATTAATTCCCTTGTTATTTCAGTATGTTACACACGCATGGTTCCGTTGTTATTTGACTTCCACATTTCCTTTATTAACTTTTTCAACATTAATTCCCTTTAGTGAAATTTAGACCTTCCTAAACAAGTACCAATTCCTTTTTACAAGGGTATTATGGGCATTGACCAAAAATTAAGTTTTCACTTTTCTATTTGACCATTTTGTCTTTATAAGTAGTTAAGATATATTGGCCCTAATAATATATATTTTTCTTGTAAATTTTGCAATATATACAAAAGATATATAATTAAAAATAATAAGAACATTAATAAAATTATTAAAAATATACAAAAATATGCAGATTTTATATCAAATATACACAATTTTAAATTTTTTATATAGAAAAGTTCAATCCGCCTAGGCGCTAGGCGTTGGTCGACCGCCCGACTAGCACCTTTTGCAACCTTGCAACCAACACTTCTCAACATCGGACAAATGTAGTGCAATGTGTGGTTTACAAATATTAATGAGAAACAACGGACTAGGAGTATGTGGTTCAGGTAACAAACACGAACAATGGTGAGAATCGCGGTTCAAAGAATGAAACATTTTTGACAGATGTATCAATGGCGCACCTTCTTGCTATATGTACTGCAAAATTTCAAAGTTGTTACCTTTGGTTAACTGCAATACACAATAACATTTGTATAACATTTTTGACCGGAGAAGATGACCGGAAAATCAAGAATGTCAGTGTAGCACTCTTGAATGGCTCTTTATACCAATTGAAACACCCACTATCTGAATCCTATTAATAGATTGGAGATATGGCTCAACTAACAATTGAATTGAAATTGCTGATTAAGAACACAGTTTGTAATTGAAAGTGAAATGATTTGTTATTTGATAATTGGAATTGTTTACAGAGAATTGAGAAAGTGATTACATCAAAAAACTGATTTCTATAACTGATAAGTGGGAATTTATACAAATGTAAAATGGGCAGGAAATATGGTTTGAGTTGGTTAGAGCACATGCAGGTCACGTGCTGTCTAAAATGGGTAATTTTTGGTACTTTGACTTTTGTACATTCAACAGAGGTATGTTTATGTTTAAGTTGAATATGTTTGTGTGCTTGGTTTGTTGTTGACTAATTCACTACTACGGGTGTTTTGTAGTTGATTGGTGAAGGAAGTAAAAGCTGATGTGGCGATGATTTGACTAGTGACTATTACATCCGGCCTAAAGAATCACGCTCGTGTAAAATGTAGAGATTGGCTAACTTATGCTAAGAGTGAAAATTGTTATGGTCATATGAAGTGTAGATTTTCTTAGTGTGTTTTTCACATTCGTAGCGTTCCATGTATGAGTTCTTATCACAGTTAGGCCGACTAGCAAACAGGCTCGCTTGTATAAATCTACATTTTTTTCTAGATAATCGTCGAATTATTCCTAGTATTGTCAGCGAGATGATTATGGACCTAGAGAATACATCACGGGGCTATCAAGGTAGTCTTTAACCAAAGAATCGTCGTGCTTCACATTCGACTCTTGTTAGTGTGATCTATTACACATTCCACATTGCGCCTCACCTTACGCCATAATCATGGTAAACAGTAACCAAACCTCTATATACAATTTAAAGATTGTGTATTCTCATTTCATTAGTGTTATAAGCCGGATTCTCTAGAGTAACTTTGTTACATTACATTAGATATTCATAGTACATAAAGAAAAGCGCATCAGGATGATCTTTCGGAAGATTGTTGAGGTAGAGATAAAAACGAACTAAATCCTCATCAGCAACAAGATCTGCATCCATGACTTCATTGTCACCCGTCAAAACCCATAGATCACGTGATTTTACTCTCTTTAAGTTGCCTCGACAAAACGGACAAGATGCAGACCTCGTGTTCCTGTTGCATTTCAGCCATAAATATTTTTTTAATCATCCCGAATATTTGACAGCTAGTTCTGCATAAATAAGCGTTAATTATTCGGTAAAAAGTGTTTTATGTCAGAAGCAACTTGACCCAGAAAAAAGCGCTGTTTTGAAACAAAACCTACAAACGACAGGCCTTGTTTTTTGATTGGTATAAAACCTCCTATATCAATTTACTCAAATTCATTTTGAAATGATACAATATTTTAGAAAAATTCTGATAAAATGGTTATCTGTTACGGGGTATAAAGTTTAGCAAAAAGTTTTTCATGCCAACATAACCCGACCCATTTTGACCCGTACACAGACCACTAGTTTTGACCTGACCCTGTTACACAATCCGTCTGCCCACACATGTTTTAAGATATTGGTGACATACCATTCTCGATAGCAGTTGATGCACATCGCATGACAGCAATTAGGCAAAACCACCTTTGTACAAGGTTCTAAGCAAATCCCGCACTCATCTTCTCTTTCCAAATCAAGATTTGTAAAACTAATTTCATTTTCTGGTTTGTTTTGGTCAGGTGCTACAATCCTCGATGTCTCTCCTTCAGAACCACAAATCATTGGATAATTGAGCTCCACCAAGTCGTAGTGTAGCCTTCTTAGAGATGGTAGTATAACAGCTGCAAACATCGGTCTTTATCAGAAAAAGAAAACAAAAACATTTGGAACTTCACGACTTATCATCAACAATATTCTAACCACAGAATTTGGCCCCTTCATTTATTATCCATCAACATTAGAGGTGACAAAATGACCGTGTAAAGTGTGATCTTTTGGTTAAAATTTTACCCATCTGACCAACAAAAATTTTCGCATTTACATGTAAATGTGTCGATTTCTGTTAATGATGGCTGTTACTTTAGAGTTATATTAGTTTAATTTAAAGCGAAATACCACGTACAACGGATCAAAATGCTAAATGCGTAATAAAGGTTTAACATGACAAACCATAAAAGTTGCTTATTGTTGCCTTCCTTCCATGCATAGAAATTTTTGGTCTTCCATCTGTATATACCTGCAACGGAAGATTATCGTATGATGATTAAGATCCATGTACTAAATTTATGAAACACGTGTTCTCTAGCTATACTATATCACACTTAGGCGTCAATTTACATGTAACGTTATGATTTAAATTGTGGAATTATTTAGTACCAACCTTGTAGACAAGAACATGAACAAGGTTCAAGTATCTAGGCAATAAGCAAGTGCAAGAGGAATCAATCCACTGAAGCAAGAACATTACGAGAGGTGCTAATTCATTGTGAACTAGTTTCATTTGAAATTTTGCACCATCTTTGGCTCTAGGAATCGCAGCTGCCCTGCAAATCCAAGACGAATAGACACAAAAACAATAAGAAGGCATTTTTTTCATCTCTTATAGGTTGATGCCACAGTGAGGGAAAACAGATACTCCATACAACTGATAAGGTAACATCTTTGATGATTTCATATAGAAGCGCACTAACCCATTACTGCGCTTCTGCTCAAAATAGTAAAAAAGATGTCACCTTTAACAACTTTCAAACATCAAGAATCACATTAAGAGATTTCAAGATTTGTCAATTCCTCTCTAAATTAGCAAACTTTCTGCTAGCAAGATGACTAATGGTAACAAATAGTGACATTAACATAAAATGCGAGAGGTCTCAAGTTTGTATCATGTTAAGTGCAAACAGCCATGAGGTCTGCTTGACCCAGTTTGAGTCTGTATAGGAGTACTCCCGAGCCCATTTAATTAGTCGGCCAAAAGGTCCAAAACACAAAGTTACCAAACAATAACACATGAAAAAGAAAGTACTTATAAGAAGCTAGCTTACAAAGCATTAGCATGTTGTATATCAGCTTCAAGAACCTTCAAAGACTCTTCATAAGAGCATCTCCCAAGTGGGAAATACACCATATCCATTTTCCTTAACACAAAACAAACATATGACCACAACCTTAACACAAGTACACAACACTATATACACATAAAGTACACATACATGTGTTTATGTCTTTGTTTTCTCAGAAGCTTTTTTAAATGTTACTTAGACCACTTCTTTTTTACTTGGGATAGAAAATAATAATATGGAATATTTTAGAAAGGAAAATACAAAAAATGGGAGGAGAAAGAGGAGGAAAAATTGTCTTTTGTTGCATCTTTCTTGAAATGGGCGGCTTTGAGTGGCTGATAGTTTCTTGATGGCAATAAATGAAGATTATAAAAATTTGGTGAAGAAAAAGACTGTCACTACTTTTTTATATAAATTTAATAAAAATATAAGATTTGGTTTTGTTGGTTTTGGTAGGTTTGTTAAGTGATGCTTTGCTAACTTTTTTGGCCATTTTTTTTTTCTTTTTAACAAAAATTTCAGTGAAATGTGATTTATAGTGACGGAGTTGCCAAAAGATGTTGTCATGTCAGCGTAACATTTATCTCATTTTTATTATTGTAGTAAAAATTGCAAGAGTTAATTACATAAATGGTCACTGTGGTTTAGCCAAAATTGCACTTTCAGTCACCGAACTTTTTTCTTGACCGGTTCAGTCACTGTGGTTTGCATCTATTACCGGTTCAGTCCAATTTCGAAGAAAATGACTAAAAAGCCCTTGTGATATTCTTTTTCTTTTTATAGTTAGTCCTTTAGACAACTATGGTTTGTCAATTGTTTCACAGTTAGTCCTTTAGACTAACGGTTGTTAGTCCTTTACACGTTTTCGTCCGTATTTATTCGTTTCCGTCCGTATTTACACGTTTTCATCCGTATTTACTCGTTTTCGTCCGTATTCACACGTTTTCATCCGTATTTACTCGTTTTCGTCCGTATTTACACGTTTTCGTCAGTATTTACACGTTTCCGTCTATATTTACAAGTTTCCGTCCGTATTTACACGTTTTCGTCCGTATTTATTCGTTTTCGTCCGTATTTACACGTTTTCGTCCGTATTTACACGTTTCCGTCTGTATTTACAAGTTTCCGTCCGTATTTACACGTTTTCGTCTGTATTTACACGTTTTCGTCCGTATTTACACGTTTCCGTCTGTATTTACAAGTTTCCGTCCGTATTTACACGTTTCCGTCCGTATTTACTCGTTTCCGTCCGTATTTACACGTTTCCGTCTGTATTTACACGTTTTCGTCCGTATTTACACGTTTTCGTCCGAATTTTTCTTTAGAAAAATATTTTTTTCGAAATTATTTTTTTTCGAATTTTTTTTTCAAAATAATATTTTCGAAAAATATTTTTTTTCTAAATTATTTTTTTCGAAAATTAATTAATTTCTTTCGAAAAATTAATTCAAAAAAAATTAATTTTTCGAAAAAAAATAATTTTTCGAAAAAAAAAATTTTTTGAAAAAAAATTAATTTTTCGAAAAAAATAATTTTTTGAAAAAAAATAATTTTTCTAAAATAAATAATTTAGAATAAAAAAATTTCGAAAAAATTATTTCGAAAAAAAATTATTTTTCGCAAAAAAATAATTTTTCGAAAAAAAATAATTTTTCGAAAAAAATAATTTTTTGAAAAAAAATAATTTTAAAAAAAATAATTTTTCTAAAAAAAATAATTTAGAATAAAAAAAATTCGAAAAAATTATTTCGAAAAAAAATTATTTTTCGCAAAAAAATAATTTATCGAAAAAAAATAATTTTTCGAAAAAAAATGATTTTTCTAAAAAAAATAATTTAGAATAAAAAAAATTTCGAAAAAATTATTTTGAAAAAATAATAATTTTTCGCAAAAAAATAATTTTTTGAAAAAATTATTTCGAAAATATTATTTCAGAAAAAATAATTTTTCAAAAAAAAATATTTTTCTAAAAAAATAATTTTGAAAAAAAAAAAATATTTAACGGAAAAGGACTAACCTTGCAATGCTAGTTAACGGGCAGTTAACGGAAAAGAAGAGGCAAGGGCTTTTTGGTCATTTTATTCGAATTTGGACTAGATCTGTAACTTATGCAAACCACAGTGACTGAACTAGTCAAGAAAAAAGTTCGGTGACTGAAAGTGCAATTTTGGCCAAACCACAGTGACCATTTATGTAATTAACTCAAATTGCAATCTGCTACGACGCAAACGCATATAGTTATAGGAAAAGAAAAACAACATACAAACATATTTAGTGTTGATACGGTAATGTTGGAGGATAACTTTGACTATAACAGTGACGTTGGTGTTACCGGCTCGTGTCGTAACACCAATAGCTAGACCTCGATTTATAAGATCACATTTACGGTAAGCAAGGTGTTTTAATTAATGTCGATTCATCTTTATATAATGCAAGTTATGCATCAAACTAATAGTGAAAAATGTTATGATGTCTACTAATAATGTAGTTTATTTTTAACAAACAACATTTTATATCTAATAATATGCTACCTAAACTGATGTATGTCTAACAACTCTTGTCGAAGAAGTCAAAGAATAAGTAGTTCTTATGTTTTGCTAATCTTTCCTTTTCTATAAGATATTACAATGCTGATTTGATATCACAAACAAATCTTTCTCTCTTATGTTATTTTGATCTTCAACGTGGTCGATTGAGTTTGTGAAACTCGAATCGGTTGTGAAGTGTGCTTGAATCTTTTTTCTTAAACGAGTAAACTGACGACGCTTTTCTGTTCAGGTTACTTGGAGAGGTCAAGTTATTTTACTAAGATGTACGCTTCTTAATCGAGGTATCTGCATGACATTTCCGACTCTTTCCGTGACAACCTTTAAAAATGCAATGAATATATTGAACGAAACAAAGAAAAAGAAGTGTTATATTAATTGGTCAAAAATAATTCAACTTAAGACTAAATTTATTATTGAAGAATATGTCATCCATAGGCTCTTAGAGTGCTATACACCACCACTTTGTTATTTGCATAGTTTTATTCCATGAAAAGTTGAGTAAATAATAATTTAAAATGTAGAGTGCTTTTGTCACTCTTTGAACATTTCTACACCGAACGAAAATATAATATTTTTTTTTATCATAAAGTATAATCATTTATGATCTTTGCACGCTTATACTAAAACTAAAAGGAATGTACTATAAAAATTTAAATTCATTTTCAAATTTCGTATCTTTTTAAGTTTATAGTACATTCATGCTTGAACCCAAACTAGCTACATAACATGTACATGCACATAAACATATGTATTATTTTGTTGTCATATGGTGTAGATAGGACATTATGAAAGCTTATTAACCCCTTAGCTCAGTTTTATGTCCCATTTGTCAAGATGATATCGAATCGGTAAATCATACTTTCTTCAATTGTGATATGGCAAAAGCGTTGTGGGACTTATTGGCTAAATGGTGGGATATTGACATCCCGGTTTGTGCTAACATCATGGAGTGGTTCTCTTGGCTGGATTCTTTGCGTGTTTCTTTCAAAGTGCGGTTGTTTCTTGAAGGGGTGGGTGATACCCTTCTTTGGTCTATTTGGAACTTTCGTAATTGTTTGGTTTTCTCTTCTCCTTCTCCTAACAAGGTGATGCTTTGGGACTCTATTGTTTCTCAATCGTTTATGTGGATTTCTTCTAGAAATCCTAAGCACAAGTTTAATTGGTTAGGTTGGTTACAAAATCCTGTAATTTTTATTAACTCTATGTAATTTTCTAGCTTTTGCTAGCTAGTTTTTAATATATTGCCGTAGTTCAAAAAAAATATCCATTATTTAAGTTGTAAGCCAAACTAGCTCAAATTAAGAGCAAAAACATAACCAAATTCGAACTAACATATATCAGTTTGGTTCTAAACTTTTTTGGTTTGTCGTTCTGATTTGATTAGTTTCGGTCAGGTTTCCATATATTATGCACCATCATTTATATGGCGTGTTTAGATGTAAAGCTACCTATACAGTCAGGGACAAAATCAGCACCAAAATGTCTCGATCATATCTAGATATTCAATCGATACAATATTACAATGTTCATAATTTAGAAACTAGAATCATACCAAATTATCTTCACAACTAGAAGGGTTGCGCTGTCCTAATGTAGGTGATATTTAATGGTTTAAATTCATCATTAAAGGAGTGTCTAATATTGTTATGGGTAGGTGCCTAACTATTTAAATACATGAACTCGTTGTAACACAATCAATTGATTTTACATAATACATAATTATGAGTTTAAAATATAAATATTATAGAATATGTGGATTGTACTTTAAAGAATATATGTTGCTTCACTCGGGCCGGAACTAGGGGTTCACGAGAACCGGATGAATGTTTGCCGCATAGTGTATATTTTTGTTAAAATTCTGATTTATCCGAAATGAACTTGGTCTCTAAATTTTATGTCAAATAAATACATGTCTTGTTTAGTTAGTCCATTAATATGATAAAAGAAATGCAAGTCTTCTTAATTTATTTTTTGGTTTTAATGAGATCATAACTTTTTGTTCACTTATATTTCTTTTATACTCGTAAAAAAAAATGTACACCAGGTGACTTGAAGTTTTGGATCGGCCTATGGTCACACATTACATTAAACTTTTACATTAGAAAAGCAGATAAATTGGTTAAAGTTTGACACTTAAATATGTGGATGATCGTAAAAAATATAGAAAGGCAACTTACACTTCATGCACATGCACTACAAACATTACAATTATCTCATCACATAATTGTCTCATACGACTTTAATCCACAACCACTTTTTGCAAAATATTTCACGGATACTGCTAGGCTAAAGTTGTTTGGTAAAGATATGTAAATTGTACGGTAGAAATTTGTTGTGACAAATTACATTAAAATTTTGGCACTCGAAGAACAAAGAAATTGGTTAAATTTTGACAATTATATAAGTATAACAAATATTCTTCTTCTATATATTAATGAATATGTATTGTTTTCCACGTTATAAGGGTGACAATATTTTATTGGTAGTGGTCGAATAAATGGGTTCGACATGTTTGGCCACCTATAAGCTATAAATTAAACAACTCTTTTGGGGTGCGTTTGGTTTATGGGTATCAGAATGAGAAATAACGTGTATGAATTCTTAAAAATTGTTTGGTTAGAATGTTTGGATTTTAAATTTAGCAATCATACCCATGAATATAGGTATAATTCATACCTACCTTAAATGGTGGGTTTTCTCTCTCTTGAATTATTCTCATTCTTATAATCATACCCACATCCAAACCAAACGCCCCCTTGATTTTTGTCTACCAGGGAATAGATCTGGTGAAAAGAAAAATTAAAATGAAATAGGTGAGAATGATTTCTAGCCATACATTTTAAATTAAAATAAAAAATTTAAAGGGATATTCATCTAATTTTACTTGTGCATCTAAAATATGCAGTTG
Source organism: Artemisia tridentata subsp. tridentata (assembly GCA_021014915.2). NCBI lineage: Eukaryota > Viridiplantae > Streptophyta > Magnoliopsida > Asterales > Asteraceae > Artemisia > Artemisia tridentata. Next base: position 24,235,324 of record CP139506.1, on the reverse strand, counting down.
TGATTCATTCTCATCATTTTTATTTCAATATTACTTCTGATCATAACTCTTGTAACCATTACAAACACCTAATCAGTTTCATAAGTACTCTTATGTAGGGGTGGCAATTTTCGACACGACACGCTAACCGACACGGACACGACACGAAGATAAACGGGTTTGGGTCGAGGATAAACAGGTTTGGGTCGAAAACAGGTTAACCCGTATAACCCGTTTAATAAATGGGTCGTGTATGGGTTTAGTAATTTAAACAGGTCAACCCGTGAACCTGTTTAAATATATAAAATTTTAATCAATAAAATATATAACTATTGTAAAGTAAAACTTTAATAAACTTGGAAATTAAAGTCAAAAATGAAAATTTTTGAATGGGCCTTTGGAAGCCTAAAATATAGAAAACTATGAGCGGGAATTTAGCATCTAAGACTTTGAGTGGGAAATTTAGTATCAAGGCTTTGAGCGGGAACTTAGTGTCTAGTCAGTCTACTATCTTAGACCTCTGGCAGTCTGGCCTCTATTCTTTGAGCGGAAATATAGGGCCTTGGCTTTGAGCGGGAATTTACTTCTTATATATACTCGAGTCTTGCCCATCTCACTCTAAAATTTCACCCAATCCTAAAATTGATTATTAACAAACCACCTTCTTCAAACTAATTAAATAGTTAACCCTTTTAACTAGTTTATTTAAACGGGTTACACGGGTCATAAATGGGTTACACATATTAGGTGTGTGCGGGTTAGGGTTGAGGTTTTTGACACGATTAATAAATGGGTCGTGTTTGGGTTGAGGCTTTACCAACCCGCCAACCCGAGTGGGTCGACACGGACACGACTCGATTGCCACCCCTACTCTTATGTATTACTCGTATTATATAATCATGCTATAATGTAAGTAAATCTTTATTACCACGTTTACTGTATAAAGAACCTAGTGAGATGGTCGTCCATTACGTGTTTACAGTTTTAAGTAAAACCTTTATAAATTAATGATGTTGGGACCAGAATATTTTATTAATTTAGCGAGATATTATTATATCGATAAATTAATAATTTATTAATTTAAAGAGGTTTTGCGTTTGACCTTTAGATTTCCAAGTCTAACATATTAGTTACAATGTATACTAGTTAATGATGAAAAATAAATTAAAAAAAAAAAAAAAAAAAAAAAAAAAGTTCCAATTAACAATTTATGAATTAAAGTTATTGAAAAAATTAATGAATGTTTAATAATGAATGTTACGAGGTTCAAGACATTGAATAAATTGTGAATTTTTTTTTACTAATTATTAATTTATAGTTTCGTTGGGAACAATATATATACACTATGGTTTCAAAAAAATTAGTATCTTATTATTTTATCGATTGGTGTTTAAATTTGTACTGGTCCCAAGTTAAGACTGAACAAATTATTAATTTTTATCAATGTTATTAATTTATAGAGGTTTTACAACGATAATAAGTAAATAAGTTCTTTTTACATGCAAACACTTGTGATAGATATGTCCGAACAACATTGTTTGCCATAAACCATTCCTTTTCAAAGATGGAATCAAGAATTAGAGTTAAGGGGGCGGAAATTTTTTTTTCTCAACCTAACAAAGTAATATAACTAAAATGTTAAATGATAGGTTCTAATTATCACATACATTGAGTTACAAACTTAAAATTTCAATTAAAAAAAACAACATTTTTTACGGTGAAAAGGTGAAATATTTAAGCTCAAAAAATATATACAACATACGAACTGCTTACTGCAAAGACTTATACATGCAAGGAAAAAAACACATTGACAATTAATATGAAAATATTAGATGAAAATCTTATGTATGAAACAGTGTCAAACTTTTTTTTTTTTTTTTTTTTTTTTAACTGTTGGGGGGTCATTTGTTCATAGTTGGGTCATATGCTTAAATTTTATAAGATAAATAACAAAACGATTGTAGGTCAAGCACCCCCTGGCCCCACTGTCTCTGTCCCTGGTTCTTTTGTATTCATTCATACAAGTCTTCTATTTTTTTATTTTATTTATTTTATTTATTTATTTATTTATTTTTTGTATAACAAAGTATTTCATATAATATCTTTTAATCATTTTTCTTTCTTCTTATATATGCAATAATAAGGTAGAGCAAGAAACATAATGTGCAACTATTTTGGCATTTTAAATAGGAGGTTCTTTACGTGAACTTTGAATCAACCACCATTCACATGACCTATAAATCGGACTCTTTCAAGGTAAGAACTAGAGCCTTGAATATTACTACAGAAACGACAACCTAATATTGTTGATATTATTTAATTGTAACGTATTATTACATAGGTTACGATTCTTTTAAAAGTATCTAATTACTCCGCTAAAAAGTCTAGAAAAGAAGTTATCGACAAGATTTTAAAAATTTTCACAACAATGGACAAATAAGTTTCGCTGAAACAAATAAATTTTTTTATGAAAAAAACATATACTTTATAATATTTTTTTATGTGTGTCATATTTTTTGTTTATCACACATTTTTGTACGTGTTTATCAATTATAATGCTACATCATATTTTTCCTCACTAAAAATAGCTTAAATTTTTAGCAACTCTTCATTCTTCTATTTTCCTTTAAAGTTAATGCTTATTTCAGAATTTTCGAATACTTTTATAAGAAAATAATTATTTTTATGAAACTAGTCATTTTTATCAAAGGGTTTGTGTCCCAATAGCATTTCATGTTGTGTGAAAACTTTTCAAATTAAATGGTTATGGATTCAAGTCATATGAGATAGATTTGTGGTTTAAATATTGTTAAATAGTTAAAATTAAAAAAAAAAAAGAAAAAAAAAGAAAAAAAAGAGGCATTTTTTATTTGTTTGGCCATTGGTTGGATCGTTCCTCAATTTCCAATACAACTTTTAACCTAACTTCAATTATGTCCATCCTTTTTATAGTAACAAAAATAATAATTTTGATATCGACCAAGTCAATGTGCAATAGCCATGCCTTGAATACTCAAAAAAGTTTGGCACTTACTAAAACCTAACAACCATTTAGATTCAATTTCAAAGGCTCAAATAATTTACACTCAATTATTTTTTGTTTTTTTTTTTTTTTTTTTTTGTCTAGTTTGATATAGAAAGACAACTTTTTTAGTTGGGATATAAAGTTTTAATAATTTTATCAAGTAAATAATTGAGCTAGTTTAAGGTGAAAAAAAAAATGTTACAGACAAGCTATGGATATGTTCGTTGTATGAGAAGACATTGTTTTCCTAAATTTTTACCAAATCATTTTATCTAATTTTTTTTTTTTTTTTTTTTTTTTTTTATTATTTATTATTATTATTTTTTAACATTCAATCGGGATACGACATCTGGGAAACCTCACTGAATAATAGTGAAGCCTTGCACGTACCCTAGACAACGAGATGTTGACCATGGGCCGTTACAAGTATTCGGAGGGAAAAACCCCAAGGCTTGGCATCCCTAAGGATCGAACTCAAGACCTTGGGTAAAACCGGGATCATAAGTATTAAACTTAACTATTGTTCAATGTGCCAGTTACTATACCAACTGATCTTTATTGCAAGTATTAAACTTGAATTCCATAAAGTTTTGTATGTTAAAAATGGACCACAAGTAATTAAACGAATTTTAAAGCTCATAACCATGCCTTTTTAAGATGTTGCCACATGAAATAAATATAAAAATATTTCAGGCTATAGTATTTTTTTTTTTTTTTTCCCTATTTAAATCGGTTTGTTGTCTTGATTTATTCAAATGGCAAATAAATAGACAACATCAATATAAATGAATGCAAAAAAAGAAAAAAATAAATAAATATTAAAACAAACATAACCAAAAGACGTTCAGTAACAATCATGATGTTGTTCCAACTTCCAATTTCATAAACTTTGAGACCTCAACTATAATCAGTTAACGATCTAATGATTCTTTTATTTTTATAAAACGATCAATGACTAAAAAAGCTTTACAGAAATTCTCGCCGAAACGAGGTATTAAAGAGGTGAGATGTAAACAGTCAAAAAGACCTTCAACAGAGAACGTATAAATGCTATTGATTATAATATTGGGTAGATTATAACTTTACTTTACACTTTTGCATATTTTTTGATATAAGCCATGTGATATATCCACAAAAGTGAGACCGATGCACTATTGTCTTTCATATATACCTAATCTATCCATATAAGATAAAATGTGAAGCTACAAATAGCGTTATGTTAACATCGCAAACAATGACCTAGAACAAATATATATATACTTAGAAGGTGACAAAAGATACTACGTTAAGAAAGAGAAGAGGCAAAGGAAGATCAAAGATATCCTTTTCTTTTTGATAACGATGTTTATACCTTTAAGCAATCAAACAAACATAACCAAACATAATTTATTATGTGGCATGCTTTTTTGTTTAAATATAAGAATTTTCATTTACTTTAAAGCAAGCTTTTCAAGATCGGGATCCTACCTAGGATTGTTTTTGTCTTTGCAAGATCGTGATCGTAAGATCGGATCGGGATTATAAGATCCTACTATAATGCTATTTTTTAATGATCTTTGTAATATTATTCAAATCTACAAATTATTATATATTATAAACATGAAATTATATGAATATTTCATGAAAATGTTGTCATAAATTATGAATATAGAATATTTAAGAAGAATCACTTATTGTTTTTTAAATTATATAAAACCATAAACCATAAATTTGTATTTTTTTTAGTTTGTGGTTTGAGAAAAGTAAGATCGGATCGGAGTAGATCTTAAGATCCTATGGTCAAGATCGGGATCCTATAAGATCTTAAGCTTGTTAAGATCCTACGTAGGATCCGGATCGTTTTTGCTTCGTAGAAACGTAAAATCGTAAGATCCTAAGATCAGGATCGGGATCGGGATCTTAACAACTATGCTTTAAAGGTTCAAAATTTGTGAGATTTACACTTTTTATCTCAAATTTTGTTCAAAGGAATTATTTATATATTTACTTATATTACGACTACAATTACAATTATAAATGTTTTTTTTTTCTTGAACGGCATGGCTCACGTCATAGAGCCAAAACGCGCATGCTCTAAGTATTTTAAAGTGTCATTTTTTTAAATGAACATTTTACATAAATCATTATCAAAACAAACACTTTCAAAATGTTTGTCTTCTTATGAAAACAGCGAGCAAAAGGGGAGTGTGCAGCGGCGGAACCAGGAACTCGGTTCAGGGGTAGCGAAATACGAAAATTTGTTTAGGGGTAGCGAAAATTTGTTTCAGGGGTAGCGAAATTGCCAAAAAATGGCCAAAAAAGGCCAAAAATTCTACTACCGGGTAAAAGTTCAGGGGTAGCGACCGCTACCCCTGGCTTACATGTAGTTCCGCCAGCGGGAGTGTGAGCAAAATCAAAATGCTTGATGTGTCGATTTTGATAAATCTTTAAAAAGCTGTCGATTTTTGTAATTCTTGTTAGGAAGTGTTCATTCTAGTAATTGATTTTATTTTAAAAGTCTCATATTAACCAACGACTAAACTTTGTTGGATGTATATTATGTGATAGTTCGTAAAAGTCTGTAAACAGCCACATTGATGTGTTTTTTTAGGTCTATTATAAACTACCAAGTTTTAAATTTATTTATTGCCGAACTAACCTATAGACTCTAAACACTCACGAGCAGTGTACCCGATCAATGTAGATAGTTTTTAGGTAAGCAAGGGTCGTTCACTAGGAGCGAAGCTAAAGTGATCTAAAGGTATTCTAATTACTAAACTAACTAACCTAGAAAGCAAGTAAATATTTTTGGGGTTTTAGCCTGAGAGGCTATCACGATTTTGTGTGTTTAATTAAACTAAATACGAGAAAATAAATATTAAACTAATTAAAAGCAAATTAAAGATAGATGAAGATAGATAGGAAGAACGGGTTAGCCAAGTCTAATCCATTTTATAGTTATACATGCTTATGTCTACTTGTTTTAATTCATTCAATTGTTTTGTCGCCAATCCGATTATTAATCCTGTCACGATTAAATAACCTACCATCGTGGTGGGAAAGAGGACATGATCATAGTGACTCGTCTAGCATCAATACTAACTTATTGCTTTAAACCATCTAACCTAGTTCGGTATTACACGCTACTAGTCCTATTAGGTTGTAGACACGTTCCGTTTATGCCAAACAATGATTCCTAATAGAGATTCGGGTTAACACGCATATAACTCAACCTAAGCAACCACAATTACAGGTAGTTAAGTCACATCAATTAAAGTTATAAGGATCATAACCTAGTTACATAGACTTCTACTAGTTATAAGCAATAAACGAGTTTTTATCGACAAGCACCCAATCCAATAACAAAGCAAACACATCGACAAAATCATAAAAACTAATAAAACTTCATAAACATGGCTAACACCTAAGGGTGTTAGCCCATAATCTCAGCAAAAGATAAAGTATACATAAAAATTAAACATAAGAAATCCATAGACAAATTTATTATGCTAACCGAATGATACACAAAGATAAGTATGGAGATGTTCTTCGTCGATCTTCAATGGATGGAGAAGGTGTTGGGGACGATTTGGGGCTGTTCCCCACTGATAATGGTCCTCAAAGGTCGTGCGAGGGCTTTGGTATTTATAGGATTAAGCAAGAGTAGCCTCCAAGTAATTTCCAAAAACATAGTCTGCTGTTCGACCCCGATACGGCGCATCTAAAATCCCTATGCGCCGCATCTCCTTCAGAATCAGATAGATTTTCTTTTTCTCTTCGCGTGGCCGCTTGAATCAACTAAAACGGAGTCCGGATGAAGATTTTATGACCAAAACAGTGAAGCATCTTCTAGTGTCGACTTGTAATCTTTGACTTCTTCTTTAAGCTTCTAATCTTCACTTGATGTCTCGGTAAGGATTGTATATGGCCAATACGGCCCATCGGATTGGTCCGATGCGGCGTATCTGGAGTAGAACAAGCTTGATCTTCTTCGTTGACCAAAGTTTCATATGCGGCGCATGATATAATTACATGCGGCGCATTCTTTAAAGTCAGGCAATGGTCTCAGATTCGTCTAAGTCTTTATGTACGACGTATCTATCAAGAATGATACGGCGCATCTTCCTTCAGTTCAGTAGACTTTTCCAACTTGATTCATTTTGCTCCAATTTCCGTCCGAAATCATTAACTTTCACCTAATGCTTGTTTATAACTGAGAATTACAAAAGTAAACGATTAAGTATCAATTCTCATATAAAGTGATATAAAACAAGTCAATAATATAAGATAAATGATGCTAATAATATGTCGTTATTTGATGTCATCAAATATCCCCCCACTTGAACTTTACTTGTCCTCAAGTAAACCTTAGATTAAAACTTATGAAAATGTATCCTAAAAGATATTAGAATGTATTTTTATAATTAAGCACTTATTCGTTTTATCATAATTGCACAACCAAACACTTAACGAATTGGAAATAAAATAGAATATTTCGATAAAAGCAAATCTAATCGTTTAACTGTCCAGTCGTGACGAATATTCTATCATAAGCTTGGCAAGTATACACATCTCCCCCACTAAAGCCAAGGAGTAACAAGTCTAAAGCGGTAAAAAGAGTTTGTTGGTTAAGGGTTAATCATCCTTTTTAATCTCTATCGATCTCATATTTCAGAAAAGGCGACAAAATTACGAATACATGATCAAATCCACGACCACGATACTCGCAATTGCTCAATTCCTTAACTCGAATAGGCTAAAGATAGGACCAAGTAATCTTCACCAATAATATTATATCAAAAAGGGCGACAAAATCATGAATACATAGTCGAATCCACGACTACGATACTTAAGATTGTTCAAATCCCTAATCTCAATAAATCAAATGTTTGGATGAAGAATGATATAGGGTATGGATAATATTTGGGATATAAATTGGTGTAAAATGAAAAATAAACAAACGAATAGATTAAGTCCTAATGTGGTTAATCACTTCCCAACCATCCCATGAATAAGACACATATCATTGACTAACTCACGCTTTGACACTTGAAACTCACGCTTTGGGTAGACACGAATTAGACTCAATTAAATCTTAATCATCATCACAAAATAAACCTTAGTTGGCGTTCCCATAACGGCCAACTCCCTTGCAATCCATAAATATAGTACAACAACAATAATGATAACTTTACATAACTTTACAATGTTGGTATAAACAAACTTCCAACTTCTTCTTTCTTTTTCTTTTCTCATTTTTTCGATTTTTTCTCTCTTTTTTTTTTTTTTTTTTTTTTTTTTTTTTTTTTTTCAAACTACTAACATAAACATAGATGTGTAAAATTTCACCACATCACTAAAACGATAACTCTGGATAATTTTTCCATACTTTTCATGACTTCAGAAATAACGGTAATAGTGAAAGTAGTAAACACACGAAAAACAAGACTCAAAATATACAATATCTACTTTCACTCCAATTGCATTGTGCAATTTCCCGACCTAACCATAGATAATGAATTACGCACGCGAACACAGTTAATTGTAAGGAAACACACTTTGCTTAAAGTAACTAACCACGGACTTTAATCTACAGGGTAGGCTAAGGTGTAAGGGTGTAACGAAACATTATCAAAGGGTGTATGAAACGAAAGGAATGGCTCTGAGTGTTTTTCTAGGGGTATCTTACTCTAAAAATGAGAGTAAACAAAGGGTTTATACGGGGGTTAACTAACCAGTGTAGTTAGTTAATAACACAAAACATATAATAGGCTTTTTGGGTGAAATCCTAGAAATTTACCAAGTTAGACAAGTCACTCCAATTATATCAATAATACTCATTATGGTGGTCTCGAATAGTATACAAGCCAAGTTCTAAAGTTTACAAGTCACCGGCACACTTATAGATTTGTGAATTTTGATAAGTTCACAATTTTTGAAAATAAGGTTATGTGTGCAGCTATGCAACTTAGATTAAACAAAAACATGCTAAAAAATTTTAAATTTTTATAATTAAGCATAGATTAAAGCATATTTTTGAAAAATTAAGGACAAGTAACGTTCTAATTCTCCATCCCCCCACTTAAGTTAAACAACGTCCTCGTTGTTTGTATTTGAAATTAAAAACAAGAGATAGAAAGAATTAGAACGGAGAACTCCCCTAAGATTTGCTCGGTATGATCCACCATGTAAGAATGCGAGCATATAAAATGTAGGAGTTCATCAACATCTTCATTCGTCCAGACCTGTAAATATATAGAGAACACAGAAAAAATAGACTCGAGAACATCTCGTTAATCATTGGTTAGGAAAATAAAACTACGGGAAATTACAGGCCAGAGTGTCGATGCGCCGTATCCATGGAATATTGGATACGCCGCATCAACTTCCTGTAACTAATACGCCACATCCACTAAAAGTGCATGCGCCGTATTGACCAATTGACAGAAATACGAAAATAAAAATAAACTAAAAACAAAATAAAAGACAAGCATGGGTTGCCTCCCAAGAAGCGCTTGTTTTTGTTAGAGTCACGAGCCTGACTCCACCCTTATTTACTAGGCAATAGGGTGTTTTTCCCCCCACTTGCGGTCAAGTGTGGGTGATAGTAGCAATAAGCACCATAACGGTGTAAATTTGCTACTAGAGATGGATAGAATATGTAAAGATAATACCTTGGCAATATGTGTACTTCGTTCATTACCTTACCCGGTTTGGTTGTTAAATTGGATGACATGAACATTACATGTGAGAGAGTAGTATGTTGAGGATCAATGAATCTCCCTTCTTCTTCGTTTGTTCTATTGGTAGTAAGGCGTCCCTTGACTTCCATAAAAGATGAGAAAGGGTCTTTGGCGAGTAAAAGTTCGGGTTCCTCTATATCCTTCATAGGATTGAAATCATCCTCTTTAATCATGGTCGTGTCCATAAGCTCATCCTTGAATTCTTTCTCGAGCTCCACCAAAAATGGGTTGATAACAGGTGCTTTATATTCATCATTAGTTGGTGTAGTAAATTCCACCTCATCATTCTTTCGTTTTGCAACCTGTTTAGGAAAACTAGCAAGATTATTAGTAACGGGATTAATAATATTAAATAAATTAGTACCACTTTTTGTTGTAAGTGACTCCAATTCATCTTGTGAGTCTCCATCTTCAACTAGTGGTCTTGCAATTTCATCTTTATCCCGAATAGCCGCCTCAAATAAGTCATCCCACATTTCTTCAAAATCCTTTGTGGGGTCATAATCTGGCTCATCTGTTCCACGCACGAATATTTCATTTTGTTGTGGAAATTGCGGTATGGCATCATACACAATACAATCAAAACTTTCAATATGAGAATACTCATTATCTTCATCCGATGGAATATCATCATGGTGTTTTTGATATGATGAGAATATATTTTCCAACTCGGGTGAAAAATCACAAGTAATAGCACCATACACCATTGTTCCACATTCATCTTCATTTTCATCATAAGCACTTTCGGATGAATAAGCTTCTTTGTAAACAATTGCCGGGTTTTCATTCAAATCAAACACTTGTGACTCTTCTTCATCTTGGGCAACTTCCGGAGAAATAACATCATCAATAACTATTGCCGGAAACTAATTGTACCAAAATCGTATGATTCTTCTTCATCATCATCATTGGATAAAGTCCAAGTGTGTCGAAATGGCAATTTGTTTCTTTCTTTCCCTGATTTTTCCTGCTTTGATAATAAGTACTCTTCCATCGTGGGTTCTTTATCATTGATGACTTGTGCACCATATCTTGCTCTTTCTCAATCGTAAACCTTTTTATTGCACAAGGATCTTTCTTTGTTAAGCCTAAGATATTCTTCCATAGTTATGTCCGGATTGTCCATCATCATTATTACCTGAAAGATAAACAACCAAGAACAGCAGTTACCTAAACAAAAATAAAAACTAAACTAATAAAAATTAAATAAACAAAAATAAAGAAAAACGATAAAAAAAATTTGGTCACGGAACGTCAATACGCCGTATACAATTGACCTGTATACGCCGTATTGATATAAGACAGATACGCCGCATCCACAGACAAGGATACGCCGTATTGCCTTTCTGAGACAGAAACACAGAAAAAAAAAAAAAAAAAAAAAAAAAAAAAAAAAAAAAAAAAAAAAAAAAAAAAAAAAACTAACTAAACTAAAATACCAATAAATCAAATTAAAACAATCACTCCCCGGCAGCGGCGCCAAAAACTTGATGTGTTTTTTTTAGGTCTATAATAAACTACCAAGTTTTAAATTTATTTATTGCCGAACTAACCTATAGACTCTAAACACTCACGAGCAGTGTACCCGATCAATGTAGATAGTTTTTAGGTAAGCAAGGGTCGTTCACTAGGAGCGAAGCTAAAGTATTCTAAAGGTATTCTAATTACTAAACTAACTAACCTAGAAAGCAAGTAAATATTTTTGGGGTTTTAGCCTGAGAGGCTATCACGATTTTGTGTGTTTAATTAAACTAAATACGAGAAAATAAATATTAAACTAATTAAAAGCAAATTAAAGATAGATGAAGATAGATAGGAAGAACGGGTTAGCCAAGTCTAATCCATTTTATAGTTATACATGCTTATGTCTACTTGTTTTAATTCATTCAATTGTTTTGTCGCCAATCCGATTATTAATCCTGTCACGATTAAATAACCTACCATCGTGGTGGGAAAGAGGACATGATCATAGTGACTCGTCTAGCATCAATACTAACTTATTGCTTTAAACCATCTAACCTAGTTCGGTATTACACGCTACTAGTCCTATTAGGTTGTAGACACGTTCCGTTTATGCCAAACAATGATTCCTAATAGAGATTCGGGTTAACACGCATATAACTCAACCTAAGCAACCACAATTACAGGTAGTTAAGTCACATCAATTAAAGTTATAAGGATCATAACCTAGTTACATAGACTTCTACTAGTTATAAGCAATAAACGAGTTTTTATCGACAAGCAACCAATCCAATAACAAAGCAAACATATCGACAAAATCATAAAAACTAATAAAACTTCATTAACATGGCTAACACCTAAGGGTGTTAGCCCATAATCTCAGCAAAAGATAAAGTATACATAAAAATTAAACATAAGAAATCCATAGACAAATTTATTATGCTAACCGAATGATACACAAAGATAAGTATGGAGATATTCTTCGTCGATCTTCAATGGATGGAGAAGGTGTTGGGGACGATTTGGGGCTGTTCCCCACTGATAATGGTCCTCAAAGGTCGTGCAAGGGCTTTGGTATTTATAGGATTAAGCAAGAGTAGCCTCCAAGTAATTTCCAAAAACATAGTCTGCTGTTCGACCCCGATACGGCGCATCTAAAAGCCCTATGCGCCGCATCTCCTTCAGAATCAGATAGATTTTCTTTTTCTCTTCGCGTGGCCGCTTGAATCAACTAAAACGGAGTCCGGATGAAGATTTTATGACCAAAACAGTGAAGCATCTTCTAGTGTCGACTTGTAATCTTTGACTTCTTCTTTAAGCTTCTAATCTTCACTTGATGTCTCGGTAAGGATTGCATATGGCCAATACGGCGCATCGGATTGGTCCGATGCGGCGTATCTGGAGTAGAACAAGCTTGATCTTCTTCGTTGACCAAAGTTTCATATGCGGCGCATGATATAATTACATGCGGCGCATTCTTTAAAGTCAGGCAATGGTCTCAGATTCGTCTAAGTCTTTATGTACGACGTATCTATCAAGAATGATACGGCGCATCTTCCTTCAGTTCAGTAGACTTTTCCAACTTGATTCATTTTGCTCCAATTTCCGTCCGAAATCATTAACTTTCACCTAATTCTTGTTTATAACTGAGAATTACAAAAGTAAACGATTAAGTATCAATTCTCATATAAAGTGATATAAAACAAGTCAATAATATAGGATAAATTATGCTAATAATATGTCGTTATTTGATGTCATCACACATGTATAACCTAAAGCCACGTAGATTATAGCACAAAATGATTGATTTTTTCGATAATAGAAACACTTATACGTTGAATGATTTGATAAACTTATCTATAATACATATAAAGAGAAAAAACAAATTTAACTAAAACTGAGAAACATAAAAAATGAGTAATGTTAATAAACTAAAATACATTTACCTATAAAAAATAACGCAATTTATTAAATATTTTAATAATTTTAAACCACTCACTTTTTTCGTTTGCATTTGTTCCACACCAATATGTAAACTAAAACCTAAAAGCTAAACTCATAACTTAAAAAGAAGCCAAAAAATTAAGGGTTAATAGACAAATAAGTTACTAAAGTTTGGAAAAATGTTCGCCTAAGTTACTATAATTCAAAACGTTACAACCAAGTTACTCAACTTTTTCAACTGGATATATAAGTTATTGTCTTAGTTTTAACCCTTTACTACCGGTTAGATTCCTACGTGGCACTGATGTATTATGGGTTAATAAACAAATAAGTTACTAAAGTTTGAGAAAATGTTCACATAAGTTACTAAAGTTTGGGGCAATGTTCACTTAAGTTACTATAGTTAAAACGAATAATGGGTTGTATTCCCGTTCACTAATGTCTAATTCTGGATTACACATAGAAACGTAGAAAAAAATGCATAAAAAAGTAGAAAAGCATACGAAAACGTACACAAACGTATAAAACATATAAAACGTACACAAACTTATAAAAACGTATAAAATATATGTAGAACCGTAGAGGGGGTGAATACGGTTTCTTCGGCTTTTTAGGTGTTGTGTTTTGGATGAGAATTGATAATGATGATTATGGGTTGTGTTTTGGATGAGAAATTTAAAGGTTACTTATAATCCCAAGTAACTCAACGTCCAGTATTCATAATCTCATAATTCGTGAATTTCCACAACTCGACGTAATCAATAATCATCTTGATGCAAACAAGCTAAGTGATTTGCATCATTGTAAAGCATATCCCATAACGGGAGAGGATGCGTTTACGAAAAGGTACCTTTGACTTTGTTTACCAATAGGGGAGTAAACCCGTTACGTGATTAGAGAAGACGTAAACACGGATTATGGTCATACGAATACTTTCACTTGATGTCATGTGAAATATATGAGTTTCCTAGGTTTGGAAAATCCTTGGCTAGAGGCGTTTATCAAAATACTTGATTTGCCGTTTTGTGAAAAAACGGGAGGTTGTGATTTTGGATCCCTCTAATTCTAAAACCCGTTTCGAGTGCTCCTAATGAAGCACATATAATATTATACCTGTATTGAAAGATCCACATTTGTCGGGTAAAGGGAAAGCCCACTTTCAAAATGTTAGCTTTAATTTTAGTGTTTAAAGTGATGGTCATTCAATTAGTTAGAACTTTGTATTATATGGGCTTTGTTAGTTTTAGTAAGTAAATGTAATAGCTCAATCCAAGAGCTAAAGCCCATCAAAAGCCCACAAGGCAAAATGCTTGGAGTATTTAAAGGACAAAACTCCTCATTTGTAAGTGTGGTAAACTGTGAAAGTGTGTGTGAAATAAAAGATAAGCTTTAACTTCCATATCCTTCTCATATCATTCGATCCAACACATCACAGTCCCATCTCATCTCTTGTGCTTAAAGTGTTCATCTAAAGTGTGACAAAGAGTGATTCCTAGTTTTTACAAGTGGTATCAACAGCCGGTCAACGAGGTAGGAAACTTTTTGTGTTCGGTTTGTGCTTACTAGAAACCATAAGCCACGTTTTTTATTTCTTAAAAACGTGAGTCTTTGTTTTTCTTATCTTCGATCTACCAAAAAAAAAAAAAAAAGAGGAAGACAAGTTTGTGGTTGTTTTTAAGTTCTAACAACTTGGCTGTGAAGTTTTGCTTCTTCTAAGAACGAAGGTGGTGTTTATTCTTGATTCATTGATCGATTTTTTCATAAGAATAATCTTGTAAAAAAAGTTGTTTGTGGATAAGATTGGGATAAGATTTTATTGAAAGAAGGAAGAAAGTATTACCAGTTGGTGAAAGTTGTCAGAAAAATCTCAAAAAGATAAGGTTGCAAGTGGGTTTGTGGAGGAAAAGGTCAAAAAGTGGGTGAAAAAGCAAAAATATCGCATTTGGCCTCAATCAGCGCCTTTTATCGCATTTGGCGAGTTTTTATCGCATTTGGGAAAAAGCTGCGAATTATCGCAATTGGGCTTTTTATCGCAATTGAGACAGAACAATTCCTATCGCAATTGAAGCCTGAAGTCTTATCGCAATTGGAGACTGCAGAACTTATCGCAATTCAGACTGCCAAGGTTATCGCATTTGAGGTTATCGCAGTTGACAACCCAGTTAAGTATCGAAGTTCTGTCCGACAAACTTATCGCAGTTCTGTCCGATATCTGTAGGATTCCACAAAAATCCCTTATGATAATCTTTGTTAATTAATGATAACCCCGACTTACTGTTTGCCAAAACCCATTTTTATGGGTAAATTTAAAATTTTCTTGTTATACTATTTTCACCACAACACGATAACACAACAATTAACAAATATCGACACCAGCTCTCGGCATGTATTTTGAAACGTGACCATTACGCGAATCACCCTTTACACTAATTAGTACCAATAGAAATATATTCTAAAAACACATCATCCACAAATCATTATGTTTCCTACTAATTACAACAATAATCATAAACTTACACTCACTACATTTAAATACACAACATTTACTCTAAAACATATGTTAGTTCATGCACTAATCTAACAAAGCTACAACCAAACTGGACCTTAACTGCATCCAGCCCAATCACTACTCCAACGTGCACACATGCTCAGCCCAACACCCAAAGTTATTAATTTTCCTTGTATTTCATGTAGATCGACATTTCACAGCCTCCCAAAAGCACACCTCGTACGACCAAATACCACAAGTGACCTACGAATATTTTTGCACCTCCTCGATGCCTACCCACTAGACTCCATATATGCCAACTCGCAGCCCTAATTGTAGGGTATTTCCATGGCATCCAAAGCCATCTTGTTTGTTCCATCTTAACCAAAGTCGACATACGTATCCTATCGAAACTCAACCAAATGATTCCTCACTTTTTCCTACGTACTCCTAATGATCTTCTCAACAAAAATAGAATGACCAGAAAATGTCTAGGACCACAGAAGAATTCTATGGTTCGCTATCTCCATTTTATAACCCGTATAAAATAGAATGTGTATGCAAATAACACAACAAACAAAAGATAGGAATTACCCACGTTTCACATCTATCAAATGTCTTATTATGTCGGTAGAAACACTTAGGTGTCCCTTTATCTACAGGGAAAGCCAATAATTTAGTTTGAGGGTAATATAGGCACAACGTGTAAAACTCTATCTCTATATATTAATCCCTCCTATAGCAAGCCACATTGCTCATTACCTACTCCTTTCACTCTCAATACTAACATCAAAATAACAACAACTCTCTGTCGCACACTTGGAAGCAGTAACATAAGAAAATACATGAAGACGGATGGTAATGTCTAGCGAGTAGGCTGCCTTCATCCTAGCGTTTTATTCGACCTTCACCGCCTTTCCTCACCACCTTTAAGAGGTGTAGTAAGTGTTCTTCATCTCTTTAATCATCATGTCTCACACTCCACCACTCACGAATACAACTCTCACCTGCATGCACGTTTTATTCCTTTACATTCGAAAGCATCATGATACCTAATATATTTATGTAAACTAAGTAGAATGCATGAAACCCACGTATATGTAACCCTCACCATGAACGATGTTAGAAATCACACTATCCACCACTGCACGTTAAAACATCACGACACTATCATGCATCATTTTCACTCTAACGTATAACATTTTATTATTCGAAATCACAGTAGTCTATGTTAAACCATAAGCATTGTCGAACTTACCTTGTGAAAACTTAACAGTCACCCCACAACTCACTTTCAGAACTAAGATAACACCCCATGCATGACTTTTATAATCCATCCGATCGTATAAAAAGATAACAACTTCTTTTATATATGCAACGTATTGTATAAACTTTAGTAACTCGTAGTATGTTGAGATAGACTAGAGAAACCTATTCACGACACCTTATAACGTGTACAACCTTTAAAAATAAAATCAAACCGGTTCGAAAAGATATAAGAAGTCAAAACGGGTAGGAACACTTAGTCTTATCCCAAAGTATTCCTTGTTAAAATATCGCTCAACTAGTCCACTATCTACCCCAGTTATTTCGATTTCTCACACAAAACGTATAAATATTTTTGCACAAGTAGAAAGTCGACCTAGCTAACTACATATTTCATTCTATAAGGTTCCCCCCATAAGCTCACAATATCGATCGAACTCAGCCATTTGAAACTGCCTATCGCTACTTTTAAAAATCTAATTTCAGAAAATTCAAATGATTTCCGAGGTGGGCTAAGATTTGAGCCCAACAAGAGTTTGCGTTAAAACAGCCCACTAGGCCCATATAATATATTTTTAGAACCAAAAAAATAGCCCAAGTTCAGGCCCAAAACTATTTTCACGCCCTCGCCTCTAAATTTATTAATGGGCCTTAAGTAAATCGTTAACTGACCCATTAGTACAAAAATAAGCTCTTTTCTGGAATAAGCACTTGGAATAAGTTAAAATGAACTTAATAAAGTTATAGAAATTTTCAGAATATTTTTCCCGTTGTTTTATGCAAAAAGGACTAAAAATGTAACGCGATCTAACCGAAAGGACTAAAACTGCCAACTGTGAAAACTATGGACTGAAGCTGTTAAAACAGGTTATAAAGGACTTAAATTGACATACCTTTGGACTTCAAGCCTTATGTGGACATATGGACAATTTTTGAACTATTGTAAACTTTGAACTTAACCGAGGACTAACGACGTAACGCAATCGCAGTTAGACTAAAAAGTATAGAATCTGAAAAGGACAAAGGACCTATTTAACTTTACTTGACATTCTTAATTTATTTTTATTTTTCATCCTTCACTTCATATGCATTTTACATTTTAAGTTATGCATTATTAAAGTTCGCTATTAGAAAGTTAGTAACTTCATTTGCATATCATTTTAGCATATTTTGAGAAAGTAATATTTTTGGTTGACTTATATAAGAATCAAGATAATATTTTTAACTTGAGGCATTTTAAGCATACCACACACTCACATCACTGATCAAATCGTTATACGATTTATCCTTTCCACATTCGTTATCAGTAGTAAATTAGACTCTTAGACTTCGCTTATATTTAGGTCTAGTATTGAAGAAGTTTTCGTGATCGTTTACTTGGTCTTATAATTTCGTCTTGTCAGATACGCTCCAGGTGAGTCGTGGCCCCTACTTTTAACTCTTGTTTTAATAACTCTTTTGGGGGAGATACATGCTTTAACTGTTTTAAGTTACTTATATAAAACTCTCATGATTTACTCAAAATCATCCACTATGCTTTACATGTTTGAATCATACTCGAAAGGAATACATACTCATTATATGTACAAATTGTCTGTTTAGCTTAAACACGGAACTTGGAAGATAACATTTTTACACTACATGATGTAACTTGACACTGAGGCTTATTGTATGCATTTATGTGACAAATGAATGCACTGTACTTTATTATGATATTTCTACATTTCACCTAGAAATAATTGCCAAAACAAAAATTTCACATAATACATGCACCCTGAAACCTATATTGCCTAAGTTTACCTTATTGCCATAAAGTCCCTCGATCATGAGCCATTAATCACTGCGGTGAGCGCGAATATAGTGAACAGCTTCGAAACCTGTTAGAGGCTGACGACCTATCCCACTAAATACTTGGATGGAATGCCTACATGGTTAGTCGTATTTAGTCGCGATGCACTATATTTGAGAAAAATAGGAATTGGCAAGTCACCTATTAACATGAGGACTATAAACACCCATCAGTAACCCTGGTGGGGCACCGCCGTATTACGGTACTCTGTTAACGTTTTGCGTGTCATGAGACTTAGGGCAATATAACTTTATGAATATATGAATGTTTCATATATATCCTAGGATACAGCTGTATTTAGCAGACCACCACTTTACAATGATAGACTTCAGATTCTAGATTATCATTCCCACTATGTGATATGATTGTGAATCCGGTACTTGAACTTTAATTGTTATCATATGTGACTTAAATGAGAACTCTACACAAGACAACCCAAAATGCTTGGTATATCATTACATTTAAAAGCTGACTCAACAGTCTATATCGAGCGTATAACAACGTAGCTCATTTGCATTTATAACTTGAAACTTATGATTTTGGAGATCATACATGATTTACTTGTGGATTTTTACACAACACAACGTATTATTTATTTCATGAAGAATTATTATTTACTTCGACAATCACTATACACCTTTCAAAGAAAGTTATTTTCTATAAACTCCACGAACTCACCAACCATTGTGTTGACGTTTTAAGCATGTTTATCTCAGGTAATTAACGGAGCAGGACAAGACACGGAGCGGGCATCTTATACTCTGATAAATAAACTGGTGTAAAATCAAATATGTCATTCTTTCCAAATTATCACATTTTCTCATGGGATTTTCAAATCGAATAATTCACTTTTGTATCAAAAATATTCTTTTGAATGACATATAACTTTCAAAACGCCCCTTCCGGGCCGTTTTCTGAAATTTAAACCTCGATCCTCACCGTAACACCCTAATAAATTTTCCGCTGCCACAAACCAAATTAGGGGGTGTTACAGATTGGTATCAGAGCCTAAGGTTATAGAAAATCAAATGTTTTCAAACATCGAACTATAACCACACTTTCAAAATAAATGATTTTACACCTTATCACCTTATGCCTTCCGTGTCTGCAGACTGTCATGCTCAATACATTACTTACTAAGATTGTTTTGTACTAATCTTTATATGCTTGATGTATACTCTTCACACATCACACACTGCATTAATTCATCCTCAACGTTACATTTTGAATGTATAAATACTCATAATTATTATTTTCGATTGCTACAGTAACATGTCTTCCCTACCAGTTGACATCGCTAAGACTACCTCTCCTACTACCCATATATCACCTAGCTATCATATTACACCAAATACTGAAGATCCTTATGTACAAATGTCCCAAACTCAACCCGACATAGAACTTACTCAGAAATCATCTTCGTCATCACCTACTCACTCACCTCCACGTCAGAAACTTAGGAGAGCAACCGAATCCTATTCAGATGAAGATCCGATTGGTGGTCAACCAACATTTGAATATGGACAGAGTTCACAACAAAACATGACTTGGAAGAATGTTAACCTAAATTCTCCACTACCCAATACCTCAGATTACTTCATGCCAGATGCCCCAAACAATGTATTCTCACCCAAATCTCCTAACTACGATGTAGACACCCATGACCCCATATGGATTCACCTTCACCAACACACCAGCATACTAAACGCTCACTCTAAGCAGCTAAAAGAGTTACAACCATTACGATTCGAATGGTATGACCGTAACATTGATACCCTGTTCAAGAGGACTGATGCTGAGAGACGAGAAGTGTTTGGTTTAGGAGTGAATATTGGTAACATGAAGGACAATTATGAACAAGAACTTAGGAACTTAGATGCCAGAACCCGCTGTTTAGGTAGAGGCCATACTCAAACCCATGTTAGGATTAAAGACATTGAAAGAGCATTATGGTTGGCTAGAGACGCAGCAAGAACCCAGAGCCAAAAGATTGCAGCTTTGGAAAACATGTTAGCTAATCAGATGAATGCATGCCAGGAACGTTTCTCAGCCATGGAAGCTGCACAGCTGGATCTTGAGGCAGAAGTTAGACGTCTGCGTCAGAGACGTAACTGATCTTAAGTATCGTTGTTGTATTAAATAAACCAAATAGTTTTGGTTAGTAGTTTATGTAGTTCCAATAATTCTGTAACTTTCAGAACTTGTAACCGACTTTTAATGTGTAATGGTTTTCTTTCCGTTATACTCTTCTGTTATAAACAAATTCCTCCCACCAAACCTTATTATGATACTGTAAATGCAAAGAGCCATGCAAAACCTCACCATTCATTACTCTTTTAGGTAAACAAATAACCCACGTAAATCAATGAGACATTAATAAAAGACCTTGTGTTGATTGTTTTGGCAAAAACCGATCAAACAAGTTATTAGAGTCATGTCGATTTTGATGAGTGTATTCAAACTTACTATGACATTATCAGTAATTATACACCAAATGTACCACAACTAAACAATAAACCCTAGAATTCCAAGGACAAATTTGCAAGAGAAAACTTGACAAATGAAGAGAAAGTTGTTGAACTTCAGCTTTTGTAGAAAAACCCGTTTATTCCTTAGCAATCCTATACCAAGAGATGATTATTATTTTATGGTGCTACCCAGACACATCGTATTTCTATGACCCTCAGTTGATTTGATTTCATATTAAGATCACATTGTTAGCAATAATATGCAAATACCTTATTATTTGGAATTATTCTAATAATAAAGTGAATACTAAATCAGTGTTTCTTGTTGTAGTCATTGAAGATGGCCAACATGAGCAACACCCATACCCCCTCGTCACTTACCACAACCATGACTCCTAAAAGCATCGGGGAATTTGAAAACAATATCGTTACAGTGGTACATGAAGTAACTACAATAGTTCATCCAAGAAACAATGATATAGACAAGAAGGAGAAAAGAATGGATAAATCTTGCAAGCGTAACCATGAAAGTTTCATGGAATGTAGGCCCGTTTGCCTAAATAACTAAAAAAGAATAGCCAAACCTATCCGCACATGTGCCCAAAGGATTAGGCAAGATTTTGCACTTAAGAAAAATAACCAAAAGCGAAAACTCAAGAAGAAAAGAACCTTTACCCTCAACGAATGTGAATTTCACAACGACATCTGTACTTGTAATCATCTACAAGATCGCATCGACTACCAACGTCAACAAAGGTTCAGACAAGAAGTTGAAGAAAACGACCTAACAACCCTTACTACTAGGGACAACTACCATGGGAAACAACCCTTATGTCAGAAGTGCAAGATGCATCATACCGGACATTGCATTGCAATATGCGGGAGGTGCAGGAAAATAGGCCATAAGACAATAAATTGCAAAGCCATGGAAGGAAATGAACAACCCTCGTCCATAAAATGCCACGGATGTGGTGGAATAGGGCATTACAAGAGTCATTGCCCAAACTACAATGTCAACTGGAAGGCCAAGATGGATGCAAGAAAATGAAGATTCGTTAAAAAGCCCCAGTAGTACCAAAGAATGACCTCTATGTTAAGCAGATGAATGGATTCCTGCTGTAAAATAAATAAACTCTAGTTTAGGACTATCTAAGTTATATTTCCGTTTGTACTTTGCCTTAGGTTTGATGGATGTAACCTAAGTGTAACAGTTATCTTTCCACCGTGTGAGAAATCTACCTTGTAATATTTCCATGATAATAAAAATCTACGTCTATTCCATTTCCATTACACCTCTTTACTCATAATCATTATGTAACAATACACTAATAGTACCTCAAGGATTTAATTAATTTTATTATGATCAAACCATAAATTGTTACCACATTGTAAGAAATTCTCACTCAAAACCTAAGTTTATATCCAGAATGTCCAAATGCCATCTTAGAAATTTCTGACTTATCCTCGAAAAATGAACAAAAAATTTATAAATTTTTAAAAATGATCAGAGAGTGTCTGACTTTGTGACAAATCATTTTAACTGAACCATATAAAACTCTTTGAAGAAACATAAATACTGAACCAAGAATTACATCATTTGGTCCTCAATTATACATAGCCTAGCTAACTATGTATAATTTAGGAAGAAACATGTTATAAATAGAACAGTTATCTTTTCGAAGCTTTTAATAACAATTTTCATTCCAAAAACAAAATCTTGAGACAAAATAATTTGTTCATAAACTTTACTTTCGGCCAACCCCAGTCAGACCTACCCTCATTACCCATTATTCTCTCATACGGAGTCGAGAAAAATACAAATGTAGAAACTTTAAAAATTCACAACAATATGTGGAAAACACAAATAACACAAATTTTATTAGAACCCATGGAAGTTAATACATAGCAAGATGATTAACATCGGAAGTGCTAATAGTACAATAAACACAATACAAGGCATAGAATCTTCAATAGGTTGGCCGCCATAGAAACAAAAACCACCATCAACTCAACAATAGCAAGAGCCACCATAGGATGAAGTACCCTGATTATTCTGAAGACACACAAAAGCGAACCGTTAAACACAACAACTAAACATAAACATAAACGAGAATTTATTCCACATTACATCGACACACAACTAAGATACATTCAAAACACACTGGCTCGAGACCCTCATCCCAAAAACTTATTCACGTAAATCGCTAAGATTGTGAGGGGAACGATGAACACCAGAGATGCGATAAAGTAGTCGGCGTTTTCATCAGGGAAGAAGGCCAGATACATGGCAACAAGAGCAATGTATACGAAGGCAACAATAATGGCGATCGGTGGCATATTTTCGGGGAAGAAGTCGAACGAAGGAGATGAAGTTTGAGTGGGAGGGATAATTGAAAAGGTGAAAAGGGAATAAAGTGGAGGAAAAAGGGGAAAGTTAAATAGGGAATGTAGGTGGAGAAAGTACCCGTTATTTTACTATTCACTATCATTAAAATTCAAACCGCTACCATTAAAAATCCACTAGTCTCGACCGTTAGAACACTAGACACTGAGTGTTAAATACTTTCTACTCTCGACCGTTATTTTCACTATTCGTAGTCTATGAATTCAATTATTGACCAAACATTCAAATTTAATTCGTTTGGCACGAATAAATCTAGTTGGAATCTCGCTTATTTGATATTCAAATAAGAAATATCTCGACAACACCTTCCATAAACTTTCACCTCAGAACATCACACTTTTCAATACTTATCACGGACTGAACTTCGGGACGAAGTTCAAAAGTTAGGGGTAGATACTGTAGGATTCCACAAAAATCCCTTATGATAATCTTTGTTAATTAATGATAACCCCGACTTACTGTTTGCCAAAACCCATTTTTATGGGTAAATTTAAAATTTTCTTGTTATACTATTTTCACCACAACACGATAACACAACAATTAACAAATATCGACACCAGCTCTCGGCATGTATTTTGAAACGTGACCATTACGCGAATCACCCTTTACACTAATTAGTACCAATAGAAATATATTCTAAAAACACATCATCCACAAATCATTATGTTTCCTACTAATTACAACAATAATCATAAACTTACACTCACTACATTTAAATACATAACATTTACTCTAAAACATATGTTAGTTCATGCACTAATCTAAAAAAGCTACAACCAAACTGGACCTTAACTGCATCCAGCCCAATCACCACTCCAACGTGCACACATGCTCAGCCCAACACCCAAAGTTATTAATTTTCCTTGTATTTCATGTAGATCGACATTTCACAGCCTCCCAAAAGCACACCTCGTACGACCAAATACCACAAGTGACCTACGAATATTTTTGCACCTCCTCGATGCCTACCCACTAGACTCCATATATGCCAACTCGCATCCCTAATTTTCGGGTATTTCCATGGCATCCAAAGCCATCTTGTTTGTTCCATCTTAACCAAAGTCGACATACGTATCCTATCGAAACTCAACCAAATCATTCCCCGCTTTTTCCTACGTACTCCTAATGATCTTCTCAACAAAAATAGAATGACCAGAAAATGTCTAGGACAACAGAAGAATTCTATGGTTCGCTATCTCCATTTTATAACCCGTATAAAATAGAATGTGTATGCAAATAACACAACAAACAAAAGATAGGAATTACCCACGTTTCACATCTATCAAATGTCTTATTATGTCGGTAGAAACACTTAGGTGTCCCTTTATCTACAGGGAAAGCCAATAATTTAGTTTGAGGGTAATATAGGCACAACATGTAAAACTCTATCTCTATATATTACTCCCTCCTATAGCAAGCCACATTGCTCATTACCTACTCCTTTCACTCTCAATACTAACATCAAAATCACAACAACTCTCTGTCGCACACTTGGAAGCAGTAACATAAGAAAATACATGAAGACGGATGGTAATGTCTAGCGAGTAGGCTGCCTTCATCCTAGCGTTTTATTCGACCTTCACCGCCTTTCCTCACCACCTTTAAGAGGTGTAGTAAGTGTTCTTCATCTCTTTAATCATCATGTCTCACACTCCACCACTCACGAATACAACTCTCACCTGCATGCACGTTTTATTCCTTTACATTCGAAAGCATCATGATACCTAATATATTTATGTAAACTAAGTAGAATGCATGAAACCCACGTATATGTAACCCTCACCATGAACGATGTTAGAAATCACACTATCCACTACTGCACGTTAAAACATCACGACACTATCATGCATCATTTTCACTCTAACGTATAACATTTTATTATTCGAAATCACAGTAGTCTATGTTAAACCATAAGCATTGTCGAACTTACCTTGTGAAAACTTAACAGTCACCCCACAACTCACTTTCACAACTAAGATAACACCCCATGCATGACTTTTATAATCCATCCGATCGTATAAAAAGATAACAACTTCTTTTATATATGCAACGTATTGTATAAACTTTAGTAACTCGTAGTATGTTGAGATAGACTAGAGAAACCTATTCACGACACCTTATAACGTGTACAACCTTTAAAAATAAAATCAAACCGGTTCGAAAAGATATAAGAAGTCAAAACGGGTAGGAACACTTAGTCTTATCCCAAAGTATTCCTTGTTAAAATATCGCTCAACTAGTCCACTATCTACCCCAGTTATTTCGATTTCTCACACAAAACGTATAAATATTTTTGCACAAGTAGAAAGTCGACCTAGCTAACTACATATTTCATTCTATAAGGTTCCCCCCATAAGCTCACAATATCGATCGAACTCAGCCATTTGAAACTGCCTATCGCTACTTTTAAAAATCTAATTTCAGAAAATTCAAATGATTTCCGAGGTGGGCTAAGATTTGAGCCCAACAAGAGTTTGCGTTAAAACAGCCCACTAGGCCCATATAATATATTTTTAGAACCAAAAAAATAGCCCAAGTTCAGGCCCAAAACTATTTTCACGCCCTCGCCTCTAAATTTATTAATGGGCCTTAAGTAAATCGTTAACTGACCCATTAGTACAAAAATAAGCTCTTTTCTGGAATAAGCACTTGAAATAAGTTAAAATGAACTTAATAAAGTTATAGAAATTTTCAGAATATTTTTCCCGTTGTTTTATGCAAAAAGGACTAAAAATGTAACGCGATCTAACCGAAAGGACTAAAACTGCCAACTGTGAAAACTATGGACTGAAGCTGTTAAAACAGGTTATAAAGGACTTAAATTGACATACCTTTGGACTTCAAGCCTTATGTGGACATATGGACAATTTTTGAACTATTGTAAACTTTGAACTTAACCGAGGACTAACGACGTAACGCAATCGCAGTTAGACTAAAAAGTATAGAATCTGAAAAGGACAAAGGACCTATTTAACTTTACTTGACATTCTTAATTTATTTTTATTTTTCACCCTTCACTTCATATGCATTTTACATTTTAAGTTATGCATTATTAAAGTTCGCTATTAGAAAGTTAGTAACTTCATTTGCATATCATTTTAGCATATTTTGAGAAAGTAATATTTTTGGTTGACTTATATAAGAATCAAGATAATATTTTTAACTTGAGGCATTTTAAGCATACCACACACTCACATCACTGATCAAATCGTTATACGATTTATCCTTTCCACATTCGTTATCAGTAGTAAATTAGACTCTTAGACTTCGCTTATATTCAGGTCTAGTATTGAAGAAGTTTTCGTGATCGTTTACTTGGTCTTATAATTTCGTCTTGTCAGATACGCTCCAGGTGAGTCGTGGCCCCTACTTTTAACTCTTGTTTTAATAACTCTTTTGGGGGAGATACATGCTTTAACTGTTTTAAGTTACTTATATAAAACTCTCATGATTTACTCAAAATCATCCACTATGCTTTACATGTTTGAATCATACTCGAAAGGAATACATACTCATTATATGTACAAATTGTCTGTTTAGCTTAAACACGGAACTTGGAAGATAACATTTTTACACTACATGATGTAACTTGACACTGAGGCTTATTGTATGCATTTATGTGACAAATGAATGCACTGTACTTTATTATGATATTTCTACATTTCACCTAGAAATAATTGCCAAAACAAAATTTTCACATAATACATGCACCCTGAAACCTATATTGCCTAAGTTTACCTTATTGCCATAAAGTCCCTCGATCATGAGCCATTAATCACTGCGGTGAGCGCGAATATAGTGAACAGCTTCGAAACCTGTTAGAGGTTGACGACCTATCCCACTAAATACTTGGACGGAATGCCTACATGGTTAGTCGTATTTAGTCGCGATGCACTATATTTGAGAAAAATAGGAATTGGCAAGTCACCTATTAACATGAGGGCTATAAACACCAATCAGTAACCCTGGTGGGGCACCGCCATATTACGGTACTCTGTTAACGTTTTGCGTGTCATGAGACTTAGGGCAATATAACTTTATGAATATATGAATGTTTCATATATATCCTAGGATACAACTGTATTTAGCAGACCACCACTTTACAATGATAGACTTCAGATTCTAGATTATCATTCCCACTATGTGATATGATTGTGAATCCAGTACTTGAACTTTAATTGTTATCATATGTGACTTAAATGAGAACTCTACACAAGACAACCCAAAATGCTTGGTATATCATTACATTTAAAAGTTGACTCAACAGTCTATATCGAGCGTATAACAACGTAGCTCATTTGCATTTATAACTTGAAACTTATGATTTTGGAGATCATACATGATTTACTTGTGGATTTTTACACAACACAACGTATTATTTATTTCATGAAGAATTATTATTTACTTCGACAATCACTATACACCTTTCAAAGAAAGTTATTTTCTATAAACTCCACGAACTCACCAACCATTGTGTTGACGTTTTAAGCATGTTTATCTCAGGTAATTAACGGAGCAGGACAAGACACGGAGCGGGCATCTTATACTCTGATAAATAAACTGGTGTAAAATCAAATATGTCATTCTTTCCAAATTATCACATTTTCTCATGGGATTTTCAAATCGAATAATTCACTTTTGTATCAAAAATATTCTTTTGAATGACATATAACTTTCAAAACGCCCCTTCCGGGCCGTTTTCTGAAATTTAAACCTCGATCCTCACCGTAACACCCTAATAAATTTTCCGCTGCCACAAACCAAATTAGGGGGTGTTACAATATCTTCCACCGATTGCGATATCGGACAAAGAAGGGAATTAGGATATCGGACAACACTAGTTTTCAGAGTTGTCAGAAACAGTCCTTGTACTTTCCAGCAGCCTTAAAGAACTTTCAGATTTGGCAGTTTTGACCCTCGTACTTCTGTGAAACTTCAAACGGTTATAACTTTTGAACCGTAACTCCGTTTTCAGTCCACGACCTGTCAAAACGACCGTGAGACCGAGGAGAAGGACACTTTGAATGAATATATTCATTCAACCCAAGTTTCGAGGCCTAAAAACGCTCCAGAATGAAGTTATTGAGGTTTTAAGTTTCCAGACCAAACTTCCACCGTAACAACTTGCATCAACCTAACCAAATTACAACTAATCAACATATGACCTACAACTTCAAACGATCATCATCAACAAATCAAAGCTTCACAACAACAACCAAGTTTAACTGTCAACAACAACATCTCCTATTTCGTTGCAACGATCCTGAATCAACTTTGTCACATACCACAAGAAAATGGAATCGAGTTCTCAAGAAGGACAAATGTCTCCGGTTATGCAAAACTTTATTCGCTCGAAGGAACGATGTCTCATACACTTTAAAGCAATCAAAAGTCTATGTGAAAGACTCACAAAGGCAAAAATATCAATAGTGAATCCATATGCCTTTGATCGAATGTTTGCTAGACTCCTCGATCCTGAAATGGATTATCGGACATACAGAGAGAAACTATTGCATAACATATTTCACATAGAGAACCAAATTGAAAGAGGATTCGAGTGCACTGAATCATATCAAGAACTCAAGACGCAGTTTAAATGGTTTCTCGACTTAGATTTTAGAATGGTCGAAAGACATCCAAGTTATGAGTCAACAAGCGAAACATGGAGTGAATGCGTCACAAAAGACCTGAAAGCTGAACCGTTTAGAGCTCAATTGCGTTGGAGAATAGACACGCTGGAATTGGAGCTTGATAGAAGATCACTTCATCTGAGAGAAATGCGGGAAGAAAAGCGAGTGATGGAAAGGGAAAGAATTGAAATGGAGAAGCTGAAACGGGAAAGAGTGCAGATTGAAAAAGAAGTGCTTTTAAAGGAATCAGAGGGAAATGAAAAAGAGGCAAACGAAGATGAAGAAAAAGTCGATGAGGGTATAACATCTGATGATAGCTTGGTTTTAACGGGAAGTGACACATCATCAGAACTGCAGGTTGAAAGTAGTACTCCAAGGTACGATTCGGATGCTGATGGTACACACAGGAATGAAGCTGTTTGGGATTCTGAAGCTGTCCATATCAGACCTTCATCTGACACGGCAATATTGGCAACGGTACAACATTCACACGATCATGATAATGTTGTTTTGTTTGATAATGTGTTTGCTCTTGACAAGACACATCCTGCGCATCCTGAGTCCATCAGTGACACATATGTGGTGAAACGGTTTGATAGTAATATCATTCCTGCAACCCCAGATATGGATCCTAATGGAGGTGAGCCTGCCCAGGATGGATCTTCTCATGATCAAGATCATGCCTTATTTGCTTATTTAATCCATAATTTCAAACATGAACTTGAAAAGTGCAAAGAGGACAATCACAAAGCTAAGCAAACAAACATCTTATTGTCCAAAGAGCTTGAAAAAATAACAAAAAGCAAAGACATTGAAATCTCAAACCTTAAATCTCAAGGTCAGAAATTTGTAGATGCAAATATGGGCCCCGCCAACAGAAAGATCGAAGTGCTTTTAAAAGAGAACGTTGAATTAAAAATGAGATACTCAATGCTTCAGGATAACACTTCAAATATTAAGATTGTTAATACAAAACTTGAGAATGAAAATCAACAGCTTTTGAAACAAGCAAACAATCTTGAAACAAAGCTTCGAACAACAGATCAAAGTGCTCAAACTCTTCAAATGATGCTTCCAAAAGATAAGAACGCTCATAAAGGAAAATCCGGACTTGGTTTTGAAAATAACTTGCAAAATGAACAACCAAGCTTTCTAAACAAAATGGATGTTCTGTTCAATTCAGAAGAAGAAGAAAAATCTGAAGAAGAAAAACGCTTAAAAGTCAAACGAACAAAAAGCCCATTATCGTACCAAGGCTTTGTGTATGGGTGTATACAATTGTCAGAAATACCAAAAGCGCCTTTAAAAAGAAAAGACACTCATGTGAAAAGATTTTTCAAAGAAGCTCAACTTGCTACTTATGATGCTAATTTATGGAAAAATAAGGCGAGAAAACAGTTTTGTAATCTTAAACAGCACATTGAGCATAAGTTAGAGGTCGTTCGGTTAAAACAACAAACCACCCATAAAGATCGCAACAATCTTCTTGCATCTGACATATACTTTAGAAATGAAGTTCAAAAGATTTTCAAAGAAGAAATTGAACCTCATGTGAAAAATATCAACCTAAGTTTTGAATATTTTGAAACTTTTCTTGTCAGAGAAATGAGGGAAGATTTAAGGTACATACATTCTCTTAAAGATGAATTTGATAAAAAATGCCTAACACTGGATATTCAAAAGGCTTTTTTCACAAATCAAATTGAGTCACTCAAGTCGGTGTCAGTCTGCTATGAGCATGAGAATGTGGATTCTGATCATACATATTTCTTGAAATCTGAAATTCTTTGTTTCAAAAGGAAAATCGCTGAACTTTCAAAAGAAGTAGCTGAAGTAAAAGAAGAACTGTCAAAAAGAATTGCTTCTTCTAAAAACCCTTTGACAACAGTGCTCAAAGAAAAGGAACAGATTTTTGAAGAAAATTGTGATGATGCCAAAATCAAGTTTGATTTGGACGAACTTGATACAAAAAATATTGAATTGGAACATGCTGTGGCATCATTACAAAAGGAAAATGAGCATTTGAAACAGACTTACAAAAACCTGTTTGATTCAATCAAACGTTCTCGAGTTCAGAATCAAAAATCAAACACGAAACAAAAAGAGTCTGAAGTATTGAAGCCTCAAATCACAAAAGTTTCCTTTCCAAATCCCTTGTTTGATTCTAATCCTTCAGATTTTGAAACGGAAAACGCAAATCATGTGCTTCAAACAAAAGTACTTGAGCTTGAAACTCTTTTAGCTCAACGCACAAACGATCTTGAGGATGCCAAAACTGATCTTTTCAACAAAACGAACAAATTCGAAACATATTTTGAAAGACTTGAAAAAGAAAATATTGTTTTTGAACGAAAATTGGCACGTAAAATGGATGATTCAAAAGCTGAAAAAGATCATTTTTTGAAACAAATTGCTTCTTTGGAATCTAAATTGGTACCTCAAGATCAGCTTCAAAAAGAATACAGTGATTTGAGAACATCATACAATGCTTTAAAAGTGAAGTTTGAGTCTCTTAACCATTCAAATGGAAAAGCTCCCATTTCAAATCACTCAACACCAAAAGTGAGTGTTTCAAAGAAGGTTTACACGGGTGAATCTTCAAGACCAAGACCATTTTCAAAAAAGTTTTCCCATTTTACAACCTATTCTTTGCAAAAAGGAAGGAAGTTTTCAAAGAAACAAAATTTTTCTGAAACACTCACTCCTCAAAAGCTTTCAAGGTCAAACATGTCTCATGAAGAGACTTCAAGATTTCAAACTCCACAATCTCGCTTTACACGGGTAAGGCAAGTGTGGAGACCAAAGCAAAGTCCTTCAAACTCTGAAAAACTTCCGCTGCAACACAAGAATGACTCTGCTTTGAAAATTGGTTTTAAATCTCCGTTGATTCCGCGAGTGTTATTTCCAGATGAAAAACCGGTGTTCAGTCCTCGTTGGAATTCAACTTCTTTAAATCAGATTGACACAACTTACAAATGGATTGCAAAACATGCTAAACCCGTTGGTGCAGTGCTCAAATGGGTTCCAAAGGTTGTTGTCTAATCTGGTCTAAATGGCTTTCGTATACTTCTGTACGAAACCCGCGCTTAATCCGATGGTCGTAACAAATCAGTTTCGGACCCGAGCTTCAAAGAAAGGAAAGTGCCTCATCAAAAAATTTCGACCACTTATCCTAAAATTTTAAATGGCTTGTAAGTATTTCAGCTTACAACCCGAGCTTCAACGTTTTGGCTTATGTACACATAACAGTGCATAACCCGTTTTTCAAAGAAAGGACCCTATTGTACAATCCTAAAAATGTAAAGAAGTTTTCATGCAAAGTTTATCAAACCAAACTTCTTAATCTAAAGCAAAATTTTATTCAAATTTCTTCAAAAGGTTTTTCAAATCTTTTCAAAAATTTTGCTTAAGATTTTCAAAATTTTACTCCCCATTCACTCCAATGTTTAAAAGATTTTCAAAACCGATGCAAGTTTTGAGGGGGAGTAATTCAAAAACATCTTTGTTCCAAAAAGTTCATGCAAATCAGTTTCTCCCTATTAGCTTTCCAAAAACAATGATTTTAATCAAACGGTATCAAAAATACCATTGAAATGCTATTTTTGAGGGGGAGAAATGTGATTAAAATGTGATCATGGTTTGAATCTCAAAAAGAGCTCTCCAAAAAGACTCAGTTGAACCCTCGAATTGACGAAATCAACTGTCAGTTATCGAAAAGACTTGTCCGGGACGGGTAATAATTTCAAGCTGGTTTTTCAGTGATGTAAGCGTGTCTCGCAAAGGACTTGTCTGAGTAGAATGTACCAATTCGAGAGATGATCATTGAATATGACAGGGACGGGTAATAACTTCAAGCTAGTCTAACTAGTGATGTAAACGTGTCTCGCAATGGTCATGTTCATTGAAATTCGATCATTTCAAATGTGAGAACTCTACCCAACATGTGCAATTATTTCAAAAATGCATGAGCACATGTGAAGGGGGAGTATTTCAGAAAATGCAAAACTCTCTATGTGTTATCTAAATGTGTTTCTCATAAACACTTTGAGAGATTATCACAAATGGTTTTATGGCATGCGATCAACAAATCTAAGATAATCATGGAGTAATAAGGTGATTATGGTTAGGTAAAGTCCAATGATCTGCCAGAACCGGAGGGATCTACCCAAGGACAATTCCAATAGATTAGAATTAGAAGTCCTTAGGTAAGATTGAAAAAAGGAGTAAATGAGAAAGGAGAAAGAAGGGGTTGAAGAATGAAAAAGAAAAGTTTAATGAAAGGGTGAAAAGAAATAGCCCTCCATGTAAACTTAGGGCAGAAACCAGGTCAATACATCTGCTATCGATTATCACAAAGATGATACTGATATTGAAGACAAGACGTCATGGACCCAGTGACGCGCTGCACAACCCCTCCCAGCCACTCAGATATCTCTTAAAAGATATTTGTTTCATTTCTCATGGAGATCAACGCATAATCTATCGACCTCTCACTCCGAGATGTGTTGATATTGAAAAGGTGGCACTCTGCTCCACGCCTCCGACGACTAAAACCAAAACGCACATAGTTGAGTCTAGAGCCATGAGATTCATCAAAGATCTCTTAGGAACACTTTCAATAAAATACACTTGTGTTCACCAAAAAGGACATAAGTTGTAAGTTTCATAATGAGATCTGAACCTGCAAGCACTGTACAAATTATTGCTAACTGTTTTATGTAGGTACTGAAGAAAGTCCATCAATCATCATCTACATTGGAAGAAATGATGCTGTGAATACATGAAGATGTTGATCAAGACAACGATCAATCAAAGGACGATTCGAAAAAGATCACAATGCATGAAGGAACAAAGAATCACAAAGTTCAAGACCCTGAAGTCTTAAGATCTAATCACATAGTGCATATTTTGAATGACCATCCCTTAGGGGGAGATTGTTAGCTTTAATTTTAGTGTTTAAAGTGATGGTCATTCAATTAGTTAGAACTTTGTATTATATGGGCTTTGTTAGTTTTAGTAAGTAAATGTAATAGCTCAATCCAAGAGCTAAAGCCCATCAAAAGCCCACAAGGCAAAATGCTTGGAGTATTTAAAGGACAAAACTCCTCATTTGTAAGTGTGGTAAACTGTGAAAGTGTGTGTGAAATAAAAGATAAGCTTTAACTTCCATATCCTTCTCATATCATTCGATCCAACACATCACAGTCCCATCTCATCTCTTGTGCTTAAAGTGTTCATCTAAAGTGTGACAAAGAGTGATTCCTAGTTTTTACACAAAAACCATCCCGAACCATATAGTGGGCTGAGCGCCAGTGGCGCGCCAGGCCCAGTTGTCAGGTCGGTTGGTTTTTGGCCAACGTTTGCGATTTTATGTGTTTCGAAGGTTTATTTGTGATCATTAAAACATGAGGAGACCTAATTAATGTTGTCCTAACAACAAACACAAGCGTATAAAACAGATAAATAGAGGATGAAAACGTATAAACCAAAATTTTTGAAAATAATTACAAACGCCCGTTGGCCAAAAGGATAGATGCGGCAAGATTCTGCAACAAAAGGGACCAAACGTGCAAATTTCCTTTGTTTATAATGGTATTTTCATTAGTTGGTTAT
The DNA here is from genome assembly GCA_021014915.2 of Artemisia tridentata subsp. tridentata. Taxonomy (NCBI): domain Eukaryota; kingdom Viridiplantae; phylum Streptophyta; class Magnoliopsida; order Asterales; family Asteraceae; genus Artemisia; species Artemisia tridentata. The sequence goes on along the minus strand of CP139506.1, from coordinate 24,200,475 downwards.
GTATGATGAATCACTTAGTTAGTACATCTATGGATTTTACCCTATTTTATTTTGTATCACAGTTATTACAAAACCGACTTAAAAAAATAAAAAAATAAAAATAAATAAAAAATAAACTTGAGTAACTTAGATGACAGTTTTGAAACTTTGGTAACTTAGACGAACTTTTTCTCAAACTTCAGTAACTTCTTTGAGGTGGGATATGTTTCAGGCTGGGATACCGGCTATCAACCGGTTGCCCACTTTGGGAGTAACCCTGGTGTAACATTTTTGAAACTTTAGTAACCCAGTTGATAAACCCGTAAACTTAAGTAACTTGCTTGTAACGTTTTAAACTATAGTAACTTAAGCGAACATTTTCCCAAACTTTAGTAACTTCTTTTTCTATTAACCCAAAAGTTAACTTCTAAACTCAAAATTAAACTAAAACAAATACTTTACTCTATTTAAATCACAAACTTAAGCTTATTTTTAAATTAATTTAAAGCAAAAGAGTTTGAAAAAAACTTCTAAGGTATCTCTTTTCATTTCCACACCACTTTTCCATCTCTAAAACCCCAAAATTCACCATCGAAAAAACCTCACTTTTCATTTCCAACAAATTTTTTTAACAATCAGCTCAAGAAAACAAAAGGGTATTCGAAAAATGTATAAAAAACAGTCCCACACAAACAACTCTCTTTTTAGAGAATCAATTGAAGCCCTTGAAGCTCATACTCGCCATGCTAATACCCTGTAATTTTTCTTTCTTTTTTTAGAAATTCGTGAAATGTGTATTTTTTTTGTGTTTATATATGCTTATTGTGCAAAGTTTGACTTTTTAAAAAGTCAAATGACTAGTTGTTGATGCTAATACCATGTAATTATTCTTTCTATTTTAAGAAATTTGATGTTATTTGGTTATGATTTAGCATACCCATGATGTAAAATGTATATTTTTTGTGTTTATATATGTTTGTTGTGTTAAGTTTGACTTTTTTAAAAGGTCAAAAGACTAGTTGTTGAATGTTGATGCTAATACCCTGTAATTTTTCTTTCTATATATACAAATTTGATATTTTTTGGTTATGATTTATCATACCCATGATGTGAAATGTATATTTTTTGTGTTTATATATGTTTATTGTGTTAAGTTTGACTTTTTGAAAGTCAAAGGACTAGTTGTTGTTGTTGATCCTAATATCCTGTAATTATTTCTTGCGAACTTTTAAAATTTGATGTTTTTTGGTTGTAATTTAGCATACCCATGTTGTGAAATGTATATTTTTTGTGTTTATATATGATTATTGTGTTAAGTTTGACTTTTTGAAAGTCAAAGGACTAGTTGTTGTTGTTGATGCTAATATCCTGTAATTATTTCTTCTAAATTTTTGATTTTGATGTTTTTTGGTTATGATTTAGCATACCCATGTTGCGAAATGAGTCTTTTTTATGTTTATTGTAATAAAGTTTGGATTTTTATGCTGAATGTGTGTTAAATAACATGTTTGACTGTGTATTTTGAGTGTTTGAAAGTTCATTTTGTAATTTATTGCTCTAGTTTTTTATAGCTTCTGTTATTTTGGTTGTAATTTGATGAACCCGTGTTCCGAAATGGGTTCTTTTTATGTTGATCATGGTAAAGTTTGGATTTTTTGTTTTTTACATCTTGATAGTCTTGTTTGACTATGTGTTTTGTGTGTTTAATTGTTTATAAGTTCATCTAATGTACCAGTGCTGTTAATTTATGTTCATGTTTGATTGTGTAAAGTTTGACTTTTTTAAGGTCAAATAATAGACTGTTGACTTTTAGTTTTAGCTTAATTGGTGTTGATTGTTGAGGGATGGTTGATAACCAAGATTAGTTTATAATGAGAATTCTCTCTAAAAACTTGATTTGTAAGTTTTGCATTCGACTTCATGCTGTGCCACCTAGCGTGTGGACCAGTCATTATCCATTAAGATCGCCAACAATTCCAGCTCACCCTTAACACAAGAGTAGTATGTTTGAAGGCTAGAAGCCAATAATAGACATTTAGTTATATGGAACAGTTATTTTCAGAAAGTCCTTTTTTTTGTCCTCGATTTCTTGCAATTAACAATAAAAAAATCACAAAAATCCTAATTTGGCGGGATAATGAAAATTTTGGTCACAATGGCAAAGCCTAATGCCCAGGCATCTGGCCCGTGAGACATTTCTGTGGGGTCTGTAACTCCTTCAGCATCGAAATTTATGGAAATTTCCCGCACGATTGTCATGTTCCATAAATGTCTCGGTCATCCAGGGGTTCAATCTGTTCCACATCGGTGAAGAATGTAGATACATGTGTTCTCTCTGTGTATGGATGATTGTTCAGATTTTGTCGGCGTGCAATAAACCTTTGTAAATATTTTGATTCGTAATATCGTTTTATGTCTCAGGGCAGCTGCTTTACCTCCAGACGATGAGGGGGATTCTGTCCAAATGAAATTATCATACAACACTTTTGCTCCATTTTTACTCTACTTGATTGACTGGATGGACTATAGTTGTACTGATACAGTTCCAAGTTATCTAGGCCTTCTTCATATACTCATATACAAGGTCAAGTCTCGTTTTTTTCAAAAAAAAAAAAAAAAAAAGATCCCGACGTTGAATTCTGTTTAACTTAATTACAAAATCCCGAGTCATCAAAATGAAAAAAAATAATAAAAATAAATAACTTCAATCTTTGAATGTGCAGGTTTACATGGATGGCATTCAAACAATGTCGTCTCAAGAACGAAGAGCTACCCTGAGAGAATTCTATGGTTTTTCTCGATTTCTTGATATAATCTTTATTACAGTAATTTTTTTAATTTCGCTATTTTGACTTAGAAATTTTTAATATGATTCTTGCAGCTGTTATATACCCGTCACTAAAACAACTCGATGGTCATTTGATCGAGTTGAAAGATGTTAATGATAACAAGAAAACATATTGTAAAGATGTCGGTAGAGATGATGAATGTGGTATATGTATGGAAACTTGTGATAAAATGGCGCTGCCGAATTGTGGCCACTCGATCTGCATTGGGTGCTTCCGCGACTGGTAAGAATTTCATGCTCATGCATTCACACGGACACTAAAACACACATGTGTACCCCAATCGGGCCCAACTCTAATTACTTAAAGAAAATCATGATAACAGGAACACGAGGTCCAAATCATGCCCATTTTGTCGAGGAAGTTTAAAGAAAGTGCACTCAGGAGATTTATGGGTTTTGACGAGTGAAAGTGATTCAGTAGACTTATTAACACTAGCAAAAGAGAATCTAAGGTGCTTTTATCTTTACATCGAGAGCTTGCCATTTGTTGTTCCGGACACCCATTTCTTGTTGTACGAGTATCTTGTATAAATCACTCAGTAAATAAGCTAACCGGGTTTAAAAAATGGTCGAGTTTTTACCTTTCATATGTAGAGCATATGTATATAGTGATCATGTATGCAAGTGAAGTATCATTCATCTCAGCCTTTTTTAGGCACCCGGGTGTTGTAATGGAAATGGCTAAAGCTTGTAGCTTTTTCTTTATATCATTTTATTAACCAAAAGAAATGGTCATTGTTATCTTTACTACTTAATTTGATGATTAGTGCGATTTCTTGGTACATTCTTGTTTCTTCTTACATTGATGTTTTTAGACAGACTCAAATTTATACTCAAATTTACTACTTAATTTTACTTCCCTTTGAAATACTCCAAACTTCAACTATGTTATATTTCAACAACATTCCTTATATCAACAACATTAACCCCCATTAGCAATACCCGGCCTCATGTCCATTCTTCTTCACTCTATTCTTCACTCCATAAGTTGTACTATAAAGTCACCACATAGACTAGTTGTACATTTTGCCTCAACCTTGCTATTGAATTCAGAGAGAATTGTGAAAGTGAATGGAATTGTGATTTCTCATTAACTAAAATGATGTTACAGAGTAGTATTTATAGAATACAAAAGTCAAAGATAAAAGTCAACTAAACTATTATCTACTATACTACTTATACTCAGAACATACTGAAGGATCAGTATATGCTGGATTACATTGAGTTACAAGATATCAAGCTCTTTCTGTGTAAGATCTGCATCTTGTGAGGACTATATCTCTTTGTAGAATTGACTGCAACATCTCCATTTGTTGACTTCAATGGTTGAGATGACTGTGTAGCTTCTTTATCCCCCCCACAAGTTGGCACTGTGTAGGGATCACAGATGCTCAACTTGGAAAGACACTTGTAATGAAGATATTTGCTTAGACCTTTTGTCAAAATGTCAGCAATCTGAGCTTGAGATGATACAAAGATAGGCTTAATCTGTCCACTCCTTATCTTGTCTCTAACAAAGTGACAATCTATTTCTATATGTTTGGTTCGAGCATGTTGGACTGGATTATTAGCCAAAGCAATAGTAGAAGAGTTGTCACACATGACCAAGGTAGGAGTAGGAACTTGTATACCTAGATCTTGAAGTAGACACTTGACCCATGATACTTCACAGCTGCTATCTGCTAGAGATCTATACTCAGCTTCAGTTGAAGATCTTGATACAACTGCTTGTTTCTTTGATTGCCAAGATATAGGACAGCTGCCTAGAAAGATTACATGACCTGAAACTGATCTTCTAGTTGATGCACAACTGGCCCAATCACTGTCACAGTAAGTTGTAAGTGTCATATCATTTGATACTGGGAAGAAAATGCCTTGACCTGGACAGAGTTTGAGGTATCTTAGGACCCTTTGCAATGCAGCAAGATGTGTTGTTCTTGGACAATGAGAGTATTGGCTTAATGCTTGGGCAGCAAAGGAGAGATCAGGTCTGGTTATGGTGAGGTAGATAAGCTTCCCAACAATGGTTCTGTAGTGAGTAGGATCTGAAAGTAGCTCCCCATCTGTGTCATTAAGCTTGAGGATAGGATCCATGGGTGTTGCAACAGGTTTAATGTCAAGGGAATCTGCAAATTTGAGTAAATCCAAAGCATATTTCCTCTGACTCATTGACAAACCAGTTGAATTCCTCAGGATTTCTATTCCCAAATAATAGTGTAGAGACCCTAGATCTTTGATGCTGAAAGTGTTATGAAGTTGAGTCTTGATGTGTTGAATGAATGAAGTATCTTTGCCTGTGATAAGAATGTCATCAACATATACCAAAAGAGCTGTGAAAGATCCTTTATGAGTGATGGTGAAAAGAGAAGTATCAACATAGCTCTGTTTGAACCCAAGCTGTGTAAGAAAGGTTGTGAGCTTCTCAAACCACTGTCTATTTGCCTGTTTAAGACCATATAAGGATTTAGTTAGCTTGCAAACAGTGTTTGGTGGTAATGTTTTAGAATATCCTTGTGGGACAGTCATGTATACTTCCTCATTCAAGTCACCATGGAGGAAGGCATTATTGACATCTAGCTGCTGAATAGACCAACCATGATGAACTGCAATAGCCATTAGTGTTCTGACAGTTGTCATCTTAGCAACAGGTGCAAATGTCTCAGTGTAATCTATTCCCTCCTTCTGATTGAAACCTTTAGCAACTAACCTTGCTTTGTATCTTTCAATAGTTCCATTTGCATGCAGTTTGATCTTGTAAACCCATTTGCAACCAATTGGAACCTTACCAGGAGGAAGAAGAGTGAGTATCCATGTGTTGTTTTGCTCCAATGCATTTAACTCTTTATCCATTGCTGTTCTCCAAGTCTGATGTTTTGAGGCTTGAGCATATGTTTGTGGTTCTTTGAGAATATCTGTAGTGAGAATAATGCTGAGGGTTGAGGGAGTTAAGTTGTTATAGTTGAGGTATTTAGAATGATGGTGTTTTCTGCTTGTGGAATTAATAAGTGAGGGTGGTAGTGTGTATTGATAGTCTTTAAGAGAATTGGGAACTGTTTTGGTTCTTGTTGATGTTCTGGTAGGTAAGGGTGGTGGTGGTGGTATTGGTGGTGGTGATTGAGGTTCTGGTGTAGATTCAGATGAAGATGTAGGTATGTTGTTGTTGGTGGAAGGTGTTGGTGTAGATGATGGTGTAGATGCAGGTTCAGGTGAAGGTTCAAGTATAGGTTCAGATGTAGGTGTAGGTGAATTGGGTGTGGGTACAGCTGTAGGTTCAGATGTAGGTGAATTGGGTGTGGGTGGTGGTGTAGGTGGATGAATAGATGAGTATTGAAATGGGGATGTAAATGGATCAGGAGGTGAAATGGTTGGTGTTTTGTGAAAAGGGAATACTGTTTCATCAAAAATGACATTCCTGCTTATGATGACTTTTTGTGTTGTTGGATCATAGAGAATGTATCCTTTTTGGTTTTGTGGGTATCCTACTAAGATGGTGGGGGTTGATTTGGGCTCAAACTTGTCATGAGTGTGAGTGTAAACATGTGTTCTGCATCCAATGATCCTGAGGTGTTCAAGGTTTGGGGGTGTTTGGTATAACATCTCATATGGGCTCTTGTTATTTAGGACTGTAGAGGGTAATCTATTGATGAGATAAGTGGAAGCTAAGATGCAGTAACCCCATAAGTGTATTGGAAATTGAGCTTGAAAGTAGATTGACCTAGCCATCTCAAGGAGTTGTCTGTGTTTCCTCTCTACTCTTGCATTCTGTTGTGGAGTGTAGGGACAGGAAGTTTGGTGCACAATACCATGTGTTTGAGTGAATTCAGTGAAGGATTGGTTGATGAACTCTGTGCCATTGTCACTCCTGATTGTTTGGATTTTGGTGTTAAACTGTGTGTTGACATATGAATTGAAGATTTGAAAGGTTGTGTATACATGATGTTTAGTAGGAATAAAATAGGTCCAAGTAGCTCTGGAAAAGTCATCCACAATTGTTAAGAAGTATTTACATTTATTGAGTGTTGGGTGTTTGTAAGGACCCCAAACATCAATATGTACAAGAGAAAACATACTACTAGCATGAGAAGTACTGTTTGGAAAAGGTAAAAGATGGTGTTTGGCTAAAGGACATATAGTACACTTTGATTCAGTATCACTATGAAAAACAGGAGAAATTGACTTGATTTTCTTCAAAACTTGAAATGATGGATGCCCCAATCTTGCATGCCAAAGATAAGCTGAGCTGTTGTGTGTGAGAATGGTTGAAGTAGATGGATTAGAGATGTTATTGTGTGAAGATGAAGTTGAAGTAAGTGTGTAAAGTCCACCATGTAATGTTCCTGCTGTCTTGGAGCCATCATGGCCCTGAAATATGCATTGATTGTGAGTAAAGGTGACTGATGAATGAGTAGAGTTTGTGATCCTACTGATAGAGATTAAGTTGTAGGTGAATGATGGGACATATAGAACTCCTTTGAGAATAAGATTAGGTGTAACTCTGACTGATCCAGTGATTGTGACAAGTGTGGTTTGACCATTGGGTAAGTGGATTATGATTGGGTGTTTGTGTTGTTGTAAATCAAACATGATTGTTAAACAAGTGCAAATGTGATCAGTAGCCCCACTATCAATGACCCAAATCTCCTTAATTCCAGATGAAAATGAGGCAATGAAAATGTATTTTATACCTGCCATGTGTGGGAGATTAGTAGCAGTGAATTCCCTTTGATTCTGATTCTGCATCATCAAAAGGACTTGATTCAATTGATTTTGCAATTGATCCATTCTTGTGAAGACATATGGATCAGCTGCATTAGCCACATTGAGAGGAGTTGATTGGTTGTCTTGTTCAGGTTCCTCTCCCCCCATGACTGCATTGACTGAACCTTTTTACTTTTGTTGTGTCCTTTGAGATGATTGAGGGAATTTTTCATGCAATGGATGACCAGGAGGATATCCAACCAATCTGTAGCACTCATTACCATAATGCCCCTCCTTTCTGCAGTTTGTGCAAGTGATTCCCTTCCTGAATGGGTGTTTCTTGTATCCATTGGATGACTGAGTGGTGGTATTAGGGGTGTTTGGTTTAGAAAAGTGTGTGGATCTGTTTGTGTTATAGGTATTGAGAGCTGTAGGAACAGAAATTGGATTGATTTTGGGTATGTCTCTCTGCTTCTCCTCCTGTCTCAGCATGCTATAGGCTTTAGAAACTTGTGGTAAAGGCTGCATTAAGAGTATTTGACCTCTGATGTTTGTGTAGCTGTCATCTAAGCCCATAAGAAATTGGATTAATCTCTTTCTTTGCTCTCTTTCACCATTTGTCCTGCCATTTTCACAATCACATCTGCAAGTACAAGCATAAGGAGCCTCTAAAGCATCCAACTCATCCCAGAATCCTTTCAATTTGTGGTAATACAACTCAATTGGAGTGTTAAGCTGTTTCAACTGGATTATTTCATTAGAGACTTGATAAATCCTGTGACCATCAAGTTGTGAGTAATGGTCACTCAACTCATTCCACAAATCAGTAGCTGAATTCACAAAGCTGAGATTGTTTCCAATTTGTTCAGAAACTGTGTTGAGTATCCAAGATATAACCATGTCATTTGCTCTCTCCCACAATGATCTAACTGATGAAGTTGGTGAAGGTTCTTCATATTCTCCATTGATCAACTTGAGCTTATTTCTTGCATTCAGTGCTATCATCATAGAACGCCTCCAACTGCTGTAATTCTCTGATCCAGTTAACTTCTTGGAGATCAAGACTAAGCCAGGGTGATCATTTTGATGAAAATAGAGGGGATGATGAATGGAGTTGACATCATCAGTAATTGGTTGTTGTGTTGATGTGGAAGCTGATTGTGTGTTAGTGTTGGAATGTGTTGAGTTATTCATGATGATTGAGATGACTTCAATGGTGGAAAACTGTCAAGAAAGGTTGTTGTAAATTTGGCGGGAAAAACGGTTGGAAATGAAATTTGAAGAATTTTGATGATTTTGATGTGTTTTGATCGATTTTGATGGTAGTTTTGTGATCAGGATGATGATTAGATGAATGTGGTGATAAAATTTGATGAATTTGGTGAGTTTTCAGTGATTTGTGGTGGTTGTATGATGGTTGAGTGGTGGTCAAAGTTTGTTACACGGTGGTCAAAGTTTGTTAGATGGTGGCCGGAGTTTGTTACATGATGGCATGAGCTATTGATGCTCTGATACCATATTGAATTCAGAGAAAATTGTGAAAGTGAATGGAATTGTGATTTCTCATTAACTAAAATGATGTTACAGAGTAGTATTTATAGAATACAAAAGTCAAAGATAAAAGTCAACTAAACTATTATCTACTATACTACTTATACTCAGAACATACTGAAGGATCAGTATATGCTGGATTACATTGAGTTACAAGATATCAAGCTCTTTCTGTGTAAGATCTGCATCTTGTGAGGACTATATCTCTTTGTAGAATTGACTGCAACATCTCCATTTGTTGACTTCAATGGTTGAGATGACTGTGTAGCTTCTTTACTTGCAAAACTCATCATAAAGTTCCAACACTAATTAGCTGAAATTTGGTAACGGTCTACATATAGTTGAAGCCAGCACAATTTTCACATTATGTAACTTTGACCCATAAAAACATTAAAACAACATAAAACAAATGAGATACCAAATTTCCAACATCTCTTAACTTCAATTCAACATGCACAATCAGTTAGAGTTAACTAAATCATAACCGTCCTTGAAAGGTAAACTAAAAAGTTACATCGTCACTATGACTCTTAAACCCACTAGAAAACGCCTACACTAGAAAACAATGTTAGTGTTACACAAAGTTTAAAGAAGGATAACTAAACTCAAAACCAAGTGAAAACTCTTTTCAACTGGCAAACTCTCATCTGATGAATGTTTTTCCAGCTGGTCTACATGTGCTCGTTGTGGATGATGATCCTACGTGGCTTAGGATCATCGATAAGATGCTTAGAAAGTGTGATTATGAAGGTTATCTCATCACTAGTTTGATTCATTTTAGTTCATTTGTTTAAGTGTGTGTGTCACCAAATGGTCTTTGGCCTAGCTGTATATAAGCGGCCAATCAAGCTAGAGATTGTAGGTTCAAGTCTCGGTAGAGACATTCATAGTTAACTGACTGTTAACTGTTACTCAGACTATAGTAGATCGAGTTTTGAGTAACTGGCTTGACTTGGGAAAGGTGAGTTGTAAATATAAGATGTGCTTAGAATCCTAGTTCATAGTTGACACTCTAATTATATGATTGAAATTTTTTGTTTTTATCAGTTACTACATTTGTGGACTAGCTATAGAGGCTCTGAATACGCTTCGTGAAAGAAGATATGGATTTGACATTCTTATTGGTGATGTTAACATGCCTGACGTGGATGGTTTCAAGCTTCTCGAGCATGTTGGACTTGAGATGGATCTTCCTGTTATAAGTCAGCTTTCTATATTTTCAGCTTTATATACTTAATATATACACTGAATCCTAGTAATAATATCTGATCGCATTCAATGAACTTAGTGCAGTGATGTCTGTTGATGGAGAAACAAGCAGAGTTATGAGAGGTGTCCAACACGGGGCTTGTGACTATCTTCTTAAGCCGATTCGAATGAAGGAACTAAGAAACATGTGGCAACATGTTTACAAGAAGAAGATAAACACGGTGTCATATGTGCAAGAAGAAGATAATTATCCACAAGAGCGTGACCATGTTTTGGATGAAATGAAAACGGACCTATTAGCAGCCCAACCTGCATTAGAAACCTTGCCCGTGACGCTTACCGGGGAAATAGAGGTGTTGTTGAAACCGGACAAAGTGGAAGGACTACGTCTAGGACCATCAGGCTTGAGCCATGATCGGGAGGTGCTCATTCGTTGGAAGATTCTACCAGACTATGAATTGACTTGGGAGCTGTTTAATACGATTCAACAAAAATTTCCAGAATTTCATCTCAAGGACAAGGTAGCTTCCTTCGTGGGGACTAATGATACGCCTCGACATTATGGCCAAGTGTATCAAAGCCGAATTTAAAAGGTGTTGGCTACTTGGCTAGTTATTGATTAGTCTCGTTGGGGCAAGCTAGTTACTTAATGTCCAAAAATAATATATGATCTTGTTTTCACATTATGAAAGGTTTAGGTTTTGTATCACTATAGGAGGTCCTCAAGTTTAAAGGTCATTATGCTGATTAAGTGAACTATATGTTTTCTTAGAATGACAGAAATATCTCAACCGATACTTGAACCCAATGTCTCAACTGATACTTGAACCGACATATGGTTCAAGTAACAATGTAAGTTCTTTCGTTTGTACTATTTTATGAAAACACACAGTAATTCTTTTTATTGGTTGTAGAAAATGATTTAATTTTTTTTTTTTTTGTGTGTGTGTGTGTGTGTGTACATCGACTGTTTCTAAAAGACTCGAGTGTAAGAGTTAAGGATCATAGAAACATGTTGATACTATAAGGGGAAACACCGTCACTTGGTAGTCGTTATGCCTGTTTATTTGGGCATGACGAGGAACCTCAGAGTATGTCATTGAATTGTATATACATTATCGTAATTTAAGCTGAATTTGTACAATGTACAACATTTTGAATGTGTTACATTCTTTACATGTGTCATGATGCACAATACTGCATTACTTGATTCACTCATGGGTGACAAGCCCATTTGTCAGTTTATTTTGGCTCTAATTGCTATCATGAGAAAATATGATTGAGAAAAATTGGATTGAGGAATTCAAACCACACATAATCATAAGCATGTTTGACACATATGATGCGTCACTAAATGTACTCTTACGTCTCTTACAGTACTTATGCAGCAAGAAATTTAAACCACACTTAAAAACATGCTTGAAAATGTAACGTTTATTTATCTACTACATGCACTGCTCCTAGTTGCAGTTACTTTCATCTTCACAATGCAAGCTTGGTATTAGACCTAAAAGAGTTCAACAAGACAAGAATAAAGCCATTTTAGTGATAATTTATTGACAGACTCATGTAAAATCACATTCTACAAAAAGGGAGAACAGTGTACCTCATATATTTTGAAGCACATCGAGAATACGCTGCAATTCAATGACAACGATTTCAATTTTCATTCGTTGCGGTGGGGAATCCACAGAGCATGATACTCCGATCTTCATAGTTGCAGCCAAACATTCTTCCACTCTCTTTGCATTTGCTTCCGTTCTTTGCAACACAATTGCATCATCATCAGTAACATCAACCGCATGATCTGGCAATGCCATGTAAACAAATTTATGAAGGCTAAGACCTTCCTTAAACATGTCGTCTGTCGGCCTTTTCCCAGTCATCACCTCTAGTAATAATATTCCAAAACTGTAGATGTCCCCACAACTCGTCATCTCGCTCCCGATACCATACTCTGCAAATTAAAATGAACAGTTAGTTTACAAAACTGTAATCTGCAAGTACAAATATAAGCATCATGGAATATAAGAATCATATAGTACCTGGAGGTGCATAACCAATTGTTCCTTTAACCCCAGTTGAGCTATTTTGGTTTAAGTCTCCACCAAGTAGTCGAGCTAAACCAAAGTCTCCGACATGAGCCACCATCTCATCATCAAGTAGAATGTTACTAGGCTTCAAGTCACCGTGAACAATCGTTGTTTGGCAGCGGTTGTGAAGATAATCAAGCGCGGTTGCAACATCTCTTAGAATAATTATTCTTTGAAGAAGGTTGAGTTTTGATGCATATGCACTTGAATGAAGCCAATCTTGTACACTTCCATTGGGCATAAACTCATAAACCAGAGCTTTAAAATCATTGCCTAGGAAATCAGTACTTGAACATGAAGTTATTGTTGGAATATGTGAATCATAATAATACTATAAACACATAAACACAAAGATCACGCAGCGGAATGGATCTACATAACATATAATTTAATTAACATAAATTTAAATAGACGCGTACCTTTTCGATTCCTAGCAAGAACAAGGAATCACGTGCTCCAAGAACAATATAAACCCTAATAGGGTTTTAGGATGGATCGACAAGGGTAAGTAACACTTCCAAGATCACAAGCTAAAGTAAGCTTGTCACTCGTTCCTGTACACACGTATTACTAGCGTCTCAAAGTGAAAAACTAGGTTCATGTATCACAAATAAAACATCACAACAACTAGGGTTTGATGTTCTTGATAATACATGATCGAATCCACTAAGTACACATCATGTTCAATCTAACATGAATGTAAAAGAATAATCTAATAAACATGCGCATGCATTATACAAGTATCAATACATGCACATGCATAGAATCTTTATATGTTTACTGTTTCGTAACAGTTTGTCAGTGGGTGCAAGGAAAATAGCGAGAACCAATATTAAAATCGGTTTAGGGATATAGTATATATTTATTGTCTGTCAATTATATTGACCTAAAGGGGTTTATATACACTCCAAACTTGCTCACCAAGTTTGAGTCTAACACCTCCTCAAGTTCCATAAATCGACACTCAACCCCCTCCACTTTCCTTGTTCGATCATATAAATATTTGTGATTTAATAATTAATCATAAATCATTATATTAATTATTAATACATTGAGACTCATACGTAATGTGTGCAATCCCGAAGTCTCGGGTTCGAAACCGGACATACGTATATATTAATATTTATACACAAACTCTAACAGCTCCCACTTGGATAAACATTAATATCGTAATGACATGGGTCAGCCTAGCTTTACCTTCCCAATGCCCCCAGCTCGATCCGAGTTGTGGTTCTCCTGGAAAAAACCACGTGATGAAATTAATCATCATACTTATCCTTTTGTTACTAATACCGCGTTAATTTGGATATGGATATTTGTCATTCCATAATTAACTATTATGTTTCTCGTTGTTTATGATTGATCAAGATTACCAAATCATCTGAACGTCTTCCAGATAGACTTTGGGTATGGCCAAACAAACATCTTGTCAACCCTACGAGGGGCCCAACAGTATTATACTTCAAAACAAATTTGAAGGAACAAATCCTTTATTGACTACGAGCATAACCCTTGAATTTCACATCATTTTCCGAAAATTGCCCTTATAACTACCTTTTACGGTTAGCGTTAGACCATCTTACAGAAAATGAGCTACATTCTCGGCAGTCACCTGGTATCTCAAGTCTGAGGATAAATATTCATGATATACTTGATGACGACGATCCATAAAGTATAATCATGTTGTTGGGATAAGTCCTATATTCAATTTATCCAATATTGAATATCATGTGATATTGGTGTCTCAACCTTACAATACATTCTACCAATCCTTACATTTGTCTTAATTCAATAATATTCCCATATTACTGATCGACAACGGACTATTTAGAATAACATAAGTTATTCACGGATTTAAAGATGCAAATATAGGATACAATATTAATAATGAGAATAAACGTTATCCGCACTTTATTTCATTAAAATAATATTGCTTAACATCCCTTATCCAAATACTAACTAGATCAATGCATGATATTTGTCATTAATGAATTATGCCACAAGTCATGTTCCACATACTTGTTGACAAGGCATAAATCAATTAATGTTGATCTATCGGAATTTTGAGAATACTTATTTCAATAATGAAATACTTGTATGTGTACATTCATCTATCTAGATATTGCCACATACTTCATAAAATGCGTGACATCCTCATGCACGAATTTATGACAATTAAACTACCAAACCTTTGTAGTTAAAGTATTCTAATTCTTTATGTATAATGCAACTATGCTCATATTGAGCACAACTAGTATACATGGTCTCCTAATAAGGATGAGCTCCCACCATGACTAGTATTGAGTGTCATCTCAATCTTACTAGCATCATTGTATCAATCAACAATATGCTTTTTTTTAAAAGTTCCGTAAACTCTAATATCCATCGTGTAATGTTTGATATCTTCAAATCCTTCAAGATTTGACCATAATATCAATCAAGCAATATCTTGCCATATGGTTCATATTTAGAATTTTTGAGCAAATCCAGGCTGTGGATGTAAATTCTAAACCATATCCATTACACTTAAATTTCTAATAATTTTTAATTAGATACTAATGTTGTCAATCATCTTGCATCCAAGCATGATACAACAAGCAACATGATGTACATGAATAATCATTTCGTCAGCCTTAGATTTATTCATGTCATATCTTTTTCAAGATATGTTTCTATCTAGATCTTCTAATAGAATATCATGTTCTTTTAGAATCAGTTATTTTACCGCTTATGTTTATAATCAAATAAACATATATTTCAAGGTTTTATTTTCTATATGAAGTTTTATTCCAAACTAAAACTTAAAATATAAATGTTAATGGAATGTTACTTCCTATATGTTATACAACATATATGAAATAAGAAAATAAATACATCACTCCCACTAGCTTTCAGAAATATTAAGAAATATCTTAATTTTAATTATAAATCAAAACTCGATTTAATAACTAAAAATAAGTATATCTTTTAGATGCATGCATTAATCCATTTACAAATGATTTGCACTTTTGTATACTATTAAAGATTATTTGAATTCAAACACTTCTTTCAATTACTTTTCGTCCTCGCTCAAGTAATTATTAAAGAAAGAGTTTTGACATTCCATTATTAATTTCATATAAATGAAACTAACAATGGCAATCATAATCTTTATATATTTAATGTGCTTAGAAAGAATTTCAGTCACATTTAATTGCTTAATTGTGATTGATAATCTTTTCACATATTAAATATGTATACAAATTTGTCCATTCTGATTTCTACACAAGAATTTAAATCTCTAGGATTTCCATTTCCTTTGCAGAAATTCATTTCCATTCTATAGTGTAGCTATAGAGTTCAAGATTAACTACATTTCCAAACTAGTTATCCTTTTGGACTGCATCTAATTATTCATAGTATGAGTAATTTGCCAAATAAACATTTGCAATTTATTAACAGCCATACCACGATCCTGTAACTCATAACCCTCAACATATTCTACAAATATTTGAGATACCCTTGCGGATCTATGAATAATAATTCCATCATCTTGTGATTTAACACTAACATGTTAAATCCTCATTATGACTTTGCTAGTGTATTTAGAAGATTATGTATCTTGTAATTTTTTATCTTTTGAAGATAAAACTCCCACTCGCCTTTTGCAATTTATAGATTACCTATAAATGCTTAGCAAATAGAGCAACACAAACTTGTTCTCTTTTAGGACTTTACATATACAAATTGACAGTTCCTAACCTTAATTTGTTAATAACCTACCCAACAAGTAGTTTAACAAATTCTGAACTTCAATTTTAAGACTTAATGTGATTCAACACATTCCATATTAAATGGTGTCTTATTAATCTTCTAGGTTGGAGTCTTAATTGAGTATATCCAATTCATACTCAATTTTCTAACCTTGATATCTTTAAGAAGAAAAGAGGATATAGTTATCTTTAATCAAACAATGTATCAAGAGTTTGATTTTTCCTAATTGAACATACCATAAACATTATGTATTCCATTAGGATTAATATTGTAAGTCTTTCTTACAATATGTTAGATAAATATATTTCGGTTTTGGCTTACCTATTTACCAACTAAATCACTTTAATGGTACAATAGATTTTCAAGCCAATTGCATACTTTATAACATAAGTGCCTTATTGCCCAAGCCACTTAATTTCTATGTCTTACCATAAACCATTATAATCCCGATATACGTTATAAGTCATTAATCAACTCAATGACTTCTTGTATATGTCTTAATTAAAAAAAACATAACAAGATAACGTCTTACTTTGTTATAAGTCTTATAGCAATAAAAGACTTCATATTTATATCTTTATACTAAAATATAAATATGCATAACTAAAGTAATTATGAACACCACAACTTGGTTTCAATAGTTATTTCAAGTTAATTTATTTACTTCATATATTTATGTCATTCCAAGAATACATAAACATCTAAATATGAAGTAGTATAAGATTACTTCATTTATTTATGTCATTACAACAATACATAAATATTTACATTTGAAGTAGTCTTATTATCATATTGACACTTGTTCTAATAATTATCTAATTTTTAGAAACTTGTAAATTAACATAGTTTCATTATTTTAGCCGAGGCTGCAATGATGAAAGTATGTAATTTACCTTGTCATTAATATCTAGTAATGAAAGTAGATATTAACTTCAAGTGTTCCATAAATTAGAACGTGTTTAAAACACATTAGAACATTAGTCCCTTACCTTGCAGTAAAGAGATCCCTTTAAATCATATTTCTTTATGTTGTTGCTTGCACATAATAAGATTTCTCCCACTTGTGCATGGAACAACATTACGTAACAGATAAACAACACGTCAATAGTTTGCTTATTTGATCAATATGATTGTGTCATAGATATAAGTAGATATAGAATCACCTTGTCTATTAAGAAAACGTACACGACTGTCCTTAATACCACAGGTGTCTATAATTGGAAAGTAATCATCTCAAGAGATTCTAGAGATGATCTTGGTTGCTATCAAGACTTGTAGCTCCCACTGAATTTAAGATCACTGCATGAACTCATTATCCAGTAATTTCAGCACTGTGCTCCCACTGAATTTGACAACATTATAAATGTTCCATAACCAGTAAAAGCAAGTAATGTGCTGCTTACTTTCCTACATCTTTGATGAATCCCTTACGTAACAGCTACTAAGGTACTTCAAAGAATATATTCTACTTTGTGAATGATGGAATATCCATCAATGCAATTAACTTGAAAGAATTGGGTATGCAATTTCTTCCTTAGTTAGGTCTACCATCCCCATCATGGTATGTAGCACCTTGAATGGTTAAAGCATAACAACTAGATCAACTATTCTAGTTAGCCTTTTACCACTTTTGCGGTAATTAGTCTAGTTTCTAATTTAATAACTCCTAACCATGCAATTTCTTAAGAAATTCGCCATGAGTTATTTCTTAGAATTTAGACGATTCCAATTTTCCTATTATACCTTTGTCACTCATGAAAAGGAATAGGATTAAGTCTTACTCTTCACACAGAAAGCAGACTTGGTTTATTCTTTTCAGTAAAAATTGACTCTATCCAAAGACCCCTAAGGGTGCAGATCAATTTACTACTAAAAGAATGTTCCATATTTACGGTTTTAACGTTGCATTAAATACTTTAAAAGAATTTTCAAAATTCAATTTAGTATTATTGATAATAACTTTTCAAGAAAATTAAACACCCACGGTAAATAAAATTTCACCATTTAATTTTCATTGAAAATTAGGATCCAAATTGACGTCGTTTCATCACATCAGCTTTGGCTGCTAGCAATGAAAGTACTCAATAAGGTAGAGCTGCACTCAATTTCCAATATACAATTGCAATTCCTAGAATCATAGGACTTACATTATATTGCCAACATCAGTTGCAAAATGTAAACATGTTTCATCCCCAAATCTTTATGCCTTGGCGCCGTTCCATTACATCAGCTTTGGCTGCTAGTAATGAAAGTGCCCAATTAAGTTTAACCAACTTAAGAAACAGTAAATTGACGTCGGTTTATTGCATTCAGCTTTGGCTGCTAGCAATAAAGTACTCAATTTACCCTTAGATGACCACCCTTTGAACATCAACATTCAGCTTTGGCTGCTAGTGATGTAGGATGAAACCTTAGGTGTTTCTTTTTGTAGTTGGGTGGCATATTACTTAAATTTATCAGGGTA
This sequence comes from Artemisia tridentata subsp. tridentata, assembly GCA_021014915.2. Taxonomy (NCBI): domain Eukaryota; kingdom Viridiplantae; phylum Streptophyta; class Magnoliopsida; order Asterales; family Asteraceae; genus Artemisia; species Artemisia tridentata. The sequence goes on along the minus strand of CP139506.1, from coordinate 24,181,880 downwards.
ATAAATTTTGATGTGTTAAATCAAAAAATATGTACAAAGATGTCATGCATTCATCTTTGTATCATATATGTTTTCAAAAACAAAACCGTTTACTCATTCGTAGCTCAAACCATCAAAGTTTTTAATTAAGGCGCTGAAAAACTTACAGCTTTGCCTTAAGATGCTTCGTATTTATCGTGGTGTACTTGGTAAGTCTAAAATTGACGCACAGGCGGGCGTAGGGACGACAGCCGCCGAAGCTGGTTAAAACCATGCCCCTCTAAGGTCACAATTTAATGCGAACCAACCTAGAACCCACTTTTTAGTTTGCCAATTTTAGGTCCGCCGCTTCGACCACTTAGTACAGTCGCAATCAATCAACTAAAAAGCATATGATTTTCTTGCTAAAACAATTTTATGTGGTAAATTTATTATTGCTAGTCTCGCCTGGGAGCAAATTACCGTGCGAAGCGAACCACTGTCGGCACATAAGACTTTGCAATAAAAGGATTTACCACAAAGGTTTCATAGTTATTAGTCTTATTTATTTTTATTATAAAAATTACCCTCTTATGTGTTGCAATCCATCATAATATATAAACACAAAAGATCAAGTAATTACAAAAAATAAATAAATAAACACATAATAACAAATATATGATCATCCACGATATCATATAGCCACATGCAAACCTTTTTCAATAAATCCTAATATTAATTCTATGTGAAATTTTAAATGTATGTAACTAACAAAACTCCCATTGGTTTTCGAGCTCATTGTGCCCAATGGTCCACAGACACCAAATAACTTGGCCGCGTAAGTTTTGGTTAGTTAGATACCACATTGCACATAACTTATTAATTAATATATATTGAGGTCTTCCCCAATTTAAGATTTATTTAAATCATGTAGCAAATAATTCAATAAAAAATCAAACAAACCATTCCATGACAAAATATGCAAGATTTTGTCATGGATCCCATATTGCACATATAATCATGTTAACACATATTATCATGTCAATATATCCTGTACGCAATCTAATTAATTAATTAACGACGTCACATAAGGTACTCATTAATTAATCCCTAAAAATTGCATGCAATCCTAGGGTTTTTCTAAAAATTTTCTACAAAAACCAAAAACCCTAAATCTTTTAATTTAGGTGTCGACCTAATATTAGGTTTACAAAAACATAAACCCTAGATTTATAAATTGCATGTATCTAATTAAAGATTCAATTTTTAAGGTTTTATGTAATCAATTACATGTTAAAAACGCGGCTCATGATGCCACTGTTGGAATATGTGAATCATAATAATACTATAAACACATAAACACAAAGATCACGCAGCGGAATGGATCTACATAACATATAATTAATTAACATAAATTTAAATAGACGCGTACCTTTTCGATTCCTAGCAAGAACAAGGAATCACGTGCTCCAAGAACAATATAAACCCTAATAGGGTTTTAGGATGGATCGACAAGGGTAAGTAACACTTCCAAGATCACAAGCTAAAGTAAGCTTGTCACTCGTTCCTGTACACACGTATTACTAGCGTCTCAAAGTGAAAAGCTAGGTTCATGTATCACAAATAAAACATCACAACAACTAGGGTTTGATGTTCTTGATAATACATGATCGAATCCACTAAGTACACATCATGTTCAATCTAACATGAATGTAAAAGAATAATCTAATAATCATGCGCATGCATTATACAAGTATCAATACATGCACATGCATAGAATCTTTATATGTTTACTGTTTCGTAACAGTTTGTCAGTGGGTGCAAGGAAAATAGCGAGAACCAATATTAAAATCGGTTTAGGGATATAGTATATATTTATTGTCTGTCGATTATATTGACCTAAAGGGGTTTATATACACTCCAAACTTGCTCACCAAGTTTGAGTCTAACACCTCCTCAAGTTCCATAAATCGACACTCAACCCCCTCCACTTTCCTTGTTCGATCATATAAATATTTGTGATTTAATAATTAATCATAAATCATTATATTAATTATTAATACATTGAGACTCATACGTAATGTGTGCAATCCCGAAGTCTCGGGTTCGAAACCGGACATACGTATATATTAATATTTATACACAAACTCTAACAGTTATTATCTTCAACAGATTACGATGCCGAATATTTCGCCATGCTTCACATTCTGCTAAGAAACTTTTGTGAGCTCCTTTATTTTGAAGATGCATAACTTTGACTGCAACAGGCTTATTATGATTAGCATCGAGGATTCCTTTATAAACAGAGCTAAACCCACCCTCACCAATCAAATTTGCTGCAGAGAAGCCATCAGTAGCCTTGAGAAGTTGATTGTACGAAACTTTCAAGAACCGTTCATTCTCTGAAGATTGAGATGGTTGACTGTTGCGTTTCTTCTTGTACAAAAGATACACACAACATAATACGATGAACAACGTCGGTGCAATCACAATGACAAATATGAAGAAAGGAAACCTTTTTTTCTTACTACCCTCTTCCTTGCATTTAGGTAACTTGAGTGTAACCAAACCACCACAGAGCTTGTTGTTCCCCAAAACCGAAAATAAACTTGCATTTCGAAACACTCCTACAACTGGTACTTCACCCTCAAAATCATTAAAGGATAGGTTCAAAAATGCTAATGAATTCCAATTGCCTAAGAATTGAGGAATTTTACCAGATAAATTATTTTGAGAAATTTCGAATACCTCCAATCCTCTTAAGGAACTTAATGAAGACGATACTATGCCTTGAAATATGTTGCCACTTAGGTTTAACATTGTAAGGCTAATGCACTCACCAAGGCTACTAGTAATGGTGCCTGACAAATTATTATTAGATAAATCAAGACCGCTCAACATCTTGAGGTCTTTAATCTCTGATGGAATTGAACCAGATAGGCTATTGTGAGAAAGATCTAAATAATTTGTTAGTGATGGGAGTTGAAGAAGTTGCTTGGGTATTTTACCACTGAGTCTATTGTCGGTAAGGTTTAACAAATAAAGTTCTTTACAGTTCCCAAGGCTACTAGTAATGGTGCCTTCTAATTTGTTTGAACCTAAATAAAGTTCATTCAACAATGATAGGTTCCCAATGGCATCAGGGATAGGCCCTGAAAAGTGGTTTCTAAATAGACCAAGACGTTGTAGCTTTTTTAGTTTACCAATGGTAGTGGGAATTCTTCCTTTGAATCTATTATTTTGTAAAAATAAAGAGGTCAAACCAACTAGACTACCTATACTTGAAGGTAGGCTTCCAAATAATTGATTGTCTCCTAAACTTAGAAAGCTGAGTTGATCAGAAAGATTACCTATTGATATAGGAAGCACACCTATAAGGTTGCAACTATAAAGTCCCAAATGTACTAATCTGGTGCAGTTTTTCAAAGAATCAACAAACCTCATGTCATCAGCTTCTCCGCATCCGCATCCATGGAAGTTGTTATGAGATAATCTAATTATATTAATATCTCTTAGTTTTGAAAAGTCGATAGTCAACTTCCCACTAAAATTGTTTTCACTCATTTCAAGAAATCCTAATTTAGAGCAATTAGAAAGAGAAGGTGGAAGAACTCCTGTCAGTTCGTTAGTTCTTAACTGAAGGTACTCAAGATTTGGGAGCTGATTACCAATTTCTGAAGGAAGACTACCAGTGAGGTGATTTCCAGCTAAGGATAAATGAACTAGGAGTGAGAGGTTGAAAATGGAATGAGGGATGCTTCCATATAAGTTGCACTCACCAGACTCGAATACCGTCAAGCTTTTCCAAAGACCAAAGGTATCTGGAATGCTCCCACCCAACGGGTTCCAGGCTACAGAGAACAATTCCATTGATGTAATATTCCCCAAGAAAGGTGGGATTCCACCTGTTAACTTATTTAAGGCAATTGCAAAAGCAAGAAGTTTCGTGAGTAAACTCATCTCCTTGGGTATGCTTCCAACTAGATTATTTTTAGCGAGATAAAGGTGTTCGAGGTTAGAACAACCAGACAAGTTTGTTGGAATGACTCCACTGAATTTGTTATCAAAAAGATAAATACTACGTAACCTAGATAGACGACCAAATTCATGAGGAATGGTTCCTTGAAAGCTGTTGTTCCCGAGATCAAGAAGGTGTAGGAAGCTGAGGTTTCCAACATGAGGAGACAACGAGCCTTCTAATCCCTTCGAATACAGTATTAAAGCAGTCACTCGTTTGTGCTGCTTTCCACATGAAATACCACTCCAGTCACAGAAATGAAAGGAATGGTTCCACGAGGTTAGAACATTGTATGGATCATGGGTGATCTTTGACTTAAATGACAACAACGCGAGATACTCAGTCTCATTACCGCCATAGGAAGCGGAGACGGTGGCGGAAGTAAGACATGATATCACGAGACCGTAAAAGAGAAAAGAAATAAGAGAGGAAGATGATAAGTGAATTATTGCTTGTGGTGACTTCATTTTTGGAAATTTACTTGAAATTATAAGAACAAGTATTGGCATTTTATAGTCGGGTTGAGCAAGACAACTAGCAACACCTTTTGTCTATCCTCCACTAATTCCTTGACTAATAATAGTAACTATTTTATATGTATACTCTCACAGAAGACTTTAAGAAGACTTGGGAGTTGGAAGACAGCAACTTGACGCCTTCCTTTTTGGATGCAACTTGTAAACATTCAATCATGCATTTTGGTACAGAACTTCTATACTAGCTAGAAGCAATTATATAACTTGCTGGAAGTAGTAGAGAAAATAAAAGCATCTCTTTCAATGTATGAATTAACTCTCGCTTGTTTAACAATGGAGAAAATAAAAGCCTGAGTAAAATAAAAGCAGGTATTTTTTAATTGAATTTTACCGTTTTTAGATTTTAAGAGTAATGTGAGGGACAGGAAAAAAGGGATTTGTGTTCATGTTTTTGTAGCATGTCATAACACTCCCAAGTGGAATACCAAAGTCGTTTTAAATGTATAAAAAACACGAGTAGTAACTTTTTTAGTTACCACAGCATTGACCAAAAGTTTCTAATCCAAATTTCACTCGTTAGATTTGTCTAAGTCTTACTCTCAACAACATTCAAAAAACAATCTAGCAACACATTTGATTGATAAAAACCAATTTTTATGTGTAATCATGTGTCACGAGTGACTTTAAAAAAGAGTTGGGGTAGGGAACACGTACTACACACTTATATTGCATTATGACATAGCACCACTAATACTAGAAACATGTATCACGAGTGACTTTAAAAAAGAGTTGGGGTAGGGAACACGTACTAGAAACATCAAATACAAAAGACACATTTATCTCCTTGATATAATATAGTTTCACTTCAACCCTTCATCTTTCACAAACATTCAAAAAGAGCCCTTAAACGTGGTTTCATTTGAGCCATGAAAGATGTCAGTTTAACCTTGTATTCAACGCCACGTTTTAATTTAATACATGCCATCATCTTCTTAGGGTGTTGGCAATGGAGGATTCGAAATCATGAGAGGATTCCCACCGACCAATTACAGACTGTTATGTGGCAGACAAAAAGGAGGATTCTGAATCCTAAAGTGTTGGCAGTGAGAGGATTCCCCCAACATTCCAATTTTTGTTTTGTCTTCTTCCCATGCTTCGTCGGCCTACCCTTGCTTCCGAATCATGAGCCACGGGTAGCAGGGGGGTTGGCGGCGGTGTTTGCCGGCGGCCTCCCCCAAACCGCTGGCGGCATACCTTCCTTTGCCAACACCCTAAACATTAGTTCCATATATCTATATATATGTCATGTCAATCCTTAATCATTAATTATTCAAACGTTAAAATATCATCAACTTTCACTCTGTGTTCTTTGCTAACTTTCTTTCTCCATCCAATATTACTAAACTAAATTTTTTATAAATTTTTTAAAACTTTGATCATACCCACAAATCACAACTCTTTATCATCTTCATTTCTAAATAAGAATCATCAAAATAAAGCTATCTTTTTCACCAACAAAAGAGTTGTGGTAGGGAACACGTATTACACACTTATATTGCTTTATGACATACCACCACTAATACTAGAAACATGTATCACGAGTAGGGGTGGCAATTCGGGTCGGGTCCGGGTTCGCGGGTTCAGGTTCGTGGGTTCGCGGGTCAGAAATCTTCAACCCGAACCTGACCTGATTATATAAACGGGTCAGTAATCTCGACCCTAACCTGATTCGGGTCAACCTGAACCGACCCATATAACCTGAAGAGTTGAAGTGACTGATCGGTGAAAAGAAAAATCAGACCATAGAAACACAAAATAATGCATTTAGTACCTATGGATATACATGAATTCTTGAACTTACAGCAAACCTATGGATTAATTAAACATATTTGAAATACCCATTTGAGATTTTCCCGAAATCAAAACTGGAGTAGATCTTGGTGGGTATCGGGGAGTCAATGAGTTTGAATAATGCAAACCCAGAAATTCAACTTATATATGGTTACTAAGAACAAAAAAGAAGGTATGTGTGATGGATTAAACAACCCAGAGAATACAGATCTTGATGTATGTGAAGTCTCAAAAGTGTTTTGCGGATAAAATGTGATGTGCACGATTGCACGTGACATAAACAATTTAATAGAAAGAGATAAACTTTATCTGATAAAGTATTAGTTAAGTTAAAGTAGTAAACACTAAACACTAGTAAAGTAGTAATATACAAAAGTAAAGTAATATGACATTATGAGTTTATGACCGACAAAAGTAATATACTAATTTGCCTTTTTCAGTTTTCAAGATTTGCAGGCTTCTCAGTTCTCAAGATTTGACTTTTTCAGTTTTCAAGTAATGTGTATTTACTTTTTTTATATTTAAAAAAAAAAGTTAAACGGGTTATCAGGTCGACCCGATTTAATTATACTCGACCTGAACCTGACTCGTTTAATAAACGGGTCAATCAGGTCGACCCAAAAATGACCCGAAACTTATTTATCCTCAACCTAACCTGCTAATTTTCGTGTCGGTCTCAGGTCGGGTTTCGTGTCGTGTCGAAAATTGCCACCCCTAATCACGAGTGACTTTAAAGTAAAAGCAAATATTTTCTCTCATAATATATGTTGTAAATAATTTGTATTGATGTTATTTAATCTCATAAATCAACATATATGCCTCTATGCAGCTTTATATAGACTTAGAAAAAGAATAATTGAATGAGAACGGGTATATATTTTTGTGGTGCAGATATTCATGTGTGAACTGAATAAAGCTTCTATTATTGACAATTCAACGTGTTACTATAAACACTCTGCCTACCACAACAGTAACCAAACATAATTATCTTTTGTTATATATTTTGAAATGTTCAACGTGTTATCTTTTGGTAATAAGGCTGCTTGCAGTAGGGTCAATCCTTTTCATTTTCTCTGTCACGTCAGCTTTCTCTCTCCAGCGATCTTCAGGCGATTGGGTGCCCCAGTAAGGCGACCTTCATCCAAATTTTTTATTATTATTATTTTTTTAAAACATTTTTAACACAAACTTAAATTTCACTAAAATAATTAAAACGTTACATAATACTTAAAATAAATTTAAAACATTACAATACTTATTAAAAAAAAATAATCTAGGTTGTGTCGTTCCTAGATTGAATCCTTCATTTCCTGCATCTTTTGTCGTAAATTTGCGGGCAAAAACGAGTCGATTGATGTGAGATAGAATAAGATGTCTTTATCCCGTTTATTTGTAAAAACAAAAGAATGTATCAAAATCTTATATGTGAATTAACCACACATGTTATCAATGCATGCAATATACTCCATACGTGTCCATAATCATGCAACGTTGAAGCTTATATACTTCAATTCACACGTTGTAAGAATCTTTACATATAATAATAACACATTCCATTTGAAACCAATATGTTAACCAATTCACAATAGTCAACTCAAGAATGCCAATCAACATAAACTGTAAACATGCATGCAAATAGCCTTCGTCTTTCAATCACGCACGCCAAACTCTCACATATCATGCATGCAAACAACACTTCGACATCCAATCTTTCAAGTTCAAGCAGTAACAATTGGTGCTGTCACATGAAACAAAAAAAACAAAAAAAAGATAGCATGTAACGGTTGTATTTTTTTTTTTTTTTTTTTTTTTTTTTTTTTTTTTTTTTTTTTTGCTTTTCAACGTATACATTTGTGAGAAAAAAAGAAAGAAACAAAGCAAGGAATTCGATCGCAAACTCGACCTTCATAATTGTTTTGGTTCTAATCGATCGATCGTTCACTTTTCTTGCAACAAGGACGATTGGATCGATCTATCTACACTACTGCATGCAGCCTAATGCAAGTAGTAGGTGTGAACTGACCAAGATGGATAAAATTTGTGTCGAGCAGACAAAACTTGTACAGTAATAAAGATCATAGAATAAATTTTGTTATCCCACACAGACGACCAATGACTCTCAAGTCTTTGCAATTTGTAGTTATTGTGTGATATGATGTAAATGTAAATCCAAAGAACTTGACCCAAAAACAAAGAAAAGGTTGAATTGGTTAATTATTTGAGAAAATCACTTAAAAATATAGTAAACTTACTCAATTTTTTAGTTGTGTGTAGCTTTTTTTTTTTCTTTTCTTTTTCTTTTATATACCCTAAATTTTTTTATTTCAACTTTTGTATGCATTTACACATATAAAATTACTATTTTACCTTTCTCTGTCAGAGTGGTTACAAAAGTATAAGGGTAAAATGGTTATTTTACATGCGTTAATACACATAAAAGTCGAAATTCAAAAGTTTGATGATTTAATCACAAAAAAAGATGGTTACACACAACTAGAAAAATCGGTAAATTTACTACATTTTTAGGTTATTTTCTTTAATTATTTAGATAATTTATATTATTAAGGTTTTTAATAAAAATAAATGGGGACGAGTAGGCCTTTTAAACACGTCCTAATTAGAAGAATGGTCCAGTTGGTAAATAGAATGGGTCAATTAGAAATTCGGATTTGTAACTCTAAATCCAAAGAAAGGATTTAGAGACATAGAGATGAGTGCGATAACTCAAAAGTTTAATACTTTGTTGGTACAACGATACTTGATACCACTTGACCCAATTATGAGCTGGTTGTAATGTCTTCAAGGATAAATTCATTCATATATGATTCTTCATTTATAGGTAAATTAATTGGTCATTTATTACCAAAGTACTTGTGTCTCAATAGTACCCCATGTTGTGTGAATAGCTTGCTAACAAAATGGTTGTGGGTTCAAGGCCTGCTTAAGACATTGTGAGATATATTTGTGATATAAATATTGTAAGATAGTTAAAATTGTGTTCTAAAAAAAATTGGTCACTTGTTATAATCATAGAGTTAGGAGAATTTGTAAGAACATGAATCAGGAAGATATATCATTTTCCATAAAAAGAATGTGATTCTAAAAGTAATCTGCATAGGTAAATTAATTGGTCATTTAAATTTCTACTGCATTTGATAAACTATTTAAGCCCATATAAGTTGTTTAGATTCAAGATAAATTATTATGTTTTGTGTTTGCTTTGGCATGGTTTAGCTTTGCATACAAGTTGTTAGTTCATTTTGTTTGACTTGAAAATTGGATCTTCCCGGTTCTTACATATTATATATTCGGTGACAAACAATACATGCCTTGGCGCAATTAAATCATTAAACAACTATTTTATACTTTAGTTTAAATACATAATGATTATTTAATTATATTATTTTTACTACAATACTAAGTTGAATATACATATCAGAACACTCTTTGCATAAAGCTACTTCAAACTCTTGTATTTCAAATTATTGATAGAAACTCATTGATGCAATATGTCTAGTCAATTTGAAGTAGATGGTCCCAAATTATTGTTTTATTTTTTCAATGTTCAAAAATACAAAAAATAAACTTCTCATGTTTTGTGGAAAATGATTAAGAAATAAAGTTAAAAATTCCAAATTAGAAGTTAGAAGCAAGGTTTTTAAGATCGGGATCCTACCTATGATCTTTCGTCTTTGCAAGATCGTGATCGTAAGATCGGATCGGGAACCTAAGATCCTACTACAATGTTATTTTTTTAATGATCTTTTAATATTATTCAAATCTACAAATTAGCACATATTATAAACACAAAATTATATGAATGTTTCATTAAAATGTTGTCTTAAATTATGAATATGGAATATTTTATTTTTTTTAATTACATAAAAACATAAACCATAAATTTGTAGTTTTTTAGTTTGCGGTTCGAGAAAAAAGTAAGATCGGATCAGAGTAGATCTTAAGATCCTATGGTCAAGATCGGGATCCTATAAGATCTTAAGCTTATTAAGATCATACGTAGGATCCCGATCGTTTTTGCTTTGTAGAATCGTAAAATCGTAAGATTCTAAGATCAGGATCTGGATTTTAACAACTATGGTTAAAAGACTTGAAAATCTTTACAACTTGTAGTTATCAGACATCTTTTCTATCTTGTGATACTTTTCCTCCTTAATACGTGTGATATAAATCAAAGGTAAGCTAATGAGCCCAACTGCTAAACCAAAACCAAGACTAAAAGATGAAAACTTTAAGTAGTCTTGAAGCAGGGTCATCGATTCAGTTATCGAGTTGTTCGGTTCGATTAATTTGGTTAACTCTTTTTGGTAAAACTGAACCAATTTGAATTCAGTTTGTTTTAAGGATTGACCAAAATAACCCTAATTACATCATTTATATTTTCTAAAAAGTTAAATTATATAGATTTTTAGGGGAAAAAAGTCAAGCATAAAAAGTGTTTTAATTTATACTAGGAAAAAATGTTAATTGCCTTTTTATTTATATAAATGTATACAGAAAAAAATATATTTATATGAATTCGGTTTTCAATAAGGTTCAATTTTCATACTGCCAAAACCATATCTGAACCAAAAATTAGTTCGGTTTTAACAATTTCGGTTAAGTTTTCGGTTCATGTGGATATGACCCGATTTGTGAAAAGCCCTATCTTGAAGACTCAAAACAAAACATAATTAGTTCATGAGCAAATGTCCCAAAACTAACAAAAAAGAAAGAAAGAAAAAAAAAATACAACTCGAGTTAAATTCAATCATGATCAAAATTTTGGACACCAACAATAATACGCAATTTCGCCAAAGTAGGAGGTGAGGCCAGGTGTGGTTGATCAAAACCTTGGACCTACCTTCATTAACAACTTGATCTTGAAATGCACTTTTTTGTGTCTTCACGTACAACTTTACTTTATGCAATTTACTAGAGTTTCAAGTTAAAAAATAAAATGTAAATATAGATTTCTAACCCAAATCACATTATACAACGAAGAGAAAAAAATCATGATTTTCATTAATCCGTTTGGTATAAATCTATTCATTCACTAATTCAAACATTTAATCAAACACCTGAGATCTACAATCTTTAACAACGTATAAACATATTCGACGTTATTCTTTCGGTTGTTTGAATATTCGATAACTTTTCACTTTGCATAATTAAAAAGTTAATTAAAGATTTTTTCCTACAAGGATTTTAAGCTCATATTAATGATCGACTTGTTATTGGTGGTTGGTAACTTTGTTAAAAATATTAGAGCATTTACTATGTGAGGTTTAAGAATATGTTTATAATTGTTGAAATGGTTTATGTTTCATTTTAACCATAGGAGATCATCATTTTAGTTTTATGTGGCATGTAAAAGGTTCTAAACCTTGTACCTCTTCATAGTCTAAATATATTTAATTCATGTTTTATGTGAAATAATTACAAAGCTTTAAAATATTTGTAATATAGTGGAAATAAGTTTATTAATCTAAAAGGTTCATAAAATATGATGTGGCATAAAATAATTAATTTTTAAAGCTTTATAAATATGAACCATAGTGGATGATTTTATGAATGCAAAAGATAAGAGATTTATTTGTCTTTTTGTGTCTTCTTAAATGAAGTATTCATTGTATCTCAATTTTGATATGATGCCATAACCTTGCAAAGACCATTTGGGTCACATGTGTCATTTACTTTATCTATTGTAGTGTGTCTTATTTTCTTATTCATGTTACTCCTTCCGTCTCAATTTAATTATCCATATTTTCTTTTATGGATGTCTCAAATTAATTGTCCACTTTCCTTATTTAGTAAAAACTAGAGAATCTAGTGGAGGAATATTCCGTTTTAGTGGTTGAAAATTAAAGTAGCCCCACTTTTATTAAACTTTGTGTTTTCTCTCTCCTGACAAATAAATTGAGACGGAGGGAGTACAAAATTTTAAAAGATTAGTATTTAAAGTAGTTGAAATTAAACACACATCATTAATATTTGTATTGATAATGTTAGCCTCGCTTTTTTATAAAGATATCGTCACTCAAATGAATTGGACTAGATTTATAGCAAGTAGTACCCGCAGGGACTACTATTGTTTAAGTAGCAAACTTATCATGTAAAGGCCCTATAAATACCCTTCATGACTCTCCATGAGGGGTGTGGGAATTCATTGTATCATTCTTTATTTCTTAAGCTAATAAACTTTAAGTGTTTTCTCCGCCCTCTCTCTACTTTTTCTCACTAGAAAAGATGAAGATATTCATCTTCTTCAACCAACCAAGACCTCCTAAATCACATAATCTTGTACTTTATCGGTCCTACAATTGGTATAATGAGCCAGGTTGTGTTATTCATTGACTTTGTGGTTCGAATACCTTGTTTTAGGCTGTTGTTATCATCTTTTTTAGTATGTTGGTATCATCTTTTTTAGTCATCGGAAAAAAAAAATTCCGGTCATCGGAAATTTTTTTCCATATCATTCTGATAAACAGATCTATTATAAGTCTTATGTATCACAAAAGGTCAAAAAGTCATGGGCTTACAGAGTTTCATCTCAGATATATGACTTGATTTGTTCTTTTACCTTGAAAAGTGGTCGTTTATTCTGGTCGGAATATTGGTCGGAATACTGGTCTTATAAAGGTGGTAAGAACTTTTGGTCGGAATAACGCCGGATTTATTGGTCAAAAAGTCAAAACCTTTTTTTTTTTTTTTTTTTTTTAATCGAAATTGCTTGTAAAGCAATTCCCATAACCCATAGGAATTGAAAACCTATCAAAATTGGATTTTATCGCAATTCCTCAGGTCAAATGGTCAAACCTCTCGAAAATGGATTTTATCGCAATTCCTCAGGTCAAACGGTCAAACCTATCGAAGTTGGATTTTTTTCGCAATTCGTCATTAGGTCAAGGTTATAGGAATTCGGTCTATGACCACCCATCGGTATTGAAAAAAGGAAAAGATGAACATGAACCAGAAGATTATCGACCACAAAACAAATACCATACTCATTGGCCTCAGTATAACATCATCAGTCTATCAATAAAAATCCATCTCTATCCTAACATTCCATCCCATCCCCAAACTACAACTACCACCACCAAGACTCGATTCAACAAAATCTGAGATTTCATTTACGTGTGGTACAAGCCCATATAACTCAAAGATTTAATCACGAAAATGATATCATCATGGATTCAAACTTAAAAGACAACACGAATACGAGATCTCAGACTTGTTCCATTTTTTTATAATCCGTTATCGATTTTTGTGTGGAACAAATATCATCATCGATCAATTATTGAAGCTTTACTTCAGTTACTATCCGAACACAACAAAGAAGGAACAAAACCACATTAGATTCATCCCTTCTTTCATTCGGCTCAACAACAATATAATTAAACAACACAATTAAACTTACCCGTGACCAATTATACGGTTCTAAGCATACTTGTGATGATTGATTAGTTTTTGATGATGATGGAAGAAGATAAGACGCGAGTTTTGTGAGTTGTGTTTGAGATTTGATCGATTTGAAGAAGAATTGGGTGGAAGCAGAAAAAAGCGATGAAAGGGGGCGGACATAATATGTGTGTGTGTTTAGGGTTAGGGCAAAGGTTATAGAACAATGTGTGAACCGGTATATCTATAACCTGGACTGGATTGGGTGTATTCCCTTTGGGCCATATGATCCGAAATGTTGGGTTGGACTGATGATTGGGTTGACAATCATTTATCCAATGTATTTTTAATACATTGTGGTAAGTTGAGTGGTATTTTGGTATTGAAATTTTCACGGGGATACATATTTCACGGCTAAAATTATTATGTTTAACAAAAATGACTACGGGGTTTTTGTACGATATTATTGATTTGATTTTGAAGTGACATTTCACGGGTACTTATTTATCTTTGAGATATGGAGTTACTCTCAAGATAACTTGTGTGGGCAATTTTATTCATTGTGACTAAGAATGGACAATTTAGTTATAACTGATGTAAGGAGTTACGTTGTAGTTCTCACAGCATAGCTATCACTTTAAGGAGTTTCGTTGTAGTACTCAGTGTCACACAAAGATGTGGATTGTTCACAAGACGCATTTGTACAAGCATTAAGTTACAAAGTTGGGATGTTTACTTCTTTTTCAAGTTGGTCATACCGGGTTGTCTCCATATGTGGTCATTTACTAGTAGCCAGCGAATCAAAAGGAGGTTTGTTTACAGGTTGGTTTGAGAGAAGTATTGAGAGTATTTTTTTGACATATTCTCACGAAACTATGCTTCGACGAGCTGTTATGGCTTTACAACTGCATCAAGTAAAAGGTAATCTACGGCATATACACTACAGTATGATGATTTCGATGAATCGCAACCATCAGGAGGGAGAAGTACATGAAGAAAGATGCAGTGTCTCATCTTCAGTAATTTGGTTTGTGGGTACATCGAGGCTTATTACCAACTTGGATGCAATACTTTGTGAGGTATTTTGTTATGACGCTCCCCGGACGACAACCATGGTGCTACACTTTAAATGTTTACTTTCTCTGCTGCATGAAAGAGAGTTGTTGATTCAGGAGGGAGCAGAGAAAAGAAAAAAGGTTCACTAAGGAGGGAGTAATAACCTAACTAGACCATTACAGTTGAAGTTCAAAGCTACAAGAATTAGTGCCGTCAGTGCCTAAGATCGAACGCCGAGATCGTCGGAAGAGAGAACTTCAAGTCTGCCTCAGGATCTGAACTACAGAGACTCTGCGCTTCAACAACGTCAACAAAAGTTTATTATTATTGTAATTTAATTTGTTTATAGGTCTCATTGTAACAATTCACGTGTGACGATATCTTGGAGGGAGATTGTTAGCCTCGCTTTTTTATAAAGATATCGTCACTCAAGTGAATTGGACTATATTTATAGCAAGTAGTACCCAAGATAAATCGGGTATGATGTTTTTCGGCTGCGATTTCCCTGTTTAAATTATATAAGGTAAGATTCCACTCCCGCGCAAGTGCCTTTTGCGGACTTGTACACAAAGAGTCTTGGTTGACTTTGGAGCCGTTAATAAGAGTATGGGTTGTTGACTTCAAAACTGTCCAAAAAAGACTTCATTTGCAAATTCTAGTTTTTTTTTTTTTTTTTTTTTTTTTTTTTTTGAGTTAATTACATAAATGGTCACCGTGGTTTGCTTGTTTTTTCACCTTTGGTCACCGTACTTATTTATTGATGGGCTGAGTCATCGTGGTTTGATTTTGTTACAGGCCCAGTCCAAATTCGAATAAAATGACCAAAAAGCCCTTGCCTCTTCTTTTCCTTTAACTGCCCGTTAACTAGCATTGCAAGGTTAGTCCTTTTCCGTTAAATATTTTTTTAGAAAAATATTTTTTTTTGAATTTTTTTTTTCTGAAATAATATTTTCGAAATAATTTTTTCAAAAACTTATTTTTTTTTACGAAAAGTTATTGTTTTTCGAAATAATTTTTTCGAAATTTTTTTTATACTAAATTATTTTTTTTAGAAAAATTAGTTTTTTCGAAAAAAATTTTAGAAAAATTATTTTTTTCCAAAAAAATATTTTTTTCGCAAAATTATTTTTTTTTGAAAAATTATTTTTTTGCGAAAAATTAGTTTTTTTGAAATTAATTTTTCGAAAAAAATTAATTAATTTTCGAAAAAAATAATTTAGAAAAAAAATATTTTTCGAAAAAATAATTTTGAAAAAAAAATGGAAAAAAAAATAATTTTGAAAAAAATATTTTTCTAAAGAAAAATACGGGCGAAAACGTGTAAATACGGACGAAAACGTGTAAATGCGGACGAAAACGAGTAAATACGGACGAAAACGTGTAAATGCGGACGAAAACGTGTAACTCCGGACGAAAACGTGTAAATACGGACGAAAACGAGTAAATACGGATGAAAACGAGTAAATGCGGACGAAAACGTGTAAATGCGGACGAAAAGGACGAAAACGTGTAAATACGGACGAAAACGAGTAAATACGGACGAAAACGTGTAAATGCGGACGAAAACGTGTAAATACGGACGAAAACGTGTAAATACGGACGAAAACGTGTAAAGGACTAACAACCGTTAGTCTAAAGGACTAACTGTGAAACAATTGACAAACCATAGTTGTCTAAAGGACTAATTGTAAAAAGAAAAAGAATATCACAAGGGCTTTTTAGTCATTTTCTTCAAA
The DNA here is from genome assembly GCA_021014915.2 of Artemisia tridentata subsp. tridentata. NCBI lineage: Eukaryota > Viridiplantae > Streptophyta > Magnoliopsida > Asterales > Asteraceae > Artemisia > Artemisia tridentata. Next base: position 24,165,387 of record CP139506.1, on the reverse strand, counting down.
TTGGACTGAACCGGTAATAAATGTAAACCACAGTGACTGAACCGGTCAAGAAAAAACCACGTGGACTGAAAGTGCAATTTTGGCCAAACCACAGTGACCATTTATGTAATTAACTCTTTTTTTTTTTAATGATATTTGTTTGAGTTTTTTATGATTTTAAGACTTGTTGGTTAGCATGCTTATTTTGTGGGTTCTCTTAGATTTTCTGCAACTTATAGAAAATGCTATGTCTTGGAAACATCGAAGTAGATAATCTTGAAATACCTTTGAATAGAGCTTTGTTTTAGATCTTTTCGTTGCTTTTCTTATCTGGTTAAAATGGTACACTTGAGTCAGATAAGAGAAAAGAACTGGATTGGTGGTTATATTGTAGCAAAAAGATCATCAACTAAACATTAAAAAGTTACAGCTAACTGAAAAGCTTTCCTTATCATTGACTCTTGTTCACATATCAGACATAAATCAAGATAATTACCACAATACCCATCAAATTTTGTTGGTTTTGTATTGATATCATCAAAACCTCGTTTTTTTACCTCTAAAATACGCGTCATCCGTCAAATGTACATGTCACGTCACACGATTATACCGTTATGCTCCACGTCATTTCGGCCACTTCCACTTCCACAACGATTATACCGTAAGAGCATTTTCATGCTACCATGGAGCATATTAATTGCTAAGACTTTAGTGGTATATTTATAAAACTGTAAGCGTATGTAACAGAACAGGAAACTAAGTACATGTTTAGTGCAAGCAACATGTGGTCCTTGTTATAGCAATGGATCAAACAAGAACTGTAGCCAATACTAATGAAGATGGATTTCATGAGAGCTGGAAACAAATCTCACCATCAATAACATTTTCTTTTATGTCTGGCGCAATTAAATCGTTGAACAACTATTTTATACTTTAGTTTAAATACATAATGATTATCTAATTATATTATTTTCATTGCAATACTTAGTTGAAAATACATATCAGAACACTCGTTGTATAAAGCTACTTCAAAGTCTTGTATTTTAGATAATTGATAGAATTGATTGATGCAATATGTCTAGTCAATTTGAAGTAGATGGTCCCAAATTATTGTTTTATTTTTTCGTGGTTCAATATTACAAAAAATAAATTTATCATGTTATGTGAAAAATGATGAATAAAGTTAAGAATCCCACATTAGAAGTTAAAAGACTTAAAAGTCTTTAAAACTTGTAGTTATCAAACATCTTTTCTATCTTGTGATACTTTCCTCCTCAATACATATAAATCAAAAGTAAGCTAATGGGCCCAAATGATCACCCAAAACCAAGACTAAAAGATGAAGACTTTAAGTAGTCATTCACAAAAACACATTCGCAAACACAGATGTACACACATTTTCATCACAATTTACTCATTCCTGTGCTTGCGAAAACACAAACTGTGTAATCATAAACTCTAAAATTAGGCTGAAGTAATGTACTCGACAGTTTCATTTTATAGTTGTACATCTCTCCTTGATAATTCGATCAACTTAATCTATTACACTAGTGTCTAAAATAAAACAGCGAGTGCATGCTTTTGCATGGTAGTTCTGAATGAAACGCATTAACGTCTTGACAATGATACCTTAAGTGTACTCTTTGACAATACAATCAAGAGTAAATTACATGGTTGGTCCCTGTGGTTTGTCCAAAATAACAACTTTCGTCCCTCGAAGTTTAAAGTTGCATGGTTGGTCCCTAAGTAGGTAAACAAATAACACCACGGATCCCATGGTTTAACTGGTGTTAACTAGGTTAGTTAAAATTTACAAGTTAGCCCCCTTTGGTTAAATAGCGCTGCATCGTTAATCCTTTTAGAGTAAATTACATGGTTGGTCCCGGTGGTTTGTAAATTACTTAACGGCTGTTATAATTTACTTAACGGCTGTTATAATTTACATTTTCGCCCATTTTCTTTAATTTTCATACATTTTTGTCCCTTTTTTTTTTTTTTTACGTTTTCGCCCGTTTTTGTCCAATTTTTTTAAGTTTTCGTCCTTTTTTTGTCCCTTTTTTACGTTTTCGCCCGTTTTTGTCCCTTTTTTTTTACGTTTTCGCCCGTTTTTTCCGATTTTTTAATGTTTTCGCCCGTTTTTGTCACTCTTTTTTACGTTTTCGCCCGTTTTTTTCCGATTTTTTATGTTTTCGCCCGTTTTTGTCCGTTTTTTTTACTTTTTCGCCCGTTTTTGTCCATTTTTTTACGTTTTCGCCCGTTTTCTTACATTTTCGCCTTTTTTTGTCATTTTTTTTCGTTTTCGCCCGTTTTTGTCCCTTTTTTTACGTTTTCTCCTGGTTTTTTCCCTTTTTTTTACGTTTTGGCCCGTTTTTGTCCATTTTTTTACGTTTTCGCCCGTTTTTTACGTTTTTTTACGTTTTCGCCCGTTTTCTTACATTTTCGCCTGTTTTTGTCGTTTTTTTTCGTTTTTGCCCGTTTTTGTCCCTTTTTTTACGTTTTCTCCTGTTTTTGTCACTTTTTTTAAGTTTTTGCCCGTTTTTGTCCTTTTTTTACGTTTTCGCACGTTTTTTCCGTTTTTTTATGTTTTCGCCCGTTTTTGTCCCTTCTTTTTATGTTTTCGCCCGTTTTTGTCTAGTTTTTGTCCATTTTTTTTCCATTTTTTTACGTTTTCGCCCGTTTTTTCCGTTTTTTTATGTTTTTGTCCTTTTTTTTACGTTTTCGCCCGTTTTTGTCCATTTTTTTACGTTTTCGCCCGTTTTCTTACACTTTCGCCTGTTTTTGTCATTTTTTTTCGTTTTCGCCCGTTTTGTCCCTTTTTTTACGTTTTCTCCTGTTTTTGTCCCTTTTTTTACGTTTTCGCCCGTTCTTTCCGTTTTTTTTATGTTTTCGCCCGTTTTTGTCCTTTTTTTTTACGTTTTCGCCCGTTTTTGTCCATTTTTTTACCCAAATTTTTTTTTCGAAAATATTTTCAAAAATGGACAAAAACAGGAGAAAACGTAAAAAAAAAGGGACAAAACAGGAGAAAACGAAAAAAAAACGGACGAAAACGTAAAAAAATGGACAAAAACGGGCGAAAACGTAAAAAAAAAGGACAAAAACGGGCGAAAACATAAAAAAACTGAAAAAACGGGCGAAAACGTGCGAAAACGTAAAAAAATGGACAAAAACGGACGAAAACGTAAAAAAATGGACAAAAACGGGTGAAAACATAAAAAAACGGAAAAAAACGGGCGAAAACGTAAAAAAATGGACAAAAACGGAAGAAAACGTAAATAAATGGACAAAAACAGGCGAAAAAGTAAAAAAAAAAACGAATAAAAACGGGTGAAAATGAAAAAAAAAACAAAAAAAAAACGGGAAAACGTAAAAAAAAGGACAAAAAACGGGCCAAAACGTAAAAAAAAAAACAAAAAACGGGCAAAAACGTAAAAAAAAAAGACAAAAACAGGGATGAGAAAAGTCAAAAAAAAAAAATGGACAAAAAACGGGGAAAAAATAAAAAAAAAAACGCGACAAAAACGGGCGAAAACATAAAAAAAAGGGAAAAAAAAAAAAAAACAAAAAGGGCGAAAACGTAAAAAAAGGGAAAAAACGGGCGAAAACGTAAAAAAGTGGACAAAAACGGGCAAAACGTAAAAAAAGGAAAGGACAAAAACGGGCGAAAACGAAAAAAAATGACAAAAACAGGCGAAAATGTAAGAAAACGGGCGAAAACGTAAAAAAATGGACAAAAACGTAAAAAAAAGGGACAAAAACGGGCGAAAACGTAAAAAAAAGGGACAAAAACGGGCGAAAACATTAAAAAATCAGAAAAAACGGGCGAAAACGTAAAAAAAAAGGGACAAAAACGGGCGAAAACGTAAAAAAGGGACAAAAAAAGGACGAAAACTTAAAAAAAATTGGACAAAAACGGGCGAAAACGTAAAAAAAAAACGGACAAAAACGTATGAAAATGAAAGAAAATGGGCGAAAACGTAAATTATAACAGCCGTTAAGTAAATTATAACAGCCGTTAAGTAATTTACAAACCACAGGGACCAACCATGTAATTTACTCTAAAAGGATTAACGATGCTGCGCTATTTAACCAAAGGGGGCTAACCTGTAAATTTTAACTAACCTAGTTAACACCAGTTAAACCAAGGGATCCGTGGTGTTATTTGTTTACCTACTTAGGGACCAACCATGCAACTTTAAACTTCGAGGGACGAAAGTTGTTATTTTGGACAAACCACAGGGACCAACCATGTAATTTACTCTATAATCAAATTTTCCCTATCATTTTTCACTATGTACTATGAAACTTAAGAACTTTCTAAAACTCTGTTCTCGAGTTGGTTTTTTTTTTTTTTTTTTCTTTTTTTTTAGAAGGAAGAGTAGGGGACGGGAAGGGGGAGAAGTCATGGGTTTTTTTTGTGTATATCTGTTCCGTCCATTTTTTTATTTTTTATTTTTGGTGGTGGGGGGGATTGGGAAGGGAAGTGGGTTATTAACAACTTGGGCTTGTGTAAAATTACAAATATGTCCCTCTTATTCATTTAGAATTTCGTCACTGATGTCCTTTTGGTTGTTTCGTCATTTGTGTCCCTTTGGTCAACCACGTGCCTACAAGTCCCTCTGAAAAAAGTTTACATTGTCCATTCTTTTTGATGATTTTTTATCTTACCACTAATTGTCTAATTGTAATTTAGTGGATTGCTTGTTGAATTTTATTAGTCTGAAAGTCAAGTTTTTTCCGTTTCCTCAACCTTGGTCGGCTATTCCATATCAATAACATAAGAAGCTTCTAAAATGGTATTGCGTTTTAGTTTTCTTTTTGTTTTATGGGTATCTGCATACAAGTATTTAGTTTAAAAATATTATTGTATGGGTTGGAATAGAGGGGGTATATTGGTAATTTTATTAGCTTTCATGTCCTTTCCATTCTACTTAAAAATGCAAACTCAAGAACACAAAATGAAATAACCACTTTCTTCACAATGCCATCCCTACTTTGCCCTTCTCATCCCATCCCATCCCATCCCCTTCCATTCTTTAAGATTTAGAATCGAGAACAGTGTAAGAAAAATGGAGTGGTGACTGGTTTTAAGAGACCAACTATATGAGTTTGCCAGATTTGTTTGTGGATGCTAAATATTTATCCATCGAAAGATTATATAAGATATGCTAAATTTGGCCCAAAGCCATTAACCCAACCCATTAAGCCACCACTATTAACATGTATGTCAAAAAAATTAACTTTTGAGAAAATGGAAGCATGGAACAAGCCCAGATCTAAAAAAATGAAGTATATTAACTATGAAGAAGAAAACTCGCAGTTAAAGGTTCCTCGATATCAAGCATACCAATATTGTTTACCAACAAGTCACCATATTCTCCAATGCACCATACTCCTACCCTAACAACTGCTTCCTGTTTGAAAACAGTTAAAACATTATACATCGATAACATGTGGATATAGGGAACAAAACTTAAATACAAAGTCGAGATTAGACCAAATATTTTTGGCTCATTAAGAAGGAATTTGTAGTACCTGGTCAACAGATGTTTGGATAGCTCTGTATAGCGACCTTACCGTATATCCATGGAGGTTAGATGCATTGGTTATCACAACTAGAGGATGCCCATACTTCATCTTTTACATAATTTCCAGCCTATTGAGCATTAGCGTAAGAGTTTAGTATTTCATTAAGAAGATACAAATTTAGTTCCAAAATAAGCATATATTAAAGATCAAAGAGAAATCCAAAAAGGTGAAATGCATTGTCAAAACCGATCTTTGTATATATATATATATATATATATATATATATTTTTTTTTTTTTTTTTTTTTTTTTTTAACATTTTTAACACAAACTTAAATTTCACTAAAATAATTAAAACGTTACATAATACTTAAAATAAATTTAAAATATTACAATACTTATTAAAAAACTAATAATCTAGGTTGTGTCGTTCCTTGATTGAATTCTTTATTTCCTGCATCTTTTGTCGTAAATTTGCGGACAAAAATGAGTCGATTGGTGTGAGATAGAATAAGATTTCTTTATCCCGTTTATTTGTAAAAACAAAAGAATGTATCAAAATCTTATATGTGAATTAACCACACGTGTTATCAATGCATGCAATATACTCCATACGTGTCCATAATCATGCAACGTTGAAGCTTATATACTTCACACGTTGTAAGAAACTATACATATAATAATAACACATTCCATTTGAAAGCTTCACACATTCCATTTGAAACCAATATGTTAACCAATTCACAATAGTCAACTCAAGAATGCCATGGTCACTATATCAACATAAACTGTAAACATGCATGCAAATAGCCTTCGTCTTTCAATCACGCACGCCAAACTCTCACATATCATGCATGCAAACAACACTTCGACATCCAATCTTTCAAGTTCAAGAAGTAACAATTGGTGCTGTCACATGAAACAAAAAAAAACAAAAAAAAGATAGCATGTAACGGTTGTAATTTTTTATTTTTTTTTATTTTTTTATTTTTTTTGTTTTTTTTTGCTTTTCAACGTATACATTTGTGAGAAAAAAAGAAAGAAACAAAGCAAGGAATTCGATCGCAAACTCGACCTTCATAATTGTTTTGGTTCTAATCGATCGATCGTTCACTTTTCTTGCAACAAGGACGATTGGATCGATCGATCTACACTACTGCATGCAGCCTAATGCAAGTAGTAGGTGTGAACTGACCAAGATGGATAAAATTTGTGTCGAGCAGACAAAACTTGTACAGTAATAAAGATCATAGAATAAATTTTGTTATCCCACACAGACGACCAATGACTCTCAAGTCTTTGCAATTTGTAGTTATTGTGTGATATGATGTAAATGTAAATCCAAAGAACTTGACCCAAAAACAAAGAAAAGGTTGAATTGGTTAATTATTTGAGAAAATCACTTAAAAATATAGTAAACTTACTCAATTTTTTAGTAGTGTGTAGCTTTTTTTTTTCTTTTTTTTTTTCTTTTATATACCCTAAATTTTTTTATTTCAACTTTTGTATGCATTTACACATATAAAATTACTATTTTACCTTTCTCTGTCAGAGTGGTTACAAAAGTATAAGGGTAAAATGGTTATTTTACATGCGTTAATACACATAAAAGTCGAAATTCAAAAGTTTGATGATTTAATCACAAAAAAAGATGGTTACACACAACTAGAAAAATCGGTAAATTTACTACATTTTTAGGTTATTTTCTTTAATTATTTAGATAATTTATATTATTAAGGTTTTTAATAAAAGTAAATGGGGACGAGTAGGCCTTTTAAACACGTCCTAATTAGAAGAATGGTCCAGTTGGTAAATAGAATGGGTCAATTAGAAATTCGGATTTGTAACTCTAAATCCAAAGAAAGGATTTAGAGACATAGAGATGAGTGCGATAACTCAAAAGTTTAATACTTTGTTGTTACAACGATACTTGATACCACTTGACCCAATTATGAGCTGATTGTAATGTCTTCAAGGATAAATTCATTCATATATGATTCTTCATTTATAGGTAAATTAATTGGTCATTTATTACCAAAGTGCTTGTGTCTCAATAGTACCCCATGTTGTGTGAATAGCTTGCTAACAAAATAGTTGTGGGTTCAAGTCCTGCTTAAGACATTGTGAGATATATTTGTGATATAAATATTGTAAGATAGTTAAAATTGTGTTCTAAAAAAAATTGGTCACTTGTTATAATCATAGAGTTAGGAGAATTTGTAAGAACATGAATCAGGAAGATATATCATTTTCCATAAAAAGAATGTGATTCTAAAAGTAATCTGCATAGGTAAATTAATTGGTCATTTAAATTTCTACTGCATTTGATAAACTATTTAAGCCCATATAAGTTGTTTAGATTCAAGATAAATTATTATGTTTTGTGTTTGCTTTGGCATGGTTTAGCTTTGCATACAAGTTGTTAGTTCATTTTGTTTGACTTGAAAATTGGATCTTCCCGGTTCTTACATATTATATATTCGGTGACAAACAATACATGCCTTGGCGCAATTAAATCATTAAACAACTATTTTATACTTTAGTTTAAATACATAATGATTATTTAATTATATTATTTTTACTACAATACTAAGTTGAATATACATATCAGAACACTCTTTGCATAAAGCTACTTCAAACTCTTGTATTTCAAATTATTGATAGAAACTCATTGATGCAATATGTCTAGTCAATTTGAAGTAGATGGTCCCAAATTATTGTTTTATTTTTTCAATGTTCAAAAATACAAAAAATAAACTTCTCATGTTTTGTGGAAAATGATTAAGAAATAAAGTTAAAAATTCCAAATTAGAAGTTAGAAGCAAGGTTTTTAAGATCGGGATCCTACCTAGGATCTTTCGTCTTTGCAAGATCGTGATCGTAAGATCGGATCGGGAACCTAAGATCCTACTACAATGTTATTTTTTTAATGATCTTGGTAATATTATTCAAATCTACAAATTAGCACATATTATAAACACAAAATTATATGAATGTTTCATTAAAATGTTGTCTTAAATTATGAATATGGAATATTTTTTTTTTTTTAATTACATAAAAACATAAACCATAAATTTGTAGTTTTTTAGTTTGCGGTTCGAGAAAAAAGTAAGATCGGATCAGAGTAGATCTTAAGATCCTATGGTCAAGATCGGGATCCTATAAGATCTTAAGCTTATTAAGATCATACGTAGGATCCCGATCGTTTTTGCTTTGTAGAATCGTAAAATCGTAAGATTCTAAGATCAGGATCTGGATTTTAACAACTATGGTTAAAAGACTTGAAAATCTTTACAACTTGTAGTTATCAGACATCTTTTCTATCTTGTGATACTTTTCCTCCTTAATACGTGTGATATAAATCAAAGGTAAGCTAATGAGCCCAACTGCTAAACCAAAACCAAGACTAAAAGATGAAAACTTTAAGTAGTCTTGAAGCAGGGTCATCGATTCAGTTATCGAGTTGTTCGGTTCGATTAATTTGGTTAACTCTTTTTGGTAAAACTGAACCAATTTGAATTCAGTTTGTTTTAAGGATTGACCAAAATAACCCTAATTACATCATTTATATTTTCTAAAAAGTTAAATTATATAGATTTTTAGGGGAAAAAAGTCAAGCATAAAAAGTGTTTTAATTTATACTAGGAAAAAATGTTAATTGCCTTTTTATTTATATAAATGTATACAGAAAAAAATATATTTATATGAATTCGGTTTTCAATAAGGTTCAATTTTCAGACTGCCAAAACCATATCTGAACCAAAAATTAGTTCGGTTTTAACAATTTCGGTTAAGTTTTCGGTTCATGTGGATATGACCCGATTTGTGAAAAGCCCTATCTTGAAGACTCAAAACAAAACATAATTAGTTCATGAGCAAATGTCCCAAAACTAACAAAAAAGAAAGAAAGAAAAAAAAAATACAACTCGAGTTAAATTCAATCATGATCAAAATTTTTGACACCAATAATAATACGCAATTTCGCCAAAGTAGGAGGTGAGGCCAGGTGTGGTTGATCAAAACCTTGGACCTACCTTCATTAACAACTTGATCTTGGAATGCACTTTTTTGTGTCTTCACGTACAACTTTACTTTATGCAATTTACTAGAGTTTCAAGTTAAAAAATAAAATGTAAATATAGATTTCTAACCCAAATCACATTATACAACGAAGAGAAAAAATCATGATTTTCATTAATCCGTTTGGTATAAATCTATTCATTCACTAATTCAAACATTTAATCAAACACCTGAGATCTACAATCTTTAACAACGTATAAACATATTCGACGTTATTCTTTCGGTTGTTTGAATATTCGATAACTTTTCACTTTGCATAATTAAAAAGTTAATTAAAGATTTTTTCCTACAAGGATTTTAAGCTCATATTAATGATCGACTTGTTATTGGTGGTTGGTAACTTTGTTCAAAATATTATAGCATTTACTATGTGAGGTTTAAGAATATGTTTATAATTGTTGAAATGGTTTATGTTTCATTTTAACCATAGGAGATCATCATTTCAGTTTTATGTGGCATGCAAAAGGTTCTAAACCTTGTACCTCTTCATAGTCTAAATATATTTAATTCATGTGTTATGTGAAATAATTACAAAGCTTTAAAATATTTGTAATATAGTGGAAATAAGTTTATTAATCTAATGGTTTTTCCCTTTTTTTTACGTTTTCGTCCATTTTTCTTACGTTTCATACGGTTTTGTCCGTTTTCCTTACGTTTCATACGTTTTTGTCCAATTTTCTTACGGTTTTATCCGTTTTTATTCGTTTTCGGATGTTTTTCTTAAGTACGAAAAAAAATTAAAAAATTAAAAACAAATTAAAAAATTAAAAACAAATTAAAAAATTTAAAAAATTTTTTGAAAAAAAAAATTTCCGAAATTTTTTTTTCGAAAATATTTTTTTTCGAAAAAATTAAAATAAATTTGAAAAAAAATATTTTCGAAAAAAAAATTTCGGAAAAAAAAAATTTCAATTTTTTTTTTTTTAATTTTTTAATTTGTTTTTAGTTTTTTAATTTTTTTTCGTACTTAAATAAAACATCCGAAAACGAATAAAAACGGACAAAACCGTAAGAAAACTGGACAAAACGTATGAAACGTAAGAAAAACGGGCGAAAACGGATAAAAACGGACAAAACGGTATGAAAACGTAGAAAAACGGACGAGAAACGTAAAAAAAGAAAAAAAAGGAAAAAACAGTATGAAACGTAAGAAAAACGGACGAAAACGTAAAAAAAAATGGACAAAACCGATATGAAAACGTAAGAAAAACGGACGAAAACGTAAAAAAAATGGACAAAACCATATGAAAACGTAAGAAGAACGGATGAAAACGACTAAAAACGGACAAAAACGTATAAAAACGGACAAAACCGTATGAAAATGTAAGAAAAACGGACAAAAATGTATAAAGGACTAACGTTGCAAATAATCGTCGATAAAAAAAATATTTTCGAAAAAAAAAATTTCGGAAAAAATCATTTTTTTAAAAAATTTTTTTTTTTAATTTTTTAATTTTTTAATTTTTTGTTCACCTTAGAACAATATTTGCAAGTTTCATTGGCTAAGTAACGCTGGAAGAAGATGATGGGTATAGTTTAAGAAGACAAGGGTAATATAGTCATTTCAATTATTATTTTTAATATAATAAGTCTTTTTGTTGACCTTAGAACAATATTTGCAAGTTTCGTTGGTTTAAATGTTGATAAAAAAATACGTGTTTTGTCTCGATAAAATGGAGAAAGTAAGTTGTTATTTTATGGTCTTTACCCCTTTTATTTAAGAAAAATGCTACATCAATATAAAAACATTCACAAAATGACGAGTCAGACAGTGATTTGTCGATTATATTATACTTTCGCTCTTTTTTTTCAGATTAATATAATCACTGCCTGACACGTTATTTTGTAGATGTTTTTATATGGTTGTAGGATTCCTCTTTATTTAAACATATCTTCTTGGGAAATTAATTGTTGTTGAAAGTGACAGTGGAGCTGTATGTTACAAGCCGAATCATAACATTAGCAGCCTCAATCCGAGAAAAACTCGACGCGCCAATATAACTAGATTAATCTAAAATCTTAGACTTAAGAATAGCTAAAATATTATATCTATAATATATATGATATTTAGTGAGAATAATCTAGAGATTGTCTAGATATTAACTTATGCAAATATCTTAGATATTTGTATCATAACTTTTTCTAGATCTTGATTAACCTTTAGTATAAATAGTGTCAATCACTCTCATTTGTAACCAAAAGTTCTAGTACAATATATCAAGTACTCTTGAGTAAATCTGCAAGTGTTCATAGCTAACATCTTCCATACTTTTTGACTTACTTAGTTGTTGAAACCGAGTCGCTAAGTGCCACATGGATGTTGCTTACACGTATTCCTAAATATCTTGCAAGTATCACATCTTGGTTCGTACTCAATGTACTCCACTCCTCGAGCCTCTAACTCGAGAGTTTTTCTTCACTAAGAAACAACCTCCCTTCTCGGCGGAGAAAACCTTTACACACGTCGCTTACACTTTTTCCGGTACAAAGCTAGATACTGAGTTCTTTTACAAGGGCACAACCACTCCCGACACTCTATGTATTTTAAGGACTAAAATACTAACCGATCACTACTGAGGTATATGATTGCTTGGTACAAACAATGATGTGTGAAAAACAACAAATTCACACTATGACTAATCTAACAAGTCTTGCAACGGTTTGTTGAAGCTTGTGATGCTTTGATCTTCTTGCTACAAAGAGAGATCACTAAAATGAAATATGATTGGGTTAGTAATGAAAGAATGAATGATGTTGTTTATGCTTAAGAGTGATGAGAAAACAAGAATGAGTGGCTTGCTATTTATAGGCAAACTGCAAATGCAAACCACGGATGGCACGGATCCAATTTAAGGGATCCGTCCGTTATGCATTTTGGATCCGCGGATCCTGACAACAAATCTTCAAATATCTTTCCCAAATCTAACCAAGATATTTCCAAATCTAATCTTTGAGTGAAGATCAATCCAAGATATTCTTAAGATCTTCAAGATATCCTAAAGATATCAATATGATGTATGCAATGATGTCATTGTACATATTCCATATTAAGAAATAAAATGTAATATGTAAATGTAAATGTATGAATCTTATGAATGTAACATGTATGTATTAGTGATTATGTATGTAGCATGTTATGAGTTTTAAAAGCTTGTAACTATAAATGTAAAAGACTTAACTTATATTTATGCTTTGCTAAAGATAAAGCTTATAATTGTCATTAACAAAATATAGCAAAGATTGTAAAATATAAATAACGTTTTTTAGACGATATTTGTATTAACATACTTCATTCAAGCTGAAGAAAGGTAGGTCTGAATCTTGCTTCAGGTCCTTGTTTGCTTGAGCTGCTAAAATGTGAAAACACAAACGATACAACACACTTCATCATTAATTGCTTCATTAAAGCTCAACAATTTTTATAGTGTATATATGCTACTTTCTAACGGGAATCCATTAATAGGTCAACAATGATCTTCATGGTAGCCATTTTCTCAAAACCGATCTTTGTATAGATTGTTAGGATAGTATGGCGCTTATTAGGCTAAAGCTCATAACAATTTGTATAATGTATATATACTACTTTCTAATGGGAATCCATTAATGGGCAACAATGATCATCATGGTAGTGATTTTCTCAAAAAAAATCTCTGTTTCGAGCCTTAACCATCGCCTACTCTAGAGCCCAAACTACTATGTTCCTTATTTATTGCTCATGTTACAATATTATGTGTAACCGTCTTTTCTTTTAGTACATATTTCGATTATTGTTACAGCATCCTATTATTAGGCAGATATTTCATTTACGTATACATGTATACAGTTTCTTTTGCTTAGCAACATGGAAATCAATAGCTGAAAGAGGAAATTACATTGTTACCTCTATTGTTAGAGTTGTTTGTGACTACATGAGGATTGCTTAAGTTGCTTGTAGCTACATGTAAAGGATTGAGAAAATTGGTGTCGGGTTTCCTCATGAAACAACTTTGATCAAATTGATGTCGGAGTACCTCATGAAACAACTTAGTTGATCCTGGACAAAAGAAAGACTTTTAAGGAATGTATATTTGGCATTTTAGTATTATATGTCATAGTAATTACAAATGGGTGATTTGGTCCTAAGTTAGATGCACAAAGAAACAGTAATTACCAGTTCAGTCCGAGGAACTCTGGTGTGTTTGGATTCTTTTAGTCCAATCCTTTAAGCTTGATTCCAATTGCCTGTAAATCAAATGATCATTGAAAATGGTATATAGAATTTATTTCCTATATGAACATCCATGAGATCTGCATATAAGGCATATGCATACCTGCATTTCGTTAGTGAAGGACTTGGAGAGATCATTACGTAAGTTAAACAAAAAGCAAAATGGCATTAATTGTTTTCATTCAAGTTTTATGCTTTTGGAACATGAAAACCAAAATTAAAGCCTTCAACTTCCTATGGCCAATTGTGACTGCCCTTAAGGATATTTGCGATTCGTGTGTGCTAAACTTGATTTTCATGACCAATGCTTGTTAGAAAAGGACCAAAGTAGCCATGTTTATGTGTTTCTAAAATTGGCAACTGAAACACCATTGATAAATTGTTATACAGAATCTTGACACCGTATAATGAAGAAGATGACTTGTTAGCAATTACATGTCACATACCTATGGAGATCCACTTTCAAGAAGAACACCCTTCAATTTACCAGAGTCCAACCAAAGTGTGGCAATTTTTGGATCAAAATTTCCAGTTTGAATAGCCTCTCCCACTGTGTAACAAAGTTACTAAGTTAAAACTCCATTTCTAAACAAAATTCACCAAGTATGTAAAAAAAAAAGAATTTCAAGCATATGCTTACCATTGTCCCTAAAAAATTGCCACCAAACTTTCCTTGAACTTCCTTCATATTCGAAAACCCTTGGGTAGAAGTAAGGGAGATAGTCATATGTGTGAGTTTTTGCAGTCAATAATGCTTCTACACAGTGCTACGCAAAGCTTCTTCAATTGGTAATGATTGTGGAACTTGTCTTATCCTTTATTGTGCTTCGACTGTTGTATCTGTTAGTTCACTAAAATATCTATGTTGGAATAGATCAAACCAAATGTCAAATGGGTCAATAAGAAAAAAAGGTAGCCAAAAGTGGACTGGTAAACGAGTCAAAAGTCACCCACAACTTAATTTTGATGCTTGCTGTTAAATCTATATATTTATAATCTTAAACTACTATTGTAATATTGTAGTTTTAATTAGGGGTGGCAATCGAGTCGTGTTCGTGTTGACCTATTCGGGTTCGCATGTTGGCGGGTTAGTATAACCTATACCCAAACACTGACCCATTTATTAATCGTGTCAAGAAACTCAACCCTAACCCGCACCTGCATAACACGTGTAACCTGTTTTTGACCCGTTTAACCTATTTAAATAAATAGCTCAAGTAGTGAATAAGTTTGGTGGTTTGTTGATTTAGCTAGCTTAAATGTCAAAATAATATAAGGATTTAAAATATGATAAAAATAACAGACAAATAACTATATGACAATTTTCTCAGTATAAGCGTCAATTTATATGATATATGAGGTATAATCATAATTCAATCATATTAAGTACATAACATAATACATTTAATCCACATGCAACATAAAAAAGCATGTTATATATATTTTATTTTTGGAGTCTTATATACTTAAACGTGTTCACGGGTTGACCTGTTTAATATTTACTCAACCCAAACACGACCCATTTATTAAACGGGTTGACCTATTTTTGAATCAAACATGTTTATCCTCAACCCAAACCTGTTTAACTTCGTGTTGGGTTCGTGTCATTTATCGTGCCGTGTCGATAACTGCCACCCCTAGTTTTAATGCTTGCTATTAATCGTTATATTAATAATCAAGATTGTTTTACCTTGTATACTGCACAAAAACCTCCTTGCCCGAGCTTATTATCGGCTAAAAAATTTCTAGTTTCCTTAACTACTTCATTCAAGCTGAAGAAAGGTAGGTCCGAATCTTGCTTCAGGTCCTTGTTTGCTTGAGCTGCTAAAATGTGAAAACACAAACGATACAACATACTTCATCATTAATTGCTTCATTAAAGCTCAACAATTTTTATAGTGTATATATGCTACTTTCTAATGGGAATCCATTAATAGGTCAACAATGATCTTCATGGTAGCCATTTTCTCAAAACCGATCTTTGTATAGATTGTTAGGATAGTATGGCATTTATTGGGCTAAAGCTCATAACAATTTGTATAATGTATATATATTACTTTCTAATGGGAATCCATTAATGGGCAACAATGATCTTCATGGTAGCGATTTTCTCAAAAAAAATCTTTGTTTCGAGCCTTAACCATCGCCTACTCTAGAGCCCAAACTACAATGTTCCTTATTTACTGCTCATGTTACAATATTATGTGTAACTGTCTTTTCTTTTAGTACATATTTCGATTATTGTTATAGCATCCTATTAATTAGGCAGACATTTCATTTACGTATCCAGTTTCTTTTGCGTAGCAACATGGAAATCAATAGCTGAAAGAAGAAATTATATCGTTACCTCTATTGTTAGAGCTGTTTGTGACTACATGAGGATTGCTTAAGTTGCTTGTGGCCACAAGTAAAGGATTGAAAAAATTGGTGTCGGGTTTCCTCATGAAACAACTTTGATCAAATTGATGTCGGAGTACCTCATGAAACAACTTAGTTGATCCTGGACAAAAGTGAGACTTTTAAGGAATGTATATTTGGCATTTTAGTATTATATGTCATAGTAATTTCAAATGGGTGATTTGGTCCTAAGTTAGATGCACAAAGAAACAGTAATTACCGGTTCAGTCCAAGGAACTCTGGTGTGTTTGGATTCTCTTAGTCCAATCCTTTAAGCTTGCATCCAATTGCCTGTAAATCAAATGATCATTGAAAATGGTATATAGAATTTATTTCCTATCTGAACATCTATGAGATCTGCATATAAGGCATATGCATACCTGCATTTCGTTAGTGAAGGACTTGGAGAGATCATTACGTAAGTTAAACGAAACGCAAAATGGCATTAATTGTTTTCATTCAAGTTTTATGCTTTTGGAACATGAAAACCAAAATTAAAGCCTTCAACTTCCTATGGCCAATTGTGACTGCCCTTAAGGATATTTGCGTTTCGTGTGTGCTAAACTTGATTTTCATGACCAATGCTTGTTAGAAAAGGACCAAAGTAGCCATGTTTATGTGGTTCTAAAATTGGCAACTGAAACACCATTGATAAATTATTATATAGAATCTTGACACCTTATAATGAAGAAGATGACTTGTTAGCAATTACATGTCACATACCTATGGAGATCCACTTTCAAGAAGAACACCCTTCAATTTACCAGAGTCCAACCAAAGTGTGGCAATTTTTGGATCAAAATTTCCAGTTTGAATAGCCTCTCCCGCTGTGTAACAAAGTTACTAAGTTAAAAACTCCATTTCTAACCAAAATTCACCAAGTATGTAAAAAAAAAAATGAAATAAAAAAATTCAAGCATATGCTTACCATTGTCCCTAAAAAATTGCCACCAAACTTTCCTTGAACTTCCTTCATATTCGAAAACCCTTGGGTAGAAGTAAGGGATATAGTCGTATGTGTGAGTTTTTGCAGTCAATAATGCTTCTACACAGTGCTACGCAGAGCCACGAGCGTGATCAACATGTTCTACGCAGAGCCACGAGCGTGATCAACATGTTCTACATGTGAAATCCTATTGTACATTTAAATCCAACCAATGTATTGTAGTAGTTGGCTAGTTTCAGGAAGAAACATACTTTGAGTGGGAATGCTGCTACATCACCGATTGCAAGTATCCCAGGAATATTGCTTCGGAACAAACATCAGCCTCTATACCCCAACAGTTGTATTTAAGCCAATATCATTGTTGAAAGGGCTGACAGTAGGTTTTGCTCCAATATCAATAACAACCTGCAATGTCTCAGAAGATAAGAAAGCTATTTCACACCCTCAGGACTTTTTCCTAAAAATAAGTATGCAATAATGTAACATGAAAGTACCAAATTTGCTTCAATTGTAGATCTGTTTGCGAGCTTAACAGCAGCAACATTTATAGAGGCACCCTGTTAATAAAAAATCAGTTAAAGCATTGAAGCATCTCAATTTCTTGTAGAATTTAAACACAAATGAAACTAACATGTTACCTGTGGTGTATAGTGGTCCTGTATATGCATTAGGGTCATCTTTCATAGCCATGTGGTGTATAGTGGTCAATTCATTTAAATACTTATCACTTTTTCACCTATAGCATCTCCCTTTTTTGGTTGCATACAGTAGGTGGATCACTGTCTGGTGTAAACCCACTACGCCCGAGCCGCCTCCCCGTCACACTTGCTATATCCACTAAGGAGGATATGGTCCCATCTAGGAAAGTGCAAAATATTTAAGGTTTAAGTGCATCAGATGATGCTCTTTAATTCTAAACAAATTACCAATATGAAACCTATACAACAGACATAATTCCTTTTTTAAAAGATAAAACAACATAAGGCATGTAATATTTTTTTCATACTCAACCGTCGTTGGCTTCTTTTTAAAAATTGTACATGGTTTAATAGGAATTACAGGTCCATTAAAAAGTTGTGCGGGCTTTATGACGTGATCACGACTAATAGACATTTTCCACCCCTGTGGTTTTTCAAAGATCATGAATGTGGTCCATACTATTTCAACCGCACCTATTCAGTTCAAAATAGTTTCAATCGCTTAGTTTTGTTTAAAGTCCGATCATGTATTTGGATCACTGATGCTTGTTTAGTAATGAAAATCAAGATTTTTAAAGTTAAAGAAAAATGGTCCTAGCCCTTATGGAATCCTTTGGTGTCAAGTTTCCCTATCTCTAAATTGCTTTGTATATGTTTGTTTCTTATTGGAATGTGTAACTATAATAGTTTAGACAATAAATAAACCAAACCAACAATGTGGATGTTGGTATTTGGACCGGACAATAAGACTGTAGTCTAACACTTTAAGGCAATAAAGCTTAACTGCTAAATTTGATTTTTTGTAAAATTTAACCAATTCGGATCACATAATGAATAGACCTTATTACTTCTTAGTTAGCTAAATGGAAAAGAACATACTTGTAATAGCCCTCAACTCTTACTTTAGAGTATGATATATTAGGAACCTCCTTTTTCTTTTCAAATTTGGTCTTCAACTCATGGAAAAGATCTACAAAATAATAATAATAATAATAATAATAATAATAAAATAAATAAAAAATAAAAAATAAAAAAAATCTATAATACTATAAGATTCAGTCCTATAATTTATTGTGTAGGCATCAAGATTGCATAGAGTACAAGATAGCTAATGCTCGGAATTCAATGCAGCCTCATAATAACTATACAATCATGAAAGGAGATGAAGTGCAAGGGTTACCCGAATTGATCACATGGCAGATGAAGTGCAAGGGTTGCGAAAGGTTACAAGAATAATTAATGATTTAACCTAATTCATGCCTATATAAACCGGCCAAAATCACATTTAGTATGTACATTTGAAGATGATTCACACATCTTTTTTATCTTTGATTGTTGGTAGCGGTATGTAAATTCTCTTTTGCAACATTTTGGAGATGATTCACACATCTTTTAGATCTTTGTAATTAACTTGGTCTTCTTTTTTTCTTAATTTAGTTATCATACGTAGGTACCATGAAAATCACACAAGATCATGCATGCTCAGATAAATGGAACCAAAGATTGGGAACCAACTATTTTCTTTGTTTCTTACATATTTAGGTGATTGTTATAGATAAGCATATATATAGATATATGTATTATGTTAATGCATTTTCATATACATGTAATTTATGTGCGTTTTCTATTGATGTAGCTCACATGTGCGAATTGATTTAAGAAAATGTGCACGAGCATGTATGTAAAGCAACATTTAAATGGTTAAATGATACTTTTTAGCGTGATTAGTTTATGTAAGTAGTTGCTTTCGAATGCTCTTTGAGAAATATTAGAATGAATTTATCGTGTGCAATTGAATTATTATTGAAAAGAAGAAGGTCCGCGCATCGTAAAGTGTTTTCTTTTTCTATATGTAGAATCATTAGTGAGAAACCAATATTTACGCCCATTAAATGAGTTTGCCATAATAGCAAGATACGACATATTAAAAATATCACATTGAGTAATGAATAGAAAGGAAAAAATAAATAATTTTGAATTAAAGCCGTTTGTAAATTATAATATCAAATAAAAAAGTTGAGTTTTAAAAATAAGCAAAAGTTCAAACTTTTATCGGAAAACAAAACCGGTGCATTTAATGTGAAATATATACAACATCGAGATGGAAGTGCAAGGCTTGCCGGAATTGATCACATGATATTTAGTAATTAGTATAGAATTAAAAATCGGTTATGGATTGAGATGAAGTTGAAAAGGTTGTAAGAATAATTGATGATTTAACCTAATGCAATATATATAGATATATGTATTATGTTAATGCATTTTCGTATACAAGTAATTTATGTGTGTTTTCTATTGATGTAGCTCACATGTGCGAATTGATTCAAGAAAATGTGCACGAGCATGTATGTAAAGCAACATTTAAATAGTTAAATTATACTTTTTAGCGTGATTGGTTTATGTAAGCATGCAACTTGAATAATGAATATAAAAGAAAAAGCACATAATTTTTGCTCGAACCCATTTGTAAATTAAAAAAATTAAGTTTAAGACATAATAGTGGAGTCCAAAGGTTTTAGGAATTATTAATAGTGTGTTAATTAATATTCATTTGGTTAGCTAGGGTCCCTTTCTTACGAGAACCACCTTATCTACAAGAACTGCGAAAACCACCATTTTACAACTAATAATACACAATGTACACCATTTAATGCTCCATAACATTTTGTTATTTTTATTTAATTCAAAAGGGTATAATAGTAAAAGACATTTTCATATTATTTTTAATTTTTTTTATAATTCCCGTTTTTTATAAATGATAAAATTCGGATTTTTTTTTTTTTTTTTTTTTTTTTTTGCATAAAAAATTTCGGATTTCTTTTTTAATTATTATTATTTTTTCAAATAATAATGGTGCATACATGTTTTTTTTAGGCAAATGTGCATACATGTTTTTTTTCCTCCAAATAGTCAAGGTGCATACATGTTTTCAATTAGTCAAAATGCATACATGTTTTTTTTCCTCCAAATAGTCAAGGTGCATATATGTTTTCAATATAATGAAATTTATAACAAACCAAGTACATAAATGTTATATACAAACTTCGATAACAATTGAAATACAATTAAAATACAAATTTCTAAAAACATAAATATATGAATATAATCGATCTATACACGAGTAGCCGTCAATATTTTTTCAAAAGTCGGACATATATGAACACTTGTAGCCGCAAACATTCTTGTAATTACACCTGATACAAAGAAAAGTACAAAAATTAGCAACAATAATATTATTAAAAATTATGCATGTTCATAAGTACATGTATGTTTTAGGAAACATACTTGTTTAAAAAAGACAAAGTCTTTGAAAAAAATAATAATTACACTTACTAAATTAAAAAAACATACATGTTTTAAGCATGCCGTTTATAGGCAATCATTTATTAAACACACCTATTTAAAACATACATGTTTTGAACGAACATGTTTAAAAAACCATGTTCTCAAACATATATGATTTTCATTAGTTAGATCCCACTAATTAAAACATATATGTTTTGAACTGTATGTTTTGAACATGTATGTTTTGAACATACATGTTTTGCACAGTTTAACACATATATGCATCCATTTATCCTTGAATCTATATTAACCAAAACATATATATGCATCCATTTATCCTTGAATCTATATTAACCAAAACATATATGCATCCATTTATCCTTCAATCTATATAAACCTTAAAAAAGTAAGGTCTGAATACAGAAAACATAAATATACAAATAATGATTCATCCATTAAACAACCACAACAACTAAACAAGTGCCTATCAAATTCTCGTTCAAAACCATTATATTTAACCTGAATAAAAAACTACCTTTTAACCTGAATAAAAAACTACCCAACATATTTGACTGGGAATCTTTGAAATATTATTTTCGTTTAAAAGATCTTAAAGTTTCAGTGACTTACCCGAACTAACATCACTGGACTTAGGGTAGACATAATCTTGCAGTTGAGGAGAATCAGAGGAAGATATCAAATTCATATAAGCTAACGTGATAACATAGTCTCCTGAATTCGTTTAACAAAAAAAATTAAACAAGTAATATTTAAAGAAACAGTGACATAGGTTTCAGAAAGAAAAAGAAAACGTAAGCATACCATCAAATTCCCCAAAAACTTGCAGATTATTTACTCCATCTTTAACCATTTTAGTCACGTTTGATGGGAGTTGCGGACCCTTACCCTGATATCCATATTACAACAAATTAGCAAGTGATGAAAAATGGTCAGTAATGCAAAAACTATCAGTGAGAATCTACAAACCATGTTTTTTCTGGTCCTGTTTGGTACACCACTTTGATTGATGACAAAGCTATGAAGAATACATTAGATGACTTCAAAGCCTTGATATTCAAAACCAAAAACTTCACTCGTGTATATCTAATATACGTATCGAAACTACGAACTATCAGATCTGCTGTAACAACGTATGTCTCGACCCACCACCCGCTGCAACAATCCTCCCACTATCATCAACCGCCGCACACGCAATATCTACCCGGTATCCAAACAACTTATCTGATTATTCACGTCATATCAAATCTGAAACGAGTGATTGAGAAAGGAGGGGGCGGCTAGGGTTTTGTTATTGAGGAAGAGAGAGAATGAGAGATAGAGAAAAGTCAGATCTGATTTGTATAAGATGGGGCCTAATTGCCTAAATTTGAGCATGCGGTTATTGAAATTAAATAAAAGTTAAATACCATGTTTACCCCTACATCAATGTTTCCAGGAAAACAACTTTCATTTATTTACCAGAATGCCATGGTGCATTTAAATGATGTACATCATGTACTATTAGTTGTAAAAAAGTGGTTTTCGTAGTTCTTGCAGTTAAAATGGTTCTCGTTTGAAAGTTACACTGGTTAGCTATTTAGAATTGAGTTTATTGATAAAATTTATTAATATTAGTTAGACTTCAATGTTAATTTTCAATGAAATTAGTTGTACAATAAAATGAGATGAAGCTAAAAAGGTTTGTAACGATTTTTATACAGTTTATGTGGCACTATTATATATACATTACTACACAAACTTTAACTTACAAACTTAATAAACAAAATATTTAACGCACATTAAACTATGACCAATTAGATAGACCCCGTGTGCTTCATATTACCATGCAAAAACGATCTAATGGACAAGTATTGTAGGGCTAAGTAATAGACCAAAAGAAACAAAGCCAGTTTTTTTATCATGCAAATAAGTAATAGGCCAAAAGAAACAAAGCCATCACAACTTAATAACCAAAAGCCCATTTATAAAATACAACACCACAAAACCAAAACAACATCAAACATTTTTAAATTTTTATACAAGAAAGTCAAAACGTTTCATACAACATACTAAACAATAATTAAGTATACACTCGCCAATACACAGAAAGAATAGGCGATTAACAATTAGATTCGAAGCCTGTGCGTAGCACGGGTTCTGCATGCCTTGTTCATATTAGGAGTTATGTTATGCATATAATAAACCACCATGTAAAAGTTGTGATCACAATCACCCTGTCAAAAATAATATTCATATTATGAGAAAACTAAAGCAATGTGTGGCTCATGATCGCAAGTTTGCCTAATTAGACAAGAACGTAATTAAACGATGAGATACTATGCAAAATAAAGCTGTGAAGACATATAGTTGACAACTCAAAGATGGAAACTTGATATATTTACATTTTAATTTCTTGACAAAATATCTGACAGAATCATAAACTCGCTTGCTATCTAATTTTCCGGCAAAACTACTAATGTTGTATATAATGGAGTTTTTATAAAACATTAAAAACAACCATCATACACTCATATAATTAAGCATTTCATCAAACACTTAACATCCTCATCAAACTCACAAACCCATTACCCAATTCAAAAACTCATCTCAAAATCACCCATCATACATAACATGTTCAAAGGAAGAATTTAAATAATTTCAGTTTCCAATCTATAAACAAAATCATCAATTGTTGAAATATTATTAGTCACACAATTAATCTTCATGAGCTAATTAAAAATTAATTGCGATTTCAAAACAAACATAGATAGATAAATATTGTCGTGAATCAAATTCCACATAATAGAAAACACTTGAAATTGAATTAAAAAAATTGTGATTAATATCAAAGTAGTTAAATGCTTACTTGTGTTATTGTAAAAAAAATCCTGATGAATTAACTGCATACCCAAACGTTCCTCAATATTAATTTTGATGTTTTTAGGGTTATTTCATGTTTCTGTTGATTTTGATGGTTTTAGGGTTCGTATATGTGCCGTTTAAAACACACATCATGATGGAATTGATTGATCGGGCGTCTGTGTTTATGGATTTGATTTAGTATTGAGTGATTGGAGGCGTGATTATAGGTTTGACTGGGTTGAAATTTTGAAGATGTGTGTGTTTTGAATCAGAAGATAAGAGCGAGATGTGTGCAAGGATTGTGTTTTTATAAGCTGGATTAAACGTGGCATTCTTTTTTTCATTGTTTTCTACAAGTGGCTTTCTTTTTTGCCAAATGGGTATTGCTAATATATATATACTAGACTATAGACCCGTAAAATTTACGGGTGGCTAGATTAAATAATTAATCTAAAAAACATTCTTGTAGCTGAAAAAGATAATAGTATACAAAGCTTACATGAATTAACTATAAATGCACAAGTTGTTTATGATGGTGATACGAAATCAAAACAACTTAATAATCATAGATTTATAACTTCAAACAGTCATTAATCACAGTCCATAACCATCGGATTGTAACTACACATTAGCAACATATGTCAACTCAAAACTCACAAAAAAATAAAAAAATAATAAAAAATAAAAAAATCATATTTATTTTGTATATTAAGTCATGCTAACGAACATGTGCCTGAACAAATACATTTAGAGCGGTAACCAAAATATAGATATCCAAAACTTCAAAGCCAACAACCATATATGAGAAGGAAAATGTAACTTCCTATAAACAATGTTAATAAGTTGATAAAAATACTTTACATTACAGAGTACTAAACAAAATCTTTACACTGAACCACAATTATAAGACACATAATATAAAATACACACAAATTAGAGTCATGGATGTTCTTCTCTCATTTTTTTTTTATCATGGATCATAAACCTGAAGAGAAAAGAAAACACCAAACATGTTTCCATTGTTAAAAGGAAGAAGTCATAAGAAATAGACACACAAGTTGACTAAATGGAGTGATGGACTTTAGTTACGGTTTCAAATCCAGTAAACATGCTGTTGACATTTCTCTTATTTTTCATATCCTTATTTTATATTTAAAAATAAGCAATTTTATCAAATGTCTTATAAAATTTAACTATCAAACAGATATCAAAACACCAT
Source organism: Artemisia tridentata subsp. tridentata (assembly GCA_021014915.2). NCBI lineage: Eukaryota > Viridiplantae > Streptophyta > Magnoliopsida > Asterales > Asteraceae > Artemisia > Artemisia tridentata. Next base: position 24,140,190 of record CP139506.1, on the reverse strand, counting down.
TGACATTACAAATATCTCTGCATAAAACAGAAGAATATGAGTATTACAGAATAAGACCATAGTCTGCGACTTAAATTAAGTGTATGCGTTTTTAGAACAATAACTACAAAATTTTTAATACGCGTGCTCTATTAGGGTCTTTAAAAGCAAACCTATGAATACTTAATGGATACTCAAATATTGCGAAAGAACTTGGAAATTTACCTCATTGCCAAGCCGAGTCACATCAACAACCTCTCTTGCAATAGCCATCGTAACCTAAAACTCAAATGTAACAACATTATATGCTAATAACAGCCAACGTACTAATATTTCAACTAACCAAGATACTGATGTACATTTCGTACCTTTTGGGTCGATATTTTGTTTACGGTCACCCGCAAGTGCTTCACCACTTACTTTAGGAAGCATCCTTTGCCACTTAACAGGACCTCTTGATGTCCCATTTTCATTCATTCTAAAACACCAAAACAACCCAATCAACCAGTTTTTTGACGTCTAACCGAGAAAACCAATAAACTAATCCACCTAAATGGTAAATCAGATTCCCTTAATACACAGTAGCATTCTTAAGAACATAATGTCATAAAAATTGCATTTTAAAACAACCCATTATTTATTGATACTAAATCCATATAATTAGCTTATAAATAATAAGACCCACCTCAAATCATTGCGTTACAAAATGAATATCTCGAATAATACTAAGAACTAACACTCTGTTCCCGAGTTTATTTTCTGGAGAGAAAGGGAAAGGTTTGGGATGGTAAAAAAAAAAATTGTGTTCCTGAGATTTTTTAGGAGGGGAGAGGAAAGTAAAGGATAGTAAATTACATCAAAATTACTCTCCTAATTTACTTCCCAAATTGGGATGAAATGGAGTGAAGTTGATTTTAAAGCTCTTTTTTTGTTACTTCCTTCTCTTTTATTTTCAACTCGGGAACACAAGATAAAAAAAATAATTTCTTGCTCCTCTCCTCTTTACTTCACTCCTTTTTCCCTCTCCATCTATCTTCTTTCCGTTTTATACTCGGGAACAGAGTGCTAAGAACTAAAAGACTGACTCAAAATATAATTATATATTAAAACTAACCAATTACTCATGAATATAACTCTTGACAATGTTGTCCACAGTTGGACTATGAAAAGCAAGAATCCCATCTTTGACTGCAAAAGTGTTACATGATGCAGCCACCAAACATGTTCCCATTATTCTTAGGTAGGGTAATATATGATCTTTCCATGGACTGACCCAGGCGTGTGTATAGGACAGAAAAACAATGCAGTAGTCAATATCCCACAACACAAATGCAACCCATGAATTCAGTCCCACTCACATAGAGCCAAACTTGGGCACAGCAAAGACATAAAAACATCCACAAAAGGTCGGACACACCCACTAACCAATGTAGCTGCCTCATGACCCGCTGCAACCCAAGTCCAACCCGTTAATCTTAAACTGGTACAAAATCACTTTATATCCACTGCTGTACTCACTAATATCCCACCTGTTAATCTGCCAAAATAGAACCAAACACAGCTGTTGCATAAAAATTGCTCAGTTACTGTAGCATTCTCAAGAACATAATGTCATAAAAATTGCATTTTAAAACGACCCATTATTTATTGATACTAAATCCATATAATTAGCTTATAAATAATAAGACCCACCTCAAATCATCAAACTTTACGCACTAAAAAAACTCAACCTTTATTCTTAGGGTACTAATTGACATATATAAGTTTTAGGCAAAACCCCCAATTTCTAATAATCAAAACAATCAAAACAAAGATTCAAGCAAAAGCAGTCATATCAAGCGTCTTAGGCAAAACCCCCAATTTGATTAGGGTTTATAAAACCCCCATTGTAACACCTTTTATACAAAGATTCAAGCATTAAAGCAAACACGATGAGAGAGATGACAGAGTACCTCATAATGAGATAAACACTATGCATTAATGTGATATTTAGGGATAAACACGAGTACCCGATAAGCAAAATAGATCGAACTCGGGTTTATCATACCAATTAAACAGATTTAAAGTTAAATAATCAGAACTTAGGAAGTAGTATATTTAGGGATTTTGATTTTTAAGATCAATAATCATAAAACAGAAGAATATGAGTCAGATTAGAAAGAAAAAAAAATAAGTGCAAGGAGTTATTTAGAAAAAGTGGTGTTGAAAGCTAAATGGTATCAGAAGGTGACGCGTGTGTTTATGACATCATATTATGACGTCAGATAATGGGCTATTGGCATTCAAAAATATTTTCATTTATTATATATAAAGAAAAGATGGGGAGATAGCATAGTTAATAGTGACACACTAAAAATCTTAGTATATTTTTAGCAACACACAATCAAATTTTAGTATATTTGTAGTGACACATTAGGTTCCATGATTTAAAAAGTAAGACCAAAAGGTTAAATTATACACTAAACAAACACTTCTATCATCATGTTTGAAATACAAACTTATACTCCACCCATCTCAAAATTATTGGCTACGGAAAAAAAAAACATTTTTACCCGTTGGTTTGTGCAAAGAAAAAAAAAATGGTTAATTAATTATCAAAATTTTTTTTTTTTTTTTTTTTTTTTTTTTTTTACTTTGTAAATATAAAATTTGATTATGAAATATATGACAAACTCAAACAACTACAGTTATAATTTTTTGTAGTAAATAATTATTTGAAAACATATTAAAGAAAAAAAGATAGACAGTAATACTTGGGGAAAAAAGAGAAAAAATAAATAAATAACCTTTGTTAAGAAAAATAATTAATCTAAAGCAAAAGAGTTTGAAAATAACTTCAAAGGTATCTCTTTTCATTTCTACACTTTTTAAGCAAAACCAAACAGACAAACAAAACCTCTTTCTCCATCTCTAAAACCTCAAATTCCACCATTGAAAAAAAAAATAAACACTTTTCATCATCTTCCCTTAATTTCCAACAAATTTTTTAACAATCAGCTCAAGAAAACAAAAGGGTATTCGAAAAATGTATCAAAAACAGTCCCACACAAACAACTCTCTTTTTAGAGAATCAATTAAAGCCCTTGAAGCTCATATTCGCCATGCTAATACCCTGTAATTATTCTTTCTAATTTTAGAAATTTGATTTTTTTTTTGGTTATAATTTAGCATACCCATGTTGTGAAATGATTTGTTGTGTGTTTATATATGTTTAATGTGTTAAGTTTGACTTTTTAAAGTCAAAGGACTAGTTGTTGAATGTTGCTGATAATACCCTGTAATTATTCTTCGATTTTTAGATTTTTTGTTTAATTGTTGTAATTTAGCATACCCATGTTGTGAAATGTATCTTTTTTGTGTTTATATTTGTTCATTGTGTGAGGTTTGACTTTTTTAAGGTCAAAGTACTAGTTGATGCTAATACCATGAAATTATTCATTGTGTGAGGTTTGACTTTTTAAAATGTGTATTTTTGTGTCTATATTTGTTCATTGTGTTAAATTTGACTTTTTTAAAGTCAAATGACTAGTTGATGCTAATACCATGTAATTTTTCTTTCTATTTTTAGAAATTTGATGTTTTTTGGTTGTAATTTAGCATACCCATGTTGTGAAATGTATCTTTTTTATGTTTATATATGCTTAAAGGTCAAAGGACTAGTTGTTGTTGATGCTAATATCTTGTAATAATTTATTGTGAATTTTTTATATTTGATGTTTATTTGTTGTAATTTAGCATACCCTTGTTGTGAAATGAGTCATTTTTGTGTTTATATATGCTTATTGTGTTAAGTTTGACTTTTTAAAAGTCAAAGGAGTAGTTGTTGATGCTGATAACGTGTAATTATTCCTTGAAGTTTTTGATATTTGTTGTTTTTGGTTATAATTTAGCATACCCATGTTGTGAAATGAGTATTTTCTATGTTTATTGTAATAAAGTTTGGATTTTTATGCTGAATGTGTGTTGATTAGCATGTTTGACTCTATATTTTGAGTGTTTAAAACTTCATTTTGTAATTTATTGCTCTAGTTTTTTTAAATTTCTGTTGTTTTAGTTGTAATTTGATGAACCCATGTTCTGAAATGGGTTCTTTTTATGTTGATCATGGTAAAGTTTGGATTTTTTATTTTTTACATCTCGATAGTCTTGTTTGACTATGTGTTTTGTGTGTTTAATTGTTTATAAGTTCATCTAATGTACCAGTGCTGTTAATTTATGTTCATGTTTGATTGTGTAAAGTTTGACTTTTTTAAGGTCAAATAATAGGTTGTTGACTTGTAGTTTTAGCTTAATTGGTGTTGATTGTTGAGGGATAGTTGATAACCAAGATTAGTTTATAACGAGAATTCTCTCTAAAAACTTGATTTGTAAGTTTTGCATTCGAAAATTGCTTTGGATGATCATGGAACCTAGACGGCTACATTACATGAAACACTTGACCCTTTAAAATTTGACTCATGTTGTGCCACCTAGGCACCTAGCGTGTGGACCAGTCATTATCCATTAAGATCGCCAACAATTCCAGCTCACCCCATTGTTTAAAAAAGCGGTCTGAGGCAGCGCCTCGAGGTGAAACGGGCATAAAACAATTATGAGGCGGCGCCTCAGGGGGTGTTTTGGAACGTACGCCTCATGTACCTAAGGCGGTCTAGAAGCGTATGAGGTGGTTTTAAGGTCAGAGGCGGCGCCTCAGGGGGGATTAGCAGCAAATCAGCCAAATTAGGCGGTCAACGCCGGCGAATGCTGGTCAAACTTCAGATCTAGGCCAATTAAAGAGAAAATAAGTGGTGGTTGTGTTTAGAATGATGGTCAACACCGGCGAATGGACCAGAGAGAGGGTGAAGGGGGGAGTAAAGAGAAAATAAACTTTAAGATCTCAACTATAAACAGTTAACTATCTAATGATTCTTTTATTTTCATAAAACGATCAATAACTAAAAAAGCTTTATAAAAATTCTCGCCGAAACGAGGTATTAAGGAGGTGAGATGTAAACAGTTAAAAAGACCTTCAACAGAGAACGTATAAATGCTATTGATTATAATATTGGGTAGATTATAACTTTACTTTACACTTTTGCATATTTTTGGATATAAGCCATGTGATATATCCACAAAAGTGAGACGATGCACTATTGTCTTTCATATATACCTAATCTATCCATATAAGATAAAATGTGAAGCTACAAATAGCGTTATGTTAACATCGCAAACAATGACCTAGAATAAATATATACTTAGAAGGTGACAAAAGAGAAAGAGAAGAGGCAAAGGAAGATCAAAGATATCCTTTTCTTTTTGATAACGATGTTTATACCTTTAAGCAATCAAACAAACATAACCAAACATAATTTATTATGTGGCATGCTTTTTTGTTTAAATATAAGAATTTTCATTTACTTTAAAGGTTCAAAATTTGTGAGATTTACACTTTTTATCTCACATTTTGTTCATAGGAATTATTTATATATTTACTTATATTACGACTACAATTACAATTATAAATGTTTTTTTTCCATGAACGGCATGGTTCACGTCATAGAGCCAAAATGCGCGTGCTCTAAGTATTTTAAAGTGTCATTTTTTTAAATAAACATTTTACATAAATCATTATCAAAACAGGCACTTTCAAAATGTTTGTCTTCTAATGAAAACAACGAGTAAAAGGGGAGGGTGAGCAAAATCAAAATGCTTGATGTGTCGATCTTGATAAATCTCTAAAAAACTGTCGATTTTTGTAATTCTTGTTAGGAAGTTTTCATTATAGTAATTGATTTTATTTTAAAAGTCTCATATTAACCAACGACTAAACTTTGTTGGATGTATATTATGTGATAGTTCGTAAAAGTCTGTAAACAGCCACATGTATAACCTAAAGCCGCGTAGATTATAGCACAAAATGATTGATTTTTTCGATAATAGAAACACTTATACGTTTAATGATTTGATAAACTTATCTATAATACACATAAAAAGAAAAAACACATTTAACTAAAAGTTAGAAACATAAAAAATGAGTAATTTTATTAAACTAATATACATTTACTTATAAAAAAAATAACGTAATTTATTAAATATTTAAATAATTTAAAACCACTCATTTTTTTCGTTTGCATTTGTTCCGCACCAATATGTAAACTAAAACCTAAAAGCTAAACTCATAATGTTGATACAAAAGTTGGGCGGTCCTTGATTCCGTACCAATTCGATCTTAATGCTTGAGACCTGCGCACTAAGAAAACAGAAAAACACCGTTAGGCTTATCGTGGGATTGTCTCCCACGATTATCCTCCGGCGTGAGAGTAAGTAATCGGTTTTAGGGTTTAGTTGAAGAGTCAGGGTTAATATGTCATACCTTTAATGAGAGTCGAAGGACTCTTTATATACACACGAAACCCTAGTTGGTTTCGTGTTCCTTAACCTTCGCGTATTCCGCCTAAGTCGGCCGCTTGATATATATCCCATAAATAAGAGATATCTTATATCAAGGTCATAAATAACGTCGGGTTTGGGCCATCGTAAGCCCAAACCATTAACGCAATAGCCCATGTCGTGATGGGCTGGAGTCCATTCGTGATGGACTTAAGTATGGGTCGGGTTCGTGACCCGAATACGGACTATACGTCATCATGTCCCCCCAGTCTAGTGTGTGCAATGCGAAGTTGCGGATACTAGACTAACAATTGGAACTAAAGAGATTCCTTGAGGTGAATTGTCGCTTATTAGCGATAGAACCCACAATTCATCTATTTCGCGCCTTTTATCATTCACAGTGGTCGAATGGGTGGGTTTCTTTCGCTAAGCGCGCAGGGACTTTGCAGTGCTATACGGATAAATTAGATGCGCTGAGGGTTTGGAGGGAAAAGTTCTTTTGGGTAGATACTGCCTTTTTCCCATGGATTTTTGAGTTTTATACCAAAGAATCATTGCCGAAGGATGAGCGCCCAGACCCCGGATTGTATAACATAGTTGATGCGGATACTATAAATAATAATCGCATACCGATCCAAGCATATCCAGAAGAGTTTTTGGTGCACATGGGCATCAGCCGCAATTACTTCGGTAGTCCGGAAGAAGTGCCATCTTTTTTGGACGAAAATAGCCGGGGTGGGTGCTTGTCCTTCCTTCGTCTTCACTTATTAGTTGTAAGTGCTTTTCCCTTTGTATCTTATCTGACTTGTTTTGTTTTTGCTTGTTGTTTGTTGCGCAGAAATGGACCTGTTCAGCGTTGTTCGCTTGGAGAAGCCAAAACAAGTGACTGTAGGGGTGCGCCCTTTGAGGGATGGCGAAGAGCCAATTCTACAGGCTACTGCGGGGCGCACCATGGTGATAGCGCAAGAGGGGCCAGAGGAGACAGATGAGACAGTGGAGATCCCCGCAGGTGTCACCATGGCTACGCCTCTGCGAAGTTTTTCCGCTTCTGGGTCGCACGTCCCTGTGGAGGTGTTGCACATAGACTCGTCAGGGAGTGCTATGGGTGAGTCTGAGGAGGAGGGACAAGGGTTGAAGCGCAAGAGATCGTCGGGTGGTGATGGCGCAGGGACATCAAGCAAGCGTCCTGCTATTTCTGTTGATCAATCATCTGAGGAGGATGCGTCATCGCATAAAACTCCCCCCAAGTAAGTGCTTGCATCCTTAGATCTTCAGTCTTTTAATCTGCGTTCAATACTATAGAGTAACGTTGTTATTTACGTGCAGTGTGGAAACTGCTATTGATGATGCGCATGTTGGGGATTCGCCACCCAAGACTGATTTTCCAAAGACTGGTGAGTTTGTGCCCAAGAGTCCAGTGGGTGAGGAAAAATCTGCTGAGGATGCGCCAACAGGTCGCCTTATAGAGGAGTTGGCTTCATTGGTTGCGCGGCTACAGACTCAATATAGTGGTGAGGGTAGCCAGGTTGCGCAGAAGGACAAGGAAATTGATATTCTGAAGGCGCGGTTGGCTGATGCGCAGGCTGAAGTGAGGGCATCTAGTATGTACGCCCAGAAAATTGCTGATGAGAAGATGTTGCTCCTGGCTGAGCTTACTCGAGAGCGCACTGCAGCAAGAGAATACAAGGCCTCCTGCCTTTGGGCCTTGAGATATATGGAGCTAAATAAGGGCAAACTCATCTCAAACATGGATGGCTTCCGCAAGTCTGTGGAGAGTTTGCTGGAGAATCAGGAGCGCAAGCTGCGCAAGCTCAGCATCGAATATGATGAGGAGCTATACCCTCATTTGGTATCTGCTATTGCTGAGCGCAGATGGCTCATTAGCCATGGGTTACGCCTTGCTGCGATGGGTACTTTGGAGTCCCAAGAGGTGCGAGAGGCCTTTGGGGAGGTTGTGGAACGCGCGCTTGCACGTGGCAAGGCGCAAGCTGTAGAGGAGCTTTCTGAGAGCGGACTGTTGAAGGTGCCTGCCGCCCAAGTGCCTGACTATAATGCTAATGCTTTTGATGAGCTTGTTGCGGCTATGGAGAAGATGAAGCTGTTGGATCTTCCTCATATTGCTCAACTTGAGCGCGACCAGGATTACCCCATAAGTGTTATTATGGAGGGGTTGACCTTGGCAAGGCATTCAGCGGAGGGCGCAGAGTCAGAAGCTGACTATTTTCTTAAGCTAGACTCGTCGCAGCTGCAGGTACCCATCTTTGCCCATCCTCGCAACGTCCAGGATCCATTTGCCCTTGAGGGGGAAATCTCCTTGAAGCAATCTTTAGAGGCTCATGCTATGAGGTTGGCGAAGAAGCAGGGCGTGAAGGGAAAGGCTATCCTCTGCGGTGTTGGTGCCGCGCATCTCCCCAGGTCTGATGGGGTACCTGTCAGTGTGCCGACAGTGTCGCCCCAAGGTGGTGTTAGCAGTTCTAGGCTCAAGCGTACCCGTAGCCTTTAGACTTTTATTAGAAAATTTTTTGTAATAGATTAACGTTTTTGTTGCACATGTGCATGTTAAGTCTATCCTTTTGTATGAATTCGTAATCCATAATAAAGTCTTGGTTTGAAAATGCGATTGTACGCATATTGTATTAAATGTGATTGTGGTTATAATGTTTGTACTTAGTTATTTATGTCTTTGTGTAAAAGACGTCTAAGAATCAAAACCATTTGTATAAACACATTTAAAAAATTACAAGGATCTATAATCATTCATATCATAGTCGTGTATGAAATTTATGACATAGTCGTGTATGGCATGATCGTGTATAACATAATTGTATATGAAATGCACAAGTTGTTGTGTATTCATCGTGGGATGCACAAGTGTATGTATTGCGTCGTACTGCAAATACCATGTTAAGGGGATAATTGTCTTAACTCCTAATTTGTTAAACGCGCACAGTATGCATTGTTGCGCACCCGTCGTGAGATGCGCATCGAACTTACTCCAACGTCTTGAGAGTAAGGTGTTTAACAAGGATGCGTGATCCGATGTTGATGGGTTTGCAACCCTCTTACTCAACGAGTTATTTAGTAGGTTTACTCATCCTTTTACCATCGTGGGTTTTTAATTAGTGCATGCACGCCATGTAGGCGAAAAAGTAATGTAATAACAATATTGAGACATAACTAACATGTAAACAATAAAGTAAAGTGTGTCGCGGAGTTAGCTAGAAACCGCAACATTTCATTAATACTTGCAAGTTTTTATTAAAAGAAAAACATTTGTCTAAATGAAACAATGATGTAAATACACGGATATTTATTTGGTGCTTACTAAGGTGCGGGGTGTCCGTGTGTGAGGCCGTAGCCTTTTCTAAAGGTAGCATCTCTTGATATTGCAAACATTCCATGTTCATTGTAGCTCGTGGCCATCTGTGTCACGCAGCTTGTACGCGCCTTGTCCTAGTGCCTTAATGACCTCATAAGGTCCTTCCCACTTTGGTCCAAGTTTACCTGTATCCTCTGCGTGGCTCGCATCATTAGCGCGATAAACAAAGTCGCCTGGTCTGAATGAGGTGCTTCAAACTTTAGCATCGTAGTATCCCTTCATTTTTGACTTGGTTTTTGCTTCACGTATAGCTGCGCGCGCGCGCCTTTCCTCCAATAGGTCCAAGTCTATACGTCGTTCGTCGTCATTGGTCGCGACATTGACTTCCGCGGTGCGGATAGTTGGCATCCCAATTTCAGCTGGTATGACAGCTTCTGTCCCTTAGACAAGGGAAAAAGGAGTGTCTCCATTGCTAACTTTGATCGTCGTGCGATGTGCCCATAAGACATGCGACAATTCGTCCACCCATCTTCCTTTGTGTCTGTCCAGGCGCGCTTTAATTCCTTCGCCAAGACTACGATTTGCGCGCTCAACTAAACCATTGGTTTGTGGGTGTTTAACTGATGCGAAGTGTTGTGTGATATTTAGTTCCGCGCACCAGTCTTTGAACGGGTTATCACGGAATTGTTTTCCGTTGTCCGAAACGATTTCCCCAGGTAATCCAAAGCGGCATACAATATTTTCCCAAACAAATCGTTTTACTTGGTTACCTGTGATTGTCGCAACTGCTTTTGCTTCAATCCACTTAGTGAAGTAATCTATTGCCACGATAAGGAATTTCAGTCCTCCTGTTGCGACAGGGAAAGGACCCGCTGATGAGTGTCTAAATACTCATCATTTCTGTCACATTTTATCTACAAAAACATTTAAAAACATGCAGATATGCTTCAAAATACTAAAAATATCATAAAATGTGTTTTTATGTGACTCAGGAACAAAAAGATTGAAAAAAAGTGAAAAACGAACAAAGTTTGCATAATTGTCATTTTCAGTCCCTGAAGTTTCACAAATTGGCAGAACTAGTCCTTGGTTATTCAAAACATGTTAAATATCATCAAAGGTCCTTGGGGATTCATAAGTTGTCAAGATTAGTCCTTTAAGGTTCAAGTTTTCAAAATTTCAACTTTGGTCCCCCAAGTTTGAAAAATGTCAAAAATAGTCCCTGGGTTTTAAAAATTGGAAAATTATCAAATTTAACCCTTATTCTATTCATCCATGGCAGGAATGACCCTTGGTCTATTTTTGAGAGTTGTACAAATTCAGCCCTTCACAAATCAGAAATTACAATAATGGTCCTTGTGATTTTACTACAAACCAAACCGGACCCTTAAATAAAAAAAACAACCCAACCCTTTTATTATTAAACCCAACCCACTTATTAAACTAAACCCAGCCCAAGCCCAATCATAAACAGACCCGACCCATCCTTTTTATTTAAACCAAAAGGTTTGACCTGGTCAAACCCGTCTTCTTCAAACCATACCGCCAAAACAATACCACCCACCACCTCATTCCACAGCTGGCTTCACCACCTCATTCCCCCTCCTAAACACGCTACCTAACAATCCAAACTCAATTAATGCCTCTTCCCCACTCTCACTAACTAAAACAGATGACTTATACCACTTGTCCTGTTTTCCCGCCAAAAGTAAGATTGGACGATAGAGATGATGTCAGGAGCAATCAAGGGTGCTAAAAGATTCAGGGATGTCGGCTAGGGTTTTCCCATTTCAATTTAGTACAAATAGAAACCTTTTGTAGCCTTTTATGGCAAGTAGGTAAAAGTAGCATAAATCGTATTTTAATTTTCAGTAGTGATAATTTGTAATCTCAAATTTCAATCATCAATACAAGTTAAAATTAGTGTATTTGTTGTTGATCTTTGCTCAATTGTCAGTAGTTAATTATAATTCCAATTTTCTGATTTTCATGTATGCTGAGAATTAGAACCTTGATAAGTAGTAATTGAATCAGCTTCTCAGTTGTTTCTAATAGCTTATGCAAGCTTTATATAGCTTGTTATAAGTTTATTTCAGTGTAATCTTGTTCTAAGTTCAAGAAATGAGAAAGTCAACAAAAGTCAACTGAAGAGCTAATAAGCTGATTCTTGGTGGATAAGCTATTCAGGAAGCTTTTCTTGGGTTTTCTAGCTTGTTTCTGACAAGCTAGATTGGTTCTTGGTCCTTGTTCTTTGTTCCATTATCAATCTCAGTTGTAAGCATTTTACTAATTTTCATTAATTTTTGCATTTACTGTGCAATAGCTTATTAAGTAGCTTATTATTGTTGTTTCTTGCTTATTCATAGTTCTTAAGTGTGTTTCATTAGTTGTATCAGTAGTTATATAGCTTTTCATTATTTTACTTAAAAACAATAGAAAAGCCAAAAATAGCTCAACTTAGTTACTGCTTATTAATAAGCTTATTTCAGCTTTTAATTATTAATTGCCATCTAAATAAGTCAGTCCAACATATTTCAGTAAGACTTTTAGCTTTAAATCTGATTTCCATTTGAAAACCACCACAGAACACCCATTAAGGGCTGTTTGGTTTTGCCTGTCAAAAAGGTCCAACCATATTGCAATGTTGATTTACCAATTGGCCAACTTTGAACCTGCTTAATTTAGTCCAAATAAGGTGTTTTCAAGTTCAAATTAGCAATATAACTAGAAACCATAGTTTTTTTATAGCCTGTGTTCAAATCAGCCCTTTAAAAGCTCAAATAAGCCAATACTAGCCATAAGCTCATTTTGGCCTTGGTTTTGGTTTTTCTGAGTCCCATGTGATCCATTTTGAGTATTCACAAGAGTTGTATTAGGTTGCTTTGGTGTTGTGCTTTTCTGCACAAACTCTGCACACACAGCAGACTCAGTGTTTTTGGCTGCTGATCTTGATCCAATTGTAGCTTATCTAGATTAGCTTAGGCCATACTTTTTGTTTTTCTAGATAGCCAGTAGTACTAGCTCACTTTTGCAACATTAATATTCAAGTTTTCTGCTTATTGCAACTGCTTAATCTGCCTTGCAATTTAGTGATTTTCCTGAGTTTCTGTCGCAAATTGTGCAACTGCCCTAGTGTTGAGATGGCTTATTTTGTGGTTTAGCTGTTTAATTTAAGTTGTTTTGTGCTTATAGTAGTGTATTAAACCTGTTCTGAGCATTTGGTGAACTTTTGTGCTTATTAGCTTATTTTTTGCTTATTTGCCAAACTGCTTATTGCCCAAATCTGCTTATTGGGCTTAGTCAACTTCTGCTTTTATTTTTCATAACTTTTAAATATTAATTTTGACTTATCCTGAATTTTTCAGATTTTTCCTAAGTCATTTGATATTTTTAATCTTTTTTATTAGTTTAAAATAGTAATTAAATCATAATAAATAGAATATTAATCAGAAAAATATAATTTTAATTTTCATAATTTTATTTTATCATTTATAATCTAGGAAAAATATAATTACATTTTTAGACCTTAGAAAATTTAAATATAAAAATAAGTGATAGTTTCTATTTAATAAATTTTATCTTTTTAAATTTTTAATGAAGTAATTTTCATTTTTATAATTTTCTTAGCTTCTTTTTACTTAATAATATTTATAGAAAAAGTTTTAGATTTTTCTTTGTTTATTTAGTATTTATTATAAATTAAATTAGTTTTAAATAATTATTAAATAATAAATAATTAATAATAAATAGATAAAAAGTGTTAAAAATATAATTTAAGTTTTTAAATAAGTTTTAAATAATTTTACATTTTTAGGTTTTAAATTTCATATATTTTAGTTTTTGTCCCATTTTAGATTTCCCTGTTACGCGTTTTTAATTTAATTCGCGTTTACTTTTCTTGTGTCCCATTTTAAAACCCTTTTCCATTTCAATAACACTTGATCACAATTCGTCTTTAAACACAATTTCACGCTTCGCTGGGATATAACGACCCGGGAAAACACTATACTCCTTGGTTAATTGTCTTCAAGTAGTTTGACTTTATTTGACCACATCCGTGGTTAATTTAAGTTGACTGTCTGAGGCCGATCAAATTTTGGCACCGCTGCAACCGAAGTGAGAGAAGTGATCCCTTTTGGGATGAAGTCGATGCTTTTCTTGCTCTAGATAGTTCACTTCCGCATGAGGTTGATGATAACTATCTTGATCCGGAGGGGGACATTCTTTTTCTAGAGAATTTGTTATACGAAGATTCATCTTCCCCTCTTCCACCAAAACAACTTCATAATGAGGAAATCAAGTCAGTTGAGAAAACTGATAAATTTCCAGAGATCAAGTTTAAGAACTTGCCTCTTCCACTTGAATATGCAATTCTTGAGGAGGAAGTTCTTATCTTAAGTGCTATTCAGATCTCTCTTCTTCCTTTCACCTACCCGGTGATTTCCCCTATCTTTCACTCATTCGGGAGTGAGGATATTACCTTTGATCCTGGCATTTTCCATCTAACATTGGTTTAAATGCCGGATTTATCTCCTCGGTGTGGAACTTTCTTATGTTCAAATGGTTATCCAAACATTTCGAACGAAAGTCCGATGAAGATGGTTTCTTCCACATGTTGCTTCCCCATGAACCATTGAATGCGGGGGTCGAGTCGAGCTAAGTGACTCGGTGAACAAAAATATTAGCCCATCATATGGGTTTTCACCAATATTTCTAACTTCTTTCTCTTTTCTACCACCTAAGTGTGGGGGAGATGCCCCACATGTTGTATATATATAAAAAAAAAAAAAAAAAAAAAAAAAAAAAAACTGTTTGTGTATAAAATAAATGGCTATTAGTATTTCCTTTTCACGTTCAAAGTATTGGTTTAACAACCGGTACTTTGAATATTGAGGGCAATATTCAGTTCTAAGTGTGGGGGGGAATTTTAGCGAATTTGATCAAATGTACCATCTAGTACCCCCATTTTTAGCCAAAATTTTAAAAAATTTTCTCACTTAGAACGCAATAAATGGTTATCAGTCCGCCATGTCTAACCCACATAAGGATTGGCTAATCCGAGAGCAAATGGCTCTTGGTAAAGATATATCAAATCCGTTTATGGCTTACAATTTGCCTAAAGTTGTATGGTTTTCGACTCACCATATCTTTATAAGTGAAGAGTTGGCTAGCCCGCAAGGTTATGGCTTGTGGTAAAGGCAGTGAAAAACCATAATTGGTAATCAGCTCACCAAAGATAATAGTTGTAATTTATCTAAGAGTTGGCTAGTCCAGAAGCAAACGGCTTCTGGTAAAGACAAATCAAAACCGTTGACAGCTTATGGTTTGCTCAAAATCATTTGGTTATCAGTGTACCAAAGTTCTTACTTGAACTGAAATATTTGGCTACTCCAGAAGTAATGGCTTTTGGTAAAGAGATAAAATCCATTAAATCTTCATAAAAAATTGCTAGGGACTAGCAATAGTTTAGTGTGAGGGATTGATGAGTGTCTAAATACTCATCATTTCTGTCACATTTTATCTGCAAAAACATTTAAAAACTTGCAGATATGCTTCAAAATACTGAAAATATCATAAAATGTGTTTTTATGTGACTCAGGAACAAAAAGATTGAAAACAAGTGAAAAACGAACAAAGTTTGCATAATTGTCATTTTCAGTTCCTGAAGTTTCACAAATTGGCAGAACTAGTCCCTGGTTATTCAAAACATGTTAAATATCATCAAAGGTCCTTGGGGATTCATAAGTTGTCAAGATTAGTCCTTTAAGGTTCAAGTTTTCAAAATTTCAACTTTGGTCCCCCAAGTTTGAAAATTGTCAAAAATAGTCCCTGGGTTTTAAAAATTGGAAAATTATCAAATTTAACCCTTATTCTATTCATCCATGGCAGGAATGACCCTTGGTCTATTTTTGGGAGTTGTACAAATTCAGCCCTTCAAAAATCAGAAATTACAATAATGGTCCTTGTGATTTTACTACAAACCAAACCGGACCCTTAAATAAAAAAAAACAACCCAACCCTTTTATTATTAAACCTAACCCACTTATTAAACTAAACCCAGCCCAAGCCCAATCATAAACAGACCCGACCCATCCTTTTTATTTAAACCAAAAGGTTTGACCTGGTCAAACTCGTCTTCTTCAAACCATACCGCCAAAACAATACCACCCACCACCTCATTCCACAGCTGGCTTCACCACCTCATTCCCCCTCCTAAACACGCTACCTAACAATCCAAACTCAATTAATGCCTCTTCCCCACTCTCACTAACTAAAACAGATGACTTATACCACTTGTCCTGTTTTCCCGCCAAAAGTAAGATTGGACGATAGAGATGATGTCAGGAGCAATCAAGGGTGCTAAAAGATTCAGGGATGTCGGCTAGGGTTTTCCCATTTCAATTTAGTACAAATAGAAACCTTTTGTAGCCTTTTATGGCAAGTAGGTAAAAGTAGCATAAATCGTATTTTAATTTTCAGTAGTGATAATTTGTAATCTCAAATTTCAATCATCAATACAAGTTAAAATTAGTGTATTTGTTGTTGATCTTTGCTCAATTGTCAGTAGTTAATTATAATTCCAATTTTCTGATTTTCATGTATGCTGAGAATTAGAACCTTGATAAGTAGTAATTGAATCAGCTTCTCAGTTGTTTCTAATAGCTTATGCAAGCTTTATATAGCTTGTTATAAGTTTATTTTAGTGTAATCTTGTTCTAAGTTCAAGAAATGAGAAAGTCAACAAAAGTCAACTGAAGAGCTAATAAGCTGATTCTTGGTAGATAAGCTATTCAGGAAGCTTTTATTGGGTTTTTTAGCTTGTTTCTGACAAGCTAGATTGGTTCTTGGTCCTTGTTCTTTGTTCCATTATCAATCTCAGTTGTAAGCATTTTACTAATTTTCATTAATTTTTGCATTTACTGTGCAATAGCTTATTAAGTAGCTTATTATTGTTGTTTCTTGCTTATTCATAGTTCTTAAGTGTGTTTCATTAGTTGTATCAGTAGTTATATAGCTTTTCATTATTTTACTTAAAAACAATAGAAAAGCCAAAAATAGCTCAACTTAGTTACTGCTTATTAATAAGCTTATTTCAGCTTTTAATTATTAATTGCCATCTAAATAAGTCAGTCCAACATATTTCAGTAAGACTTTTAGCTTTAAATCTGATTTCCATTTGAAAACCACCACAGAACACCCATTAAGGGCTGTTTGGTTTTGCCTGTCAAAAAGGTCCAACCATATTGCACTGTAGATTTACCAATTGGCCAACTTTGAACCTGCTTAATTTAGTCCAAATAAGGTGTTTTCAAGTTCAAATTAGCAATATAACTAGAAACCATAGTTTTTTATAGCCTGTGTTCAAATCAGCCCTTTAAAAGCTCAAATAAGCCAATACTAGCCATAAGCTCATTTTGGCCTTGGTTTTGGTTTTTCTGAGTCCCATGTGATCCATTTTGAGTATTCACAAGAGTTGGATTAGGTTGCTTTGGTGTTGTGCTTTTCTGCACAAACTCTGCACACACAGCAGACTCAGTGTTTTTGGCTGCTGATCTTGATCCAATTGTAGCTTATCTAGATTAGCTCAGGCCATACTTTTTGTTTTTCTAGATAGCCAGTAGTACTAGCTCACTTTTTCCCCCTTAATATTCAAGTTTTCTGCTTATTGCAACTGCTTAATCTGCCTTGCAATTTAGTGATTTTCCTGAGTTTCTGTCTCAAATTGTGCAACTGCCCTAGTGTTGAGATGGCTTATTTTGTGGTTTAGCTGTTTAATTTAAGTTGTTTTGTGCTTATAGTAGTGTATTAAACCTGTTCTGAGCATTTGGTGAACTTTTGTGCTTATTAGCTTATTTTTTGCTTATTTGCCAAACTGCTTGCCCAAATCTGCTTATTGGGCTTAGTCAACTTCTGCTTTTATTTTTCATAACTTTTAAATATTAATTTTGACTTATCCTGAATTTTTCAGATTTTTCCTAAGTCATTTGATATTTTTAATCTTTTTTATTAGTTTAAAATAGTAATTAAATCATAATAAATAGAATATTAATCAGAAAAATATAATTTTAATTTTCATAATTTTATTTTATGATTTATAATCTAGAAAAAATATAATTACATTTTTACACCTTAGAAAAATTAAATATAAAAATAAGTGATAGTTTCTATTTAATAAATTTTATCTTTTTTAATTTTTAATTAAGTAATTTTCATTTTTATAATTTTCTTAGCTTCTTTTTACTTAATAATATTTATAGAAAAAGTTTTAGATTTTTCTTTGTTTATTTAGTATTTATTATAAATTAAATTAGTTTTAAATAATTATTAAATAATAAATAATTAATAATAAATAGATAAAAAGTGTTAAAAATATAATTTAAGTTTTTAAATAAGTTTTAAATAATTTTACATTTTTAGGTTTTAAATTTCATATATTTTAGTTTTTGTCCCATTTTAGATTTCCCTGTTACGCGTCTTTAATTTAATTCGCGTTTACTTTTCTTGTGTATATTTGTCCCATTTTAAAACCCTTTTCCATTTCAATAACACTTGATCACAATTCGTCTTTAAACACAATTTCACGCTTCGCTGGGATATAACGACCCGGGAAAACACTATACTCATTGGTTAATTGTCTTCAAGTAGTTTGACTTTATTTGACCACATCCGTGGTTAATTTAAGTTGACTGTCTGAGGCCGATCACCCACAATGTCAATGCCCCATTTATAGAATGGCCATGGAGAAGTGATAGGCGTTAGTTCTTGTTGTGATCTGCGCGGGATGGGTCTGTGCACCTGGCAGTCATTGCATTTCTTTACCACATCGCGCACATCACGATGCATAGTAGGCCAGTAGTATCCTGAGCGCAATGCGCGTGCTACGACGGACCGTGGTCCTGAATGCATACTGCATGAACCGGCGTGGATCTCTCGGAGTACGTAATCTGCCTGAAGAGGTCCAACGCACCGGAGCCATGGTTGTAAGAATGAACGCCGATATAGGATACCATCTCTGAGTTCGAACCTCTGCGCTATGCGCCGTATCCGTCGAGCGTCTTTCTGCTCCTCGGGCAATTTGCCCTTGCTTATGAATTCGATGATAGGGGTCATCCATGTAGGATCCTGCTCTTCTATCACCGTAGATATCTCCATCTCCGAGATGGACTTGTTCTTTAGGATCTCCACCAATACTTGTTTTGATAGGTGCACAAAGCTTGTAGATGCAGTCTTGCTCAATGCATCCGCTTTTTTTGTTTTCCCCTCTAGGGACTTGTTTGATTGTAAACCTATCAAAACATTGGATTAGTGACTTTGTCTTTTCAAGGTATTGAACCATGTTATCCTCTTTAGCCACATATTCGCCCAACACGTGGTTGGCTACTAATCGAGAATCCACGTTTGCTTCTAGGTTGCGTACACCCATTCGAGTTGCAATTCGTAATCCAGCGATTAGGGCTTCATATTCTGCTTCGTTGTTCGTGGCTGTGAATTCAAAACGCAGTGCGTAAGTGAATTTCATTCCTTCTGGATTAGTGAGGATAAGGCCAGCGCCCGACCCATCCACGCATGAAGATCCATCCGTGAATAAGATCCATGGCTGTTGTAGTTCTACCTTTCTTGGTGGAGGTGCAGCATCGGTGTCTGGCTTTTCGACGATGAAGTCTGCTAGTATTTGCCCCTTAACCGCAGTGCGTGGTCTATAGGAGATGTTATACTCGCCTAGCAGCACACTCCATTTTTGTAATCGCCCCGATGCGTCAGGTTTAGAGATAACTTGTTTGATTGGTTGGTCTGTGATCACTGCTATTGGGTGCGCCTGAAAGTATCTGCGCAGTCTTTTGGCGGCGAATACTAATGCCAAGACCAACTTTTCCATTGGGCTATAGTTAATCTCTGTCTTCTTGAGCGCCTTGCTTACGAAGTATACCGGTGTTTGTACAGAGTTCCTCTCTGTCAGTAGTACTGCGCTGACTGCTCCATGAGTCGCAGATAAATAGACGATTAACTCCTCCCCTGGTCGGGGTGCGACAAGCTTAGGAAGCGCTGCAATATGTTGCTTAAGCTGTGTGAAAGCTTCTTCCGCTTCCGTAGTCCAATGAAAGTCTCCCTTTTTTGTACACTTCTTGAGTGTTTTAAAGAGAGGGAGTGATTTATCCGCTGATTTGGACAGGAATCTGTTCAAACCGGCTAGCTTCCCATTTAGAGACTGAACTTCTTTCAGTGTGCGTGGTGAAGGGAGTTGGATGACAGCCTCTGTTTTTTATGGGCATGGCTTGATGCCATCTGGTTCTATCAGGTATCCCAGGAACATGCCTTCTGTAGCACCGAAAGTGCACTTCTTGGGATTTAGTTTCACGTTGATCGCCCGTAGCGTTCTAAATGTTTCTTCAATATCGCGCACCACTTCGTCTTCAGTATGGCTTTTTATGACAAGATCATCCACATAGACCTCTAAGTTGCGGCCCACCTGCTTTTCAAATGCGTTATCTACCAATCGCTGGTAGGTGGCGCCCGCATTCTTTAGGCCAAAAGGCATCTTTGTGTAACAATAGACGCCTTGGCTTGTGTGGAAGGCTGTTTTTTCCTCGTCTTCCTTGGCCATTTGGATTTGGTTGTACCCTTTGTATGCATCTAAGAAACATTTAAAGGGATATCCGCACAGAGATTCTACCTTCAAGTCTATCTCTGGCAGCGGATAGCAGTCCTGTGGACATGCTTTGTTGAGATCTGTGAAATCCACACACATCCGCCAACTGCCATCACCCTTCTTGACCATGACTGGATTGGAGAGCCAGTCATGGTAATAGACTTCACGCATGATGCCTGCGTCCACAAGTTTGTGTACTTCCTCCAGAATGGCTTTTGCGCGCTCTGGAGCCTGGCCGCGCTTTTTCTGCCGCACTAGGGAATATCCTTGTCGGATTTTTAGCTTGTGTTCT
This sequence comes from Artemisia tridentata subsp. tridentata, assembly GCA_021014915.2. Classification (NCBI taxonomy): domain Eukaryota; kingdom Viridiplantae; phylum Streptophyta; class Magnoliopsida; order Asterales; family Asteraceae; genus Artemisia; species Artemisia tridentata. The sequence goes on along the minus strand of CP139506.1, from coordinate 24,119,583 downwards.
GCGGTCGAGCGTGGCACACCAGTCATGTGCTTTGGTTCCCATGCGAAGATATCCAGATTCCTTTGTAAGAGCGCCCACACGGCCGCTCTGCCTTTGTCGGACAACGAACCTCCGATTGATACTTCTTGCTCTGGGTAATCAGGGTGAATTGCGACCTTCAGATTTGGTACTTTGGCTGCGCTCTGTTCTGGGACGCGCGTCATCTCACATGTGATTGTGTTACATTCCTTGGTTGGCGCGGCGTTATTGTAGATGGTAACAACGCCACCTTCTACCGGGAATTTGAGCATCCCGTGCGCTGTGGATGGTACTGCGCGCATTGCTGAGATCCCTGGTCTTCCAATGATACCATTATATGGCGAAGGAGATCTGATCACCATAAAATCCATCCAGGCGGTTGTGATGTTCTTATTACCAACAGACTAGTAGTCGTAGTTGCCCCATAGGCCATATCTTTTCTCTGTAAGCCAGTCAACGCGTGTGGCGGCTAATGTTTTGTATCTGTCGCAACCTTTGAAACATGCTCATACATTATGTCTGCGGTGCCTCCATCAATACATGCGGTGGATATCGTGCCCCCCGTATTTATCTCGTGGTTAGTTTCCGCCACTGCGTTGTCGCAGCCAAGTGGGAAAAGAATTTCGCTTCCATAGAAAATTTATGGTGATCTTTTTAGTTTCTCTGCCATGATTGATCATGTAGATAGTATCAGCTTTTCCTAGGTGCTTCATCTTGTTATCTGTCTTTTGCTGTTTTTCCCAATCTTGATGTCTTGACCCGTGATCAATTGCCTCTTTACTAATTTCGAATTAAACTGCGCAAATTGGAACAGTCATTGGTAGTGTGGCCTTTGTGGTGATATCGCAGTACCATTCTACGGTGGTTCTGGTGGCATTGTTGGGTCTGAAGTCCGCACCTTCGTTGCAGTATTCCTTTGGGTTTTGTTAGTGGGTGTACTTGTCGTTCCCGTCCGCCACTTGACTGGTAGCTTTTGTTACGATTGCCACTCTGGTCGTTGGTGCTCCTTGCTTTCTTGTGCCTATGTTCGAGTAGCCCCTCTTGCATCCGCAGTGTTCATCCTTGGACAAAGGACCTCGCTACATGAGTTCAGTCAAAGGTTTGGGGAACTATCTTTAAACATTCTTATCAGTTAGGTTATTGGTTCGTTTCTTAAACCGATACGTTAGTTTTTCGGCACGCTTGACCGTATGCATTCGTCCTTATAGCGCTCATGAAAGCGCTTGTGGATTCCCATTGGCGCTGTTTACCTGGCGAGCTCGACAGGGTTTTTGGCGCAATTCTTCTCTGAGTAAAGTTTAAACGAAACGCCTTTCGCAACTCTTCAAACACAGATGCTTTGCTGGAAGCTTACTGAACAGTTGCGCAATTCCCTACTAATGTAGAGTTAAACAGTGCACCACACAGTGTGGCCAAATTTTGATAGTGGGTGTGATTCGAAAATTTTTAGTGATATCAGGATCATCCTCATCAAATAGTTTTCACATTAGCAGGCATGCGCTTCTCTTATTTTCCAAAAATGTGATGCCCTAGTGAACGCATCAACTTTCGGCGACGCCAGGGACAAATGTCTTCGTCTTCTGTCGCGTATTTTCCTTTGATTTCGTGTCCTGTTTCCTTGTCCTCGTGTCGAGAGTCACTGAGGATGAGCTTCTCTTTTGCGATGTTTGCGCCGACTATCATGAATCCGAGCTGTCTCTGCGGCGCTTGCGCCGCTATCCTCAGAGTCAGAGCTTGAAGGACTTCGCTTGAGAGCCCGTCGCCGAGCCTTCTGAACTGCGACCTACCAACCTAGTGTGGACATTGGCGAGCTGTTCCCATCTTCATGCTCCTCAGATATGAAAATCGGCTCGCTTCGTCATCGCAACTTCCTTCAATCTAGTAAACACTGGCGTTTGCGGTATCCTTCTCGCTCTTTCCTTTCGTAGCCGTGGATGCCCATGCCAGGTCGAGTTGAGCCTGGCGTGCAGATTGCTTGACTCTTTTTTGCCTCCCTCGCATGAGCAAGCCAAGGCTTCGAGTTTTGAGATCGAAATCACTTAGCGCTGTTCAGGCGTGACTCCTTCTAGCGCGAGGAGTTGTTCTCCAAAACAAGAAACCTTGTTTCGGATAGCGCATTTGTGGCTTAGTGAAGTTACTTCTGCATGGCGAGAGGAGGACGTATGTTACCGCGCTAGTACTTGTTGTAGTGCATGGTATCATAGTGAGTGGTTTATTGGGGTTAAAGAGCCAATCTGTACGATCTAAGCTCTGGGCGTACTGTTGTCCGGCCAGCTTAGAGTCGTATCAGTTGGATGTTCTTCCCATGGATCGTCATGGATTTCTTCGTATGCGAGTCGCTGATTGGGTTCCGTGCTTTGTCATTCTAGTTTTTGGCAAAGTTCTTAGTGTAGGGTCCCACGGATGGCGCCACTTGTTGATACAAAAGTTGGGCGGTCCTTGATTCCGTACCAATTCGATCTTAATGCTTGAGACCTGCGCACTAAGAAAACAGAAAAACACCGTTAGGCTTATCGTGGGATTATCTCCCACGATTATCCTCCGGCGTGAGAGTAAGTAATCGGTTTTAGGGTTTAGTTGAAGAGTCAGGGTTAATATGTCATACCTTTAATGAGAGTCGAAGGACTCTTTATATGCACACGAAACCCTAGTTGGTTTCGTGTTCCTTAACCTTCGCGTATTCCGCCTAAGTCGGCCGCTTGATATATATCCCATAAATAAGAGATATCTTATATCAAGGTCATAAATAACGTCGGGTTTGGGCCATCGTAAGCCCAAACCATTAACGCAATAGCCCATGTCGTGATGGGCTGGAGTCCATTCGTGATGGACTTAAGTATGGGTCGGGTTCGTGACCCGAATACGGACTATACGTCATCACATAACTTAAAAAGAAGCCAAAAAATTACTCCCTCCGTCCCATTTTAGTTATCGTGGGACCCAAAACACGGTCTTTTTGCTTCAACTTTGACCGTAAATATTTTTGTTTGTATTATATAATACTTGATGAAAGCTATATAATTGAAAAGTTCGTTTAACAAACTTTTCAATGATATAACTTTCATCAAGTATTATATAATACAAACAAAAATATTTACGGTCAAAGTTAAAGCAAAAAGACCGTGTTTTGGGTCCCACGACAACTAAAATGGGACGGAGGGAGTAACTTGTAAACTCAAAATTAAACTAAAACAAATACTTTACTCTATTTAAAGGGTTAATTCTACATATAGATAACGAACTTTCTAAAATTTCCTATGTTAGGTATTTGACTCTCAAAAATACTATGTTAGGTAATAAAACTTGTTGCAACTTTCAATGTTAGGTAATATCGGTTAACTCTATTTGCACCGTTAGTCCTTTTCTCCGTTATCTCCTAACGAGATAGAAATGGTTTACACCGTTAGTCCTATGGGTTAACTCTATTTGCACCGTTAGTCCTTTTCTCCGTTATCTCCTAACGAGATAGAAATGGTTTACACCGTTAGTCCTATGGGTTAACTCTATTTGCACCGTTAGTCCTTTTTAACGTTTTCGTCCGTTTTTTTACGTTTTCGTCCGGTTTTTTACGTTTTCGCCCGGTTTTTTACGTTTTCGTCTGGTTTTTTACGTTTTGGTCTTATTTTTTTACGTTTTCGTCGGTTTTTTACGTTTTGGTCCCGCTTTTTTACGTTTTCGTTCGATTTTTTACGTTTTCGTTCAGTTTTTTACGTTTTGGTCCCGCTTTTTTACGTTTTCGTTCGATTTTTTACATTTTGTCCGTTTTTTACGTTTTGGTTCCGCTTTTTTACGGTTTTTCGTTCGATTTTTTACGTTTTGTCCGTTTTTTACGTTTTCGCTTTTTTACGTTTTGGTCCTTTTTTTACGTTTTCGTCGTTTTTAGTTTTCTTGTTTTTTGTTTTTTACGTTTTTGGTCCGCTTTTTTTACGTTTTCCGTTTTTGTTTTTTTTTTACTTTTCGTCCCGTTTTTTACGTTTGGTCCGTTTTTTACGTTTTCTTCCGTTGTTTTACGTTTTCGCGTTTTAGTTTTCTCTCTCTTTTGTTTTCGTCGCGTTTTGTTATGTTTTCCGTTTTTACGTTTCGTCCATTTTTTTTTACGTTTTCGTCCGGTTTTTTTACGTTTTCATCCATTTTTTTATGTTTTCGTCCGGCGAAAACGTAAAAAACCAGACGAAAACGTAAAAAATCGAACGAAAACGTAAAAAAGCGGGACCAAAACATAAAAAACAGACCAAAATGTAAAAAACTGGACGAAAACATAAAAAAATCAGACCAAAACGTAAAAAACCAGACGAAAACGTAAAAAAACGAACAAAAACGTAAAAAAACGGGCGAAAACGTAAAAAAATGGGACCAAAACGTAAAAAACCAGACGAAAACGTAAAAAACCGGACAAAAACGTAAAAAAATCAGACCAAAACGTAAAAAACCAGACGAAAACGTAAAAAACCGGATGAAAACGTAAAAAACCGGTCGAAAACGTAAAAAAATGGGACCAAAACGTAAAAAAGCGGACGAAAACGTAAAAAAAGGATGAAAACGTAAAAAACTTGACGAAAACGTAAAAAACCGGATGAAAATGTAAAAAACCGGACCAAAACGTAAAAAAACGGACGAAAACGTTAAAAAGAACTAACGGTGCAAATAGAGTTAACCCATAGGACTAACGGTGTAAACCATTTCTATCTCGTTAGGAGATAACGGAGAAAAGGACTAACGGTGCAAATAGAGTTAACCCATAGGACTAACGGTGTAAACCATTTCTATCTCGTTAGGAGATAACGGAGAAAAGGACTAACGGTGCAAATAGAGTTAACCGATATTACCTAACATTGAAAGTTGCAACAAGTTTCATTACCTAACATAGTATTTTTGAGAGTCAAATACCTAACATAGAAAATTTTGAAAAGTTCGTTACCTATGTAGAATTAACCCCTATTTAAATTACAAACTTTAAGCTTATTTTTAAATTAATTTAAAGCAAAAGAGTTTGAAAAAAACTTCTAAGGTACTCCGTATCTCTTTTCATTTCCACACCACTTCTCCATCTCTAAAACCCCAAAATTCCACCATCGAAAAAACCTCACTTTTCATTTCCAACAAATTTTTTAACAATCAGCTCAAGAAAACAACTATCTTTTTAGAGAATCAGTTGAAGCCCTTGAAGCTCATATTCGCCATGCTAATACCCTGTAATTATTCTTTCTATTTTTAGAAAATTGATGTTATTTGGTTATGATTTAGCATACCCATGTTGTGAAATGAGTCTTTTTTGTGTTTATATATTTTTATTGTGCGAAGTTTGACTTTTTAAGAAGTCAAATGACTAGTTGTTGATGCTAATACCATGTAATTATTTCTTCTAAGTTGATATTTGACCTTTTTTTGGTTATTATTTGATATACCCATGTTGTGAAATGAGTCATTATTGTGTTTTCTATATGCTTACTTGGCAAATTTGGACTTTTTAAAGTCAAGGGATTAGTTGTTGAATGTTGATGCTAATACCATGTAATTTTTATTATTATTTTTTTCCCCCTGCTTTTAGGATTTGATTTTTTTTTTTGTTATTATTTGATATACCCATGTTGTGAAATGTGTCTTTTTTATGTTTATATTTGTTCATTGTGTTAAGTAAGTTTGACTTTTTTAAAAGTCAAAGGACTAGTTGTTGTTGTTGTTGATGCTAATATCCTTTAATTATTTCTTGTGAACTTTTAAAATTTGATGTTTTTTGGTTGTAATTCAGCATACCCATGTTGTGAAATGTATATTTTTTGTGTTTATATATGATTATTGTATTATGTTTGACTTTTTGAAAGTCAAAGGACTAGTTGTTGTTGTTGATGCTAATATCCTGTAATTATTTCTTCTAAATTTTTTATTTTGATGTTTTTTGGTTATGACTTAGCATACCCATGTTGCGAAATGAGTCTTTTTTATGTTTATTGTAATAAAGTTTGGATTTTTATGCTGAATGTGTGTTAAATAACATGTTTGACTGTGTATTTTGAGTGTTTGAAAGTTCATTTTGTAATTTATTGCTCTAGTTTTTTATAAATTCTGTTATTTTGGCTGTAATTTGATGAACCCGTGTTCCGAAATGGGTTCTTTTTATGTTGATCATGGTAAAGTTTTGATTTTTTGTTTTTTACATCTTGATAGTCTTGTTTGACTATGTGTTTTGTGTGTTTAATTGTTTATAAGTTCATCTAATGTACCAGTGCTGTTAATTTATGTTCATGTTTGATTGTGTAAAGTTTGACTTTTTAAGGTCAAATAATAGGCTGTTGACTTTTAGTTTTAGCTTAATTGGTGTTGATTGTTGAGGGATGGTTGATAATGAGAATTCTCTCTAAAAACTTGATTTGTAAGTTTTGCATTCGAAACACTTGTCCCTTAAAATTGCTTTAGATGATCGTGGAACCTAGACGGCTACATTACACGAAACACTTGACCCTTTAAAATTCGACTTCATGCTGTGCCACCTAGCGTGTGGATCAGTCATTATCCATTAAGATCGCCAACAATTCCAGCTCACCCTTAACACAAGAGTAATATGTTTGAAGGCTAGAAGCCAATAATAGACATTTAGTTATATGGAACAGTTATTTTCAGAAAGTCCTTTTTTTGTTCTCAATTTCTTGCAATTAACAATAAAAAAATCACAAAAATCCTAATTTGGCGGGATAATGAAAATTTTGGTCACAATGGCAAAGCCTAATGCCCAGGCATCTGGCCCGTGAGACATTTCTGTGGGGTCTGTAACTCCTTCAGCATCGAAATTTATGGAAATTTCCCGCGCGATTGTCATGTTCCATAAATGTATCGGTCATCCAGGTGTTCAATCTGTTCCACATCAGTGAAGAATGTTGATACATGTGTTCTCTCTGTGTATGGATGATTGTTCAGCTTTTGTCGGCGTGCAATAAACCTTTGTAAATATATTGATTCGTAATATCGTTTTATGTCTCAGGGCAGCTGCTTTACCTCCAGACGATGAGGGGGATTCTGTCCAAATGAAATTATCATACAACACTTTTGCTCCATTTTTACTCTACTTGATTGACTGGATGGACTATAGTTGTACTGATACAGTTCCAAGTTATCTAGGCCTTCTTCATATACTTATATACAAGGTCAAGTCTCGTTTTTTTCAAAAAAAAAAAAAAAGATCCCGACGTTGAACTCTGTTTAACTTAATTACAAAATCCCGAGTCATCAAAATGAAAAAAATAAAAATAATAATAAATAAATAAATAAAAATAAATAAATAACTTCAATCTTTGAATGTGCAGGTTTACATGGATGGCATTCAAACAATGTCGTCTCAAGAACGAAGAGCTACCCTGAGAGAATTCTATGGGCTTTCTCGATTTCTTGATATAATATTTATTACCGTAATTTTTTTTTTTTTTTTTTTTTTTTTTTTTAATTCCATATTGTGACTCGGAAATTTATGATTTTTGCAGCTGTTATATACCCGTCACTTAAACAACTCGATGGTCATTTGTAAAGATGTTAATGATGACAAGAAAACATATTGTAAAGATGTCGGCAGAGATGATGAATGTGGTATATGTATGGAAACTAGTGATAAAATGGCGCTGCCTAATTGTGGCCACTCGATGTGCATTGGATGCTTTCGCAACTGGTAAGAATTTCATGCTCATGCATTCACACGTACACTAAAACACACATGTGTACCCCAATGGCCCAACTCTTTATTGCTTAAGAAAATCTTGATAACAGGAACACGAGGTCCAAATCATGCCCATTTTGTCGAGGAAGCTTAAAGAAGGTGCACTCGGGAGATTTATGGGTTCTGACCAGTGAAAGTGATTCAGTGGACCTATTAACGCTAGCAAAGGAGAATCTAAGGTGCTTCTATCTTTACATCGAGAGCTTGCCATTTGTTGTTCCGGACACTCATTTCTTGTTGTATGAGTATCTTGTTTGAATTACTCAGTAAATAAGCTAAACAGGTTAAAAAAGGTTGGGTTTTGTTACCTTCCATATGTAGAGCATATGTATATAATGATCATGTAGGCAAGTGAAGTATCATTCATCTCGGCCTTTTTTAGGCACCCGGGTGTTGTAATGGAAATGGCGAAAGCTTGTAGCTTTTTCTTGGTATCATTATATTAACCGAAAAGAAATGATCATTAGTATCTTTACCCCTTATTTTGAGGATCAAGTAGTGCAAGTTCTTGGTACTTTCTTGTTTTTTCTTACATTGATGTTTTTAGGCAGACTCAAATTTATATCTTCTGGGTCATAAAAAATGCATTGATAGTATTGACGCCAATGTCGCTTGGTTATAGAGTTATGGTTTTTGTTTTGGGCATGACGAGAAGCCTTACCTGCGTCGTTAGGTTGTCATAATGCAACTTTGAGCTGAACATAATGCAGCATTTTGAGCAGGCAACACATTTGCACCTCATGATGCACACAAGATACGAACTTAATTGTATCTGCATTTCAAAATTAATATTCACTTCCATATTGCATAAAGTTTTAGGAATTTCCACCAACCAAGTATCAATACGTACTAAAATCACTTTTAATTGGTTAATACACAAAATGGACATTTATTTTAGTACATCAAAAAATAAAAAAGTGGAAACCTATATTGTCACCAAGAATATTTGATCAATTTTGTTTAATTGTTTTGATATAAATCAAAGATATTGAGCATAAAGTCTTTGATTCGAATCCTTAAAAAAACACTAATCAAGGATTACTTATATTTGATTGGATTCATTAATGTTTTGAAACCTTAGTTAATAAAAAGTTAATTATTCCCTAATTAGTGGAAGATGATAAGTGATGGAGATAAAAAAAATACAAACAATGTTAGTGTTACACAAAGTTTAAAGAAGGATAACTAAACTCAAAACCAAGTGAAAACTCCTTTCAACTGGCGAACTCTCACCCGATGAATGTTTTTACGGCTGGTCTACATGTGCTCGTTGTGGATGATGATCCTACGTGGCTTAAGATCATCGAGAAGATGCTTAAAGAGTGTGCTTATGAAGGTGATATCATCACTAGTTTTATTCATTTTAGTTCATTAGTTTTAGTGTGTGTGTCACCAAATGGTCTTTGGCCTAGCTGTATATAAGCGGCCAATCAAGCTAGAGATTGTAGGTTCAAGTCTCCGTAGAGACATATGTGAAATATTAGCTTATTAGGTGTGTAGATCATAGTTAACTGATTGTTAACTGTTACTCAGACTATAGTAGATCGAGTTTTGAGTAACTGGCTTGACTTGGGAAAAAATATAAGAAAACTTGAAAATGAAAGGCCGCGGTGAGTTGTAATTATAAGATGTGCTTAGAATCCTAGTTCATAGTTGACACTCTAATTATATGATTGAAATTTTTTGTTTTTATCAGTTACTACATGTGTGGACTAGCTATAGAGGCTCTGAATATGCTTCGTGAAAGAAGATATGGATTTGACATTCTTATTGGTGATGTTAACATGCCTGACATGGATGGTTTCAAGCTTCTCGAGCATGTTGGACTTGAGATGGATCTTCCTGTTATAAGTCAGCTTTCTATATTTTCAGCTTTATATACTTAATATATACACTGAATCCTAGTAATAATATCTGATCGCATTCAATGAACTTAGTGCAGTGATGTCTGTTGATGGAGAAACAAGCAGAGTTATGAGAGATGTCCAACACGGGGCTTGTGACTATCTTCTGAAGCCGATTCGAATGAAGGAACTAAGAAACATGTGACAACATGTTTACAAGAAGAAGATAAACACGGTGTCATATGTGCAAGAAGAAGATAATTATCCACAAGAGCGTGACCATGTTTTGGATGAAATGAAAACGGACCTATTAGCAAAAATTTTTTGCTAATAAATGGCACATTATGTTTCTTTACACAATTTTTTTATATGTTCTTAGTGCCACACTAAGTTTTGTGACACATTTCTAGTGACAAATTAAGTCTTTTGACACTCTTAGTTTATGATATATGTATAGTGACACACTAAGTTTTTTAACAAATTTTTTTTGTGACACATTAGCTTCCATGATTTAAAAAGTAAGACCATAAGGTTAAATTATACACTAAACAAACACTTCTATCATCATGTTTGAAATACAAACTTATACTCCACCCATCTCAAAATTATTGGCTACAAAAAAAAAAAAAATAGTGTTAAAAAGAAAAAACATTTTTACCCGTTGGTTTGTCCAAAAAAAAAAAAAAAATCTTTTTTTTATTTATTTATTTATTTATTTTTTTTTTTATTTTTTTTAACTTTGTAAATATAAAATTTGATTATGAAATATATGACAAACTCAAACAATTACAGTTATAATTTTTTGTAGTAAATAATTATTTGAAAACATATTAAAGAAAAAAAAGATAGACAGTAATACTTGGGGAAAAAAAAGAAAAAAAAATTAACCTTTGTTAAGAAAAATAATTAATCTAAAGCAAAAGAGGTTGAAAATAACTTCAAAGGTATCTCTTTTCATTTCTACACTTTTTAAGCAAAACCAAACAGAGAAACAAGATGTAAAGGCAACAAATGCCAAATTCACATTTCATATTAAAAGGTTCACGTGGAGGAGCCAATGAAAATAATGGCTTGCTATCTTTAAGTTTGAGAGGTGAAATAACGTGCATGAGCTAAGGGGATATAAGGTGTAGTTTTATTTCATTTTTCTTTGGGCCTGTAGTTGGACTCTTCATGTTCTATTCTTGGGCCTGTTTGCAAAAAAGTGGGCTTTGATGCAATGGGCTTCCACACTTGATAAACTTGGGCTTGCATATAATCTTGGGCTAAACATGATAGTATTTGATCTTCATCTTCAGGCTTTAATTGAGCTTCCACTTAAGTTCGATAAATCATTGAATAAGCTCCAAATTATCTTCAAAAAAAAAATCTTTAATATCTTCTAATTTTCAAATAACCGTCACTATGCTCCACTTTGCTCCAATAATTTCGTCTCGTGTCGTTGGACTCGTAATTTCGTGCTCTTTCCAATTGAGTGCTCGGGTAATTACCGTTTTTTCTTTGTTTTCAAACCCTTGTACCTGCAAGACATAATAACAAAAACCAAATATATTTGCAATATAATTTCACAATTTTTTATGGTTATTAGTCCGTTTTAGTGTGTTTTCTGGTATAAAAATTATGTATGTTTAGGCACACATCAATCTTCCATGGACAAGCCGCATGCTTCGTTACATCAAAACCAAGACTGATGGTAAACTCATGCTCCAATCCATTCAAGAGGGTCCCTTTAAGCCAAGACAAATCCAAGATCCCAGAGATCCCAATGCAACACCTCCTGCTCTACCATTCTTTCGTGAACAAACAGAAGCAGAATACACAGATGATGACCGGAAGCAGATCGCAGCTGATGATATGACAATGCACCTAATCCAACTAGGATTACCTCGAGAGATCTTCTGTAACACCCCAACCCGACAAGGGTAAAAGTATCACATTATGGCGACAAATCAAAGCATACATAAACACACAGCGGAAGTCTTAAAAAATACATAAGAGAAAGTCAAGTCAACACGACTTGAATAATACATAAGTTCACGGAAAGGAAAATAATCCAAAGGTACGAATACAAAGGAAATCCATGTCCAAACAAAGTCATAAGATAAAGGTGGTCATCTAAGGTCAAGGCTCCATCTAACTCTCATCCCATCCAAAGCATAATCCAAAAGCTCCTAGCTTAGATACCTGCCGCGGGAAAAGAAACGCGGCTGAGCTTAAAAAGCCCAGTGAACAGATATATATAATAAACGGAAACGAACAAACGAAACATAATGAAAGAGATATAAATAAGGTACAAGAGTAAAGGTTAGGACAGTCATCCACCACGAGCCCATATCATAACATATCATATCATAGCATATCATAATCATATAGAGGGGATGCCTCTCAAATAAGCCGATAATATGAGGGGTGTCCTCATGTACCAGTTGGAGTGATCAGCTCCCATATTTTGTGAAAGGAGTGGATTGCACCCAGCCCCAGTCACCATATCATATCATATCAAAGCATATCATATCATAACATATCTAAGATGCATCCATACGCCCCCCGAACATATCATATTGGCCATATCAAATCATATCATAGTGAGCTCATATCAAATCAAAATGGGGACGGTGTGGTTAATCACTTTGACCACACAAGAGTCATGCCATTGGTGCATCAATGACACGGCCATGTTACCTTCATGGCTAGGAAACATATTTGGCTCGTAGTATCAAACTGGGGTCAAAGGTCAAAGGTTTAAATATCAAAGGTTCATAGCAAAGGGTCCATATCAAAGTAAGGGTTCATATAGTCATAGTCCGAATCTCAAAGTTCATATCAAAGGTTCATGTCAAAGGTTCAAATGCCAAAGGTTCATATCATAGGTTCAAATCAGAAATCAAGAGGTCGAAGGCACCTTATTAAAAAGGGCAGAATATCTGTACCTTATTCCAAAGCAAAGCACAAACCAAAATGAATAAGATGAAAAGATCAGGTCCTCTCCTTCTTCACACCTAGAGGGGTAGAAAAGAATTACAAACCTTTCCATTTTAAGTAACTTTCCATTTTTAGCAGGTTTCATATTTAGTAAGTTTCTACTTTTAGAAAGTTTCCATAATTAGAAAGTTTCCATAATTAGTAAGCTTTTCCATATTCTCATTTAGGTTAAGTCATTATTGAATCATATTATGGTTTTAGGGTGTATTTTAGCAATTTACAAAAGTTTAGGGTTACTTATGACAACTTTACATAAATTAGGGTTTTAAGTGTAAATATATCAAAGTTAAAGTTCAAATATGCAAATATCCCAAGTAATCTGTTTTGAATCCATATTTATCAAGTTAACAAATTCAGCCCCTCAAGTTTCCCAATTTTACACTTTACACCCTTAAGTTATATAATTTACATTTCAAACCTTATAATATCCATAATTACACATTAAGCCTTTAATTTATCAAAATTACACAATGGACACTTATTTCATTATGTTATACGAATCTACCCTTAAGTATTCACAATTTACACATCAAGTCCCTCAAGTTATCAAAGTTACATATTTAACCCTTAATTTACATTTTCAACCTTTAATTATCAATAATTACATATTAAGCCTTTAATTTACCAAAATGACACATAACCCCCTGAATATAATTTATTACTCAAATCAACCCTAAGTTTCCAGAATTTACATATTTAGTCCCTCTATTTAATTATTTTTAAAATCGAATTATACTTTATTAAAATAACCATTTTAGTCCTTTTAAATATAAAAATGACACATGACACCCCCAACTTATATTTTATTCGAATAATACACAGCCCAATTTAAGTTCTAAAAATAACCCTTGAGTTTTAAAAGTTACAAAACACCCCCTTATAATTTAAATAGAATCGCATAACACTTTTATTAACAAAATCCAAACCCTAACAGTACCAATCATTACTAAATCATCAAATAATCATTATAACATCATCAATTAGTCAAAATCAAGCCCTAATTCCAAACCCTAGCTCGATCCACATTTTATTTCTTTTTCTTCTTAATTTTTCTTAAATCCGGTTATACATATAATTCACCCATAAATATTTTAGGCCTCAATAATTCGAAATATCATTTTTCTCAGATAAACATGATTATATAGAGTCTAAATAAATTAACTATGAAGCCTCAAAATTTCGGATACAATTATTTAGGTTTTATACACGATTTTAAGACTAAATTCACAAATAATTCTTAGATCATGCATGGTATGATTTTTATATTTTATACAGGTCCTATATGATATAGAAAGCACGAGAAAAATACCACAAGAGGATTCGAACGTGTGGATAGGGCTACACGATTTGTTTTGTACGCGTATAGGAAAATCGAACCAAAAATCCAAAGCGACTCCAAAAGCTTCTCCACAACCTTTCCAACATTTTTCCCAGAGTATACACGATGTGAGGAGCTTATGAAAAATAAGAAACGAATTTTAGGAAGGTCGAATGAATTATGAACGAGTTATACCTCTCTTTCTCTAGCGCGACTAGGAAACTTTACCACGATCGAACCACACCACACACACCTCCAAGAGTATTTTTCTAGACTCCCTTAGAAGCCAAAGAACACACGAAAAATTGTTTGAGAGCTTGGAGAAATCGGATGTATAAGGGATCGAATTTTCTTTGTGTTTAGGGTTTTGAATTAAGCTTCGGTTTGTGTTTTGGAGAGAAGAAAAGGATGAGGGTTGAATATAATAAGGGAATGCCGTGTGAGGGGGGGGGGGAAACTGCTCGTTAAGTGTGTGTGTTATTGATAAGTCGGCTAAATATAAATTTAAAACTTGAGTAGGCATTAAAACTGCTAAACCGCAACGACACATCACGCGCATCAAGTTTTTGGCGCCGTTGCCGGGGAGTGAATTGTTATTATCTGTTAATTTGATTAGTATTTTAATTAGGTTTTTCTTTTTATTAGATTAATTGCATCATTGTATTATTTTGCATATTTGTTGTTTTGTGTGTTATTTGTTTGCTTTTATTTTTTGTTTTTGTGTTTATTTTGTTTGTGTGTTTTAATTTTTGTTTTTATTTTTTCGTATTTTTTCTGTTCTGCTATCGTTGTACTGTGCTAAATCAAACGATACGGCGCATCTGATCTCTCAGATACGGCGTATTGCGTTTAATTTTTTTTAAATACAACGCGTTTAATTAATTCGATACGACGCATCTTTTCCCCAAGATACGGCGTATCTGTTTTTAATAAGAAAATTTTTTCTAAGCGATAAAGTAATACGATGCATCTTCTTTTGAAGATACGGCGTATCTGTTTTTGATAAAAAATTTTCTAAACGTTAACGATATACGACGCATCTGCTTTAGCAGATACGGCGTATCTATTATTTTAATTAAAAACAGTTTGCGAATTATTAAACAGATACGGCGTATCGATCTCTTTCGATACGGCGTATCTTCTGAATCAAAAATCTTGTATTTTTAAACGTAACGAAAATACGGCGCATTAACTTTCGTTAATACGACGTATTTAATTTTAAATAAATATCGATTTTTGATTAATTAATTCGATACGGCGCATTCATAAATTCTAAGCGGCGTATCTATTTTCTGGATAAAGTCTGATTAAATTTTAACGATTATAAGATACGGCGTATCCAACTCTTTGGATACGGCGCATCGTCTGCAGATATCAGCAACGTTTATTTTTCTAATTTCCGAGCGGAAAATATTCTGACTTACCCTTATACTAGGAAGCTTTTACTTTAAAATCTTCTTGTTTTTAATTTTCAGGAACAATGTTCGATATTTTCCCATACTGGTTCGGAAGACCACAAAGAAACCTTACTATGGAAGAGTTTGCACTACTAATCGCTCAAGCTAATGAAAAAGAACATCATGAAGCAAGAAACTTTATTACTGAATTCAAAGGCAGTCATGAGCTGTTACTAAAGGAACAAAACAATATGATCAATGGTTTGGCAATTGAAGTGCACCAATTGTCAACAGTGCTTAACAAGGTTCTTTTGGTAAGACACGATCTGAAAGGAATTACAACCAGAGGCGGAAAGTCAACCTTGCAAATCGGAGAGACACCCGAGGATGACAGTACCAAAAAAATTTCCCCTGAATCCTTATCACCTGAGCAAGAGCAACCAAAAGAGAGTGATCCAGAACCAGTAATTAGAGAAGAACCTTCTGTTGAACCTAAACGATCGACACTACCTTTCCCACATAGGGTAAGAAAAGAGAAGGAAGATGCCTATCAAAAGAAATTCCTGGAGAATCTCAAGCAGCTGCAGCTAAGCATACCATTTATGGAAGCCCTGATGCAAATGCCAAAATATGCTAAATATCTGAAGAGCTTGCTTACAAACAAGTCTAAACTGGAAGAGGCTTGCACAATTACAATGGGGAAAAGAAGCTCAGCTGCATTGCTCAACAAACTTCCGTCTAAAGAAAAAGATCCAGGGAGTTTCACTATTCCTTGTCAAATTAAAATTTTGCATATTGAAAATGCCTTAGCCGACCTAGGAGCTAGTATAAGTCTTATGCCCTCTTCTATGTATGATAAATTAGGTCTTGGTGAACCAAAACCTACTAGGATGTGCTTAGAACTAGCTGATAGGTCCATACAATACCCATTAGGAATAGCGGAAAATATATTAATAAAAGTTTATAAATTTGAATTACCTATCGACTTCGTTATCCTTGATATGCCTGAAAATTCTAGAACTCCTATAATATTAGGACGACCATTTTTAGCCACTGCTAGGGCCATGATTGATGTTTTTAATAAAAAAATAACTCTTACCATAGGAAAAGATGAGGTTGAGTTTAACATGGAACAATCTATGAGTAAAGATAATTCCGATGATGATGAATGCTATAACATCGATGTTTCTGATGACACGATTAATCAATTTACTCAGAGATTGTTAAAAAATAATTTGCTTGATTCTTTTCTGCTTAAAAATTTAGAAAACACAATTGCTATAGAAGATCAAGTTGATGAGAATACTATTGATTATAATTTAGCTGCTGATTCTGCTGTATGTAACGCGATACGGCGCATCAAAAACCTCGATGCGGCGCATCTATCCGATGACAGCAGCGATATAACTAAAGAACAGGTTTATTCCGCTAGTGCTACTGAAATTGATAATGTTAAACCTGTGCTTAAGGATCTTCCTTCTACTTTGGAATATGCTTATTTAAACGGAAATACTAATTCACCGGTTATTATTGCATCTGACTTAACGCCAAAAGAAAAGGAGTCTCTTTTGCAGGTACTATATAAACGAAGAGGAGCATTAGCGTGGAGTATGTCTGATATTAATTGAATTAGCCCGTCATTTTGTACACATAAAATCCTTATGGAGGATGAATTCAAACCAACTATCCAACCTCAAAGGCGTTTGAATCCAAAAGTCCAAGATGTGGTGAAAAATGAAATCGTAAAGTTACTTGACTCCGGACTTATCTACCCAATTTCTGACAGCTCGTGGTTCAGTCCTATCCACGTTGTACCAAAAAAAGGAGGAATGACGGTAGTACTCAATGACGACAATGAGCTAATCCCTTCAAGAACTGTTACCGGATGGAGAGTTTGCATCGACTACCGCAAACTCAATGATGCTACGCGAAAAGATCACTTCCCTCTTCCATTTATTGATCAAATGTTAGAAAGACTATCAGGATATAATTATTATTGTTTCTTGGATGGTTTTTCAGGTTTCTTCCAAATACCCATTGCCCCCGAGGATCAAGAGAAGACGACTTTCACCTGCCCTTATGGAACCTTCGCCTATAGGAGAATGCCGTTCGGACTATGCAACGCCCCTGCTACTTTCCAACGTTGTATGACGGCTATCTTCCATGATATGGTAGAAGACTTTATGGAAGTCTTCATGGACGACTTTTCGGTGTTCGGTAACTCATTTAATGATTGTCTCTTTAAACTTGATAAAATGCTTGCTAGGTGTGAAGAAACTAACCTTGTTCTTAATTGGGAAAAATGTCATTTTATGGTTAGAGAGGGAATTGTGTTAGGACACAAAATTTCTGGGAAAGGTATAGAAGTCGATAAAGCTAAAATTGATGTAATTGCCAAACTACCTTACCCCACTAACGTAAAAGGCGTTAGAAGTTTTTTAGGGCACGCTGGATTTTATCGTAGGTTCATAAAGGATTTTTCAAAAATATCTAGGCCTATGACCCAATTGTTGCTAAAGGATGTAAAGTTTGATTTTTCTGAAGATTGCAAAAAGGCATTTAATATACTTAAAGAAAAACTAACTTCTGCACCCATTATAATTTCGCCGGATTGGAATCTGCCTTTTGAACTAATGTGTGATGCTAGTGATTATGCTGTTGGAGCAGTACTTGGCCAAAAGATAGATAAGAAATTTAAGCCAATTTATTATGCTAGCAAAACATTGAATAATGCCCAAGAACACTACACCACCACGGAAAAAGAACTTTTAGCAGTAGTTTTTGCATTCGATAAATTTAGATCATATCTTATATTGTCAAAAACTATGGTTTACACTGACCATTCTGCTTTGAAGTATTTGTTCAATAAACAGGATGCCAAGCCAAGGCTTATTAGGTGGGTTTTATTGCTCCAAGGATTCGATATTGAAATTAAAGATAAAAAGGGTGCCGAGAATCTAGCTGCTGACCACTTATCTAGACTTGAAAACCCTGATATGGAGGTGCTTGAAGAAAGGGAAATAGCTGATGACTTTCCTGATGAACACCTTATGATGGTAGGAATTAAGAGCAATAATAATGGACCATGGTATGCCGACTTTATAAACTTTATTGTTGCAAATGAAATTCCAAAAGGGCTAACATCCGACGAGAAAAGAAGGTTTATAACTCGCGCTAACGAGTATATTTGGGATGAACCTTATGCCTTTAAATTATGTCCTGACAATATTATACGAAGATGCGTAGACGGTGATGACATCGCTGAAATATTGGCACATTGCCATTCAGGGCCAACAGGGGGACATCACGGTCCAGTCATCACGAGAAGAAAGATCCTGGATGCGGGATTTTATTGGCCCACTATGTTGGAGGATGCGAAAGATTATATAAAAGGATGTGATGCGTGTCAACGATCCGGAAATATTACATCAAGAAACGAAATGCCGCAAAACTATATCCATGTATGTGAAGTTTTCGACATATGGGGATTAGACTTCATGGGACCGTTTCCTGAATCTAAAGGTAATAAATATATTTTGGTTGCTGTTGATTACGTATCAAAATGGGTCGAAGCGCAAGCATCTCCAACAAACGATAGCAAGGTAGTACTTAAATTTTTGCAAAGTTTGTTCTCTAGGTTTGGAATTCCTAAAGCATTGATTAGTGATAGGGGAACACACATTTGTAATCATCATCTGGGGAGAGCCTTGCAAACATATGGAGTATATCACAGGGTTTCCACCGCATACCATCCTCAATCCAATGGGCAGACTGAAGTAACCAATAGGGCTATTAAGCGAATTCTTTAAAAAACGACTGGAATAATCCAAAAGGGTGTTTGACAATTAAATGTGCTTTATGGGATTCCCTCATATAAGACACCCAAAGGGGGGACTCCATTTGTCTTGTTACGGAAAAGATGCCACCCACCGGTCGAAATTTAAAAAGTGATATTGGGTTTGACGAATTGTAATATGGTATGGAAACTAACGAAG
>CP139506.1:24024048-24100227 GCA_021014915.2 Artemisia tridentata subsp. tridentata | reverse complement strand
AACTACTTGAACACAATCATATAAACTGCCGGAGATTGTGGATCTGGAGGCCATTTTCTCACTTAACCGCCGCCGCTACAAGATCCGTCACCGCCTTTGATGGTTCGTCTGGATTCGTCACCGCCGCCAAGAACCATCTAAAGAAGACGAAAGTAGCGAGGTTGTAGAAGAAAAAAGTGATGAAGTTATTAAAAGTGTTTGTTGGTATGGATTAAATACGAAAGTAGCGAGTCTGAACCGTCTGGATACGTCACTTCCAATCCATCCCTAAAAAAAGGTTCCTTTTTTCTTAAACTCCAATTTACACATTTTATATTATTTGTTATTGAAGTTATTAAACGTGTTTCTTTTCATTAGTTTTTATGTTGGTATGGACTACGGATTAAAGTTTTCTATAGTATTGTTAAAGGTGAACATACTTGTCCCTAAGAAGGTTTTATGGCATAGTTCATTGTGGGTTGACCTGATGAAGAATGGGAGATTGGTAAGAATGGCCGTATATAGAATAGACGTGTCAATTTTGATACATTTGTTAATCTGGGTTGTCTTTTCTTGCAAACGGGTCACATACTTGTTTTCCTCTAAAGGAAGAATGTGTCAAGTGAGTTGACCAGGCTAAACCGTTAAACGTGTTGAAAGTTTTTTATAGTCTCTTCTTATAAATGCATTAACCTCACAAATTGTTTTATTCCAAAAATGGACAAAAAGTGTTGGGTTGGCTCAAATGGTTTTGATTCATATCTATATTGTTCTATCAACCTGAATCCATCTTGGTTGGCTACCCAACATACTTGTTTTTGGTACACATTTTGGTTTTCATAGAACATACATGTTATTCATTAAAACATGTATGTTCAAAACATACATGTATGCTTAAAACATGTATTTTCAAAACATACGTGTTCAAAACATATGTGAGGCTTTCTCCATATATGTTTGAGAACATGATTTTTTAAACATGTATGTTTTAAATAGGTCTGATTAAAAAAATGATTGCCTATAAACATGTATGCTTAAAACATGTATGTTTTAAAAATATGATTAAAAAGTTCATTTACTATTTAGTTGAGGTTTAATTATTTTCTGGTATGTTTGTACCAGGTTAATGAAGATGGTGATAGCAATGAAGATCTAGAAGTCGATGCACACATAGATACATGATGATAATATACGGCGTTTGAAGAAATACGATTATTGAAGGCGCGCATATATGTTCGACTTCTAAAAAATGTTGATAACAATGAGTTGCACATATGTCCATTTGCGTTAAATATTATTAGTGCATACATGTATAGATCGATTAGATTCAAGTTTTTTTTTCTTTTTAGAAATTTGTATTTTAATTGTATTTCAATCGATATCGACTTTTGTGTTTAACATATATGTTCTTGTTTTGTTATAAATTTACATTATCAAAAAAATACGTATGCACTTTACTATTTGAAAAACATGCATGTTGTAAGCACAAACTAAAATAAAAAAAATAATTCGTAAAAACACATATGCACTAATAATTTTAAAAACAAAGCATGCCGGAAAAAAGCAAAAAAAAAAAAAACGAAAATTAAGTGTCTAAAAAAACGGAATTTTATTAAAAAACAATAAAAATAAAATAAAATAGTGTCATTTACTATTATACCCTTTAGATTAAATAATAATCTTTAATATTTAAAAAAAGGCTCATTGGTCTAGAAGGGTTCTCGCAGTTCCCGCACTTAACAGGGTTCTGAAAATAAAGCCCCCCTATAATATATATATATATTAAAAATGATAATATTTGTAACATTCTTAATCTTACTTATGTTGTGATTGCAAAGATCTAATTGATGCCTAAGGTGATCATGAATATTGCTCATTTTGTGTGCCAAACTTGATAGTTCCCAAGCCTCCGTAGTCGTAGTGACATGCCTGTTTGAAAGAAATGTTTGTGTATGCATTGAGGCATTAATGTATTATTGTATCAACAATATATATGTACTATGTTGTTCATGAGAATGCTTAATGTGAATCGATAACATACTCTTGTCCCATTCCAATGAGGTTGATGAGTATTGATGAACAAGCCACAATGCTTCTAATGATCCAATAAACAGCGATGGGAATATGAGCCGTGGCCGTCACTAACTCTGGTGTCTCGGGGTCAATATATTGCTCTGGAAGCTCCTTAAATCTAACAATGCAATGAGTCAAGTCAAGCATGGCCTTGATGAGATTAAACACGGCCTCAAACCTTGGTTTGAGAGCATCACCACGCTCTAGTACATCAGGCAGTTGCTTGAGGTGGGCTAGTGATTTGGCGAGTGGGTTGCGAGTGTAAAGCTGAGCCACCAGCCAAAACTCGCCGTAATTCACTGCAAATGCCGCTAAAGTAATAACAGCTTTTGCATCCCAACTGTAGTTGGAAAGCATGTTAAAAATCCCTGTAGTGGTTGAATGTGCGTCTTGACCTCCAACACACTTGCAAGAAATCTATCATATAGTTTTAGACGTTAAAGGTTAAAACCTTCATAAAATTGATAAAAAAATATATATATATCCTAAACCCGAGCTAAACTTCTACCTCACATGAAACCTTATTGATGGTGAGCGCCATAACTTCAAGCATCTCATTGACATCGTTATAAACTACACCCTCCACAATGGCATCCAGTTCCGCTTGATTACCCTACAAATCGTAATCAACAATTTAGTAAACAAATCGATAAATAAATTAAGTATTAACACTATTAATGTACTTGATGGCTAGGGTCCGGATTGGCCCTATGCATAATGTCCTCAACGATTTGAAGGAGTGGTATGACGTCAAGATATGTGCCATCGGGTGCATGAGTGGCGAGTATGTGTTTCATCATGGCATTGTCGTCTGAGGACGAGAACATAGTTCTGTCACCTCTAGCATGGCGAATCCTTGGAGTAGCCATTGACGAAAATGGTGTAGTTGTTAGAGTAACAGGATTTCGAGTTGTGATTGCTGAAAAATAGGCATGCTAAAACCTGATATATATAAACTCTAAATTTGGAATAAAGTGTGTATGAATCTTGTACCTTGCTTGTATAGCTTCAGCTAAGCTTCCCTTTGAACTTTTGGGTCCATTCTCTTTATCTTTTCTCTTTTTGTCTATCATTTATCAAAGTATATTTATTTATATGTAAGATACTAAGTTTCAAGTTAAAAGCTATTCTATTTTAAGTATAACTAAGAACATATGCACAATCACATGTTTACTTTTATTTGAGCTTAGTCATTGTTTAAAATTTGATGTGTTCATGGGCCCATATCTTATCCATGGCAAGTACCTTAGGAACCAAGAAACTGTTGAGGCAAAACGAATCTATCACCATCATCGGCAACTTACAGGTGGAGGTAAAATGGGTTGATCAGGCCAGCGAGTTGCAAAATAGTTAATGGGTTGACGGGTTGAGTGGTCAGGTTCAACGGGTTGGTCAGTTTAACCTGAACCAACCCGTCAATTATTTCCCGTGTTAGTACAAACTACAAATTAAAGTAGAAATAAAACCAAACTAGTTCGTAAAAAAGTCTCTTCAAACCAATCTCATATATGGACCATCAATCGTCAATGGATCCATTAGCATATAAAGCCCAATGGGCTGTAAGGCTTGTGCTTTTTTAAAGGGTTTAGCCCATAAACTGAGGTAGAAATTTTGTTTTGTAGTAAAGTTCAACGTGGGCTGACTCGTAGGGTGTCCTTTCTCTTCTTTGGCTGCTAAATAGCTACGTCTTCTTCAAATGTACCGTTTTGGTACGTGTTTCGTTCCACTTTATGTAGTGTACTTTCATCTTTTGTTCCATTTTGCACGGCTAAACTTGTTTTACCGAAGCCATAATCACTACTGCCATGTGTGCACGCCACGTCGGATTTCCAATAACAAAAATAAATTATATTACATGGATGGTCCCTGTGGTTTGTCAAACGTTGCAACTTTCGTCCCTAATACGTTTTCTTACTTTTTTAAACGTTTTTGTCCGTTTTTATACGTTTTATATGTTTCCTTACGTTGTTATCCGTTTTTATACGTTTTCGTACGTTTTTACCCGTTTTCATTTGTTTTATACGTTTTCGTCCGTTTTTATACGTCTTTCTTATGCTTTCATACATTTTTACACGTTTTTATACGTTTTTATCCCTTTTTATAGGTTTTCATCAGTTTTTATACATTTTCGTCCATTTTATATGTCATTCTTAAGTTTTCATACGTTTTTACCCGTTTTTATACGTTTTCTTATGTTTTAATCTGTTTTTATAGGTTTTCATCCGTTTTTATACGTTTTCGTCCATTTTTATACGTCTTTATTACGTTTTTACCCGTTTTTATCCGTTTTGTTTTGTTTTTATACGTTTTTATAGGCTTTCACCTGTTTTTATATGTTTCGTCCGTTTTAATACGTTTTCTTATGTTTTATATGTTTTTATATGTTTCGTCCGTTTATATACGTTTTCATCCGTTTTAATACGTTTTCGTCCGTTTTTATACATATTCATTTGTTCAAAGTAAAAGACAAAAGTGACAACTAACTTTAAGGTGACACACCCACTCAAATAGTTTAAAGTTTTATAAAAAAAGTTTAATTAGTTTAAATACTCAAATAGTTTAAAAGTTTTATAAAATATTTAAAAAACGAAAGTTTAAAATAGCGCCTATTTTAAAAGTTAATAAAATAGTTTAAAGTAAAAAAAGTTTATAAATTTTTTTGTAATTTAAGAGTTTATAAAAAAAAATTTAATTTAAAAAAAAGTTTATAAAAATTCTCATAATATAAAAGTTTATAAAATTTTCGTAATTTATAAAAAAGTGTATAAATTTTTTCGTAACTTAAAGGAAGTTTATAAAAATTTTCGCAATTTAAAAAATAGTAAAAAAAAGTTTATAAAATATTTTCTGAAAAAAAGGACGGTCAATGAAATATGAAACCACCAAGGACAGTAGATGCAATATGGGACAAAGCCAAAGGAGGATCCATGCAATTTACTCAAAAATTGAATATGCCACGTAGATTTTTTTTCCCGGTTTTATACAAGTTTACCCGGTTGCGTATAAAATGCGTGCAAAATTGAACAAAATATGAAAGTACACTACATAAAGTGGAACGAAAAAAGTACACGTACCAAAACGGTACATTAGGAAAAGTACGTAACTATTTAGCAGCCAAAACCCTTTTTTTTTCTTTTAGCTTTTTTTCTTAAATATTTTTCTAGTTTTATTGAATATAGACATAAAATTGATGTGCGACATTAAAATTGAATATGGTTATGGGCATAAGGGACAGAGTAGAATGATAAACGCCCCATTGCACAAGTTTTATTAGATTTTTTATACAGTATTTATTTAGACAAGCCAATAGAGTATATTTTTTTATTTAAGTTTGTCAATGTCAACTTTCTTTTTTTAACTCTACTTTTGATATGCCGTAAAAAAATTTTTGCCCCCCTTCGATTTTTTTTAAATCCCTGATAAGTGCCATCGAAACAATAATGTCCCATACCATTTGATATCCAAGCAGAAATCATAAAAAATCTGCCTGTCAAATCACTTATTCGATTTAGATTGGTTTCGAAACAATGTAATTCTCTTATCCATAGCTCTAAGTTTATTGCTGAGTACAACACTCAGCAAAAACATAAACATCATCTACTTGTAAGATTCAAATCATTTAATTAACTATTTTGACGAAAAATATGTTTCGATTGTAGATGATGATACTTTCCCTCAACACAAGTTTTCACTTACTGTCCCCACGTCTCTTAACCTACTTAAAGGACGAAAAATAGTTAGCTCTCAAGGCTTGTTATTCGTGGATGGTTATGATAGATGCTCAGAAACTAGGTAGCAATAGATAGGTTTATGTATTGGCTTGCTTATGAAAGGATTTATTTGGATGTTAGACATCAGTCGTGGTATAATCAGAAATTAATTGTGTCATTTGATATGACAAGTGAAGAATTTACAGAAATTTCCCTATCCACTCTAGCTGTCGGTAAGGGAAGTAATTCGAATTTATATAGCATTAGGGAGTCTCTTTTTGTGGTTCACTTTAAAAAAGGGGCGGGGAAACGAGTTCATAGTGTATGGAAGATGGTGTTTCAAAATCATTCACAAAGCTACACACCATTAACACAACCTATGGGATAAATCACGTAAGTGGATTTAGAAAGAGTGGTGAACCTATAGTTGAAACGAAAAATGATCTTCAAAAGGATCTTTTTGCTTATGAACCTGACTCAAAACACATCAATTATATTGGGATTTCTGGAAAAGGATATTTATTCTCTGTGATTTCCTACATTTGAACACTACTTTTGCTTGATCATTGAGATTGAAATATTTACTTCTACATGAATTGAGGACAAAGACAATGGCAACATTAACTGTGGAGCTTAAAACAAGTGACTTTTGGAGCAGCAAAGGAAGGTATGGAGATTGAAGGGCTAGGAGTCAGGTTACTGACAGTGAGAAGGAATGCCGTTAGAAGTTCCTCATTTTTCATATCCTTTTGAATTTTTAGCTATTCTGCATACTAATTTAGTTTTTGTATGGATGTGCCAACATTATAATGATCTATCACATATACTTCTATTTACAATGACGGACGACCATTTAGTAAATCTGTAAATATTATGATTTAGTTTGATAAAACGTGTGCGTGCTTCCGTTTATTATCTGTTAATGTAGTAATGATTATATTCATTACGGTCTCTACTAGATGATCAAGTTATATATTATTTATCGAATGCCTACAACAATGTTATAAACTGTCTTTGAAGTATTCTACCAAGAATCTTCAAGACTTAATTACAGACAAAGTGCGACATAAGATATACTGTGGACAAAGACTTTAATGCTTTTATGCTTGTATCTATAATACGTTTAAGTTTATTTAAGTTTGTTAAGTATGGGTCAAAATGGGCCAAGACTGCATGGGTTGAAACCTTAACCCAAACAGCCCATTAGTAAGTTAGTTAATGATCAGACAGTTATTAGTTAACAGTTATTTCGGTTAGCAGTTATTGTTAAACGACACAACGGTTAGATTCATTGGTCATGTCGTTTCAGTAACATATATAATGTAATAGGGTCGAATCAAATATTGTAGAAGTTCATGTTTTATTAATCTAAAGTTTATACTCTTGTCTCATTACACAAATACAAACACAACCACACAGACACAAACAATGGTTTACTCAAAACGTTTTATGAAAACAAATTGGCTTTGCAATAGACCTGTGACAAGATACCAACAGTGGTATCAGAGCGCATGTTCTGATCCCTGGAGAAGCCAATTATACAAAGACACACCCTATGTCCCAAACACCCCTTACTTGCAAAGAGAAAAATACCAAGCAACCCAAAAGTGGCCAAGACACAAAAAGTACATCTCACCCGAAGGAAAACAGTTACTTAGGAAGAAAATGGAAGAAGTTGTGTCCTACAACTCCTCAAAAACAAAACACCATGAGTCTGGCAGTTATAAAGCAATAGGAGAAACAAGCAGTTTTTTCAAAAAAAACAAAGGAAGGCTCGTTGCTATATCTGCAGACAAAGGGGGCATTTCTTTTGGATGTGCACAAATAAGGAAGATAAAGACAACACACTAGAGATGGAATCAAGTGCAGTGAACACCACACCAATAGAACCACGAAACTGTGAGGCAGTTTTCAAATATGAACCAGAAACTGTTCATGTCACAACAGATTACATGGTTCAGGGTTCAGACTCAGGCAATTGGGATGAGATATGGTATGTCAGCACTGCATACAAGAAACACATGACACCCATGAAGAGGCTATTCAAAAGATTGATGCAGAGATTTCAAGTGGAAGGAACAGAAGAGAAAGAGAAGAAGTTTATAGTCTCATATGGTGTAGGAGAAGTGGTTGTGGACACAGACAGAGGAAGATTAATGGTACCTAATGTGGTTTATACCCCAGAAATCACATTGAATGTTCTCAGTATGGAGCAATTGAAAGAGCAGGGTTACTTTGTGAGTTGTGATGGCAATAGATGCAAGATATGGTATATGTTTGATCACATGTATGATGAAACTATTGATAGGAACAACACCATTGTAGGGGAAAGTGAAAACAGCATGGTTGAGAGTCACAACAAGTTTTTGGATGATTATTTCAAATCTATAGACCCTGGTGATGAATGCTCATTGGTGAGAGGCATGGAGGAATTGAGAATGGACAAAGAAATGGATCATGATTATGTGGATTCTGAGTACATAAGCATGAATGGAACTCTATATTTCCTAAAGGTAAACACTTTTCACAGATTCATAGCATTCCTTGATTTGATTGGGATAGATAAATTAGTGTATGGGAATTGGGAAGTGTTGAAAGGAAAGTTTATAGAGATGATCGAATGGTTCTATTTAGAATACTTAGGGCAGGAAGTATTGGGTGAGTTACCACCAACTGTGGGGGTAATTAAGATTGATTTATTGGCTTTGTATAAATTTGTTGATGCACTGGGTGGATACATGGATGTATCATTGAATGGAAACTGGCATCAATTGGCAAAAATACTTGGACTTGCATATGAACAACAAGAGACAGTTAAAGAATTGTACAAGGAGTACATTGGCATGGTAAAATTGTACTATGAGGAGGCAAAAAGAGTGCAGGGTGAACCAGAAAGGATGGCTAGCATGAGTGAAGTGGAGCCACAGAAAGATGCATGGGTGATTGCATATGGTGCACAGGGTAATGCACAGGTTGAAGCACTTGAAGCCAAAGTACAAGAAATGCAGGAAATATCTCCAAAGAAAAAGTGCAGAAGAGTAGAAGATGTTATGCAGCCAAGTGGAAGTAAGTATGAAGGAAGCACAAGCAGTAGTGATGATTTCATCATCATTACTTGAAGAAAGAACCAGGCAGATCAAGAAAGCAGCATTCAAGCATTAGGAGGGAGAATGTGGACAAAGATTTTAATGCTTTTATGCTTGTATCTATAATACGTTTAAGTTTATTTAAGTTTGTTAAGTATGGGTCAAAATGGGCCAAGACTGCATGGGTTGAAACCTTAACCCAAACAGCCCATTAGTAAGTTAGTTAATGATCAGACAGTTATTAGTTAACAGTTATTTCGGTTAGCAGTTATTGTTAAACGACACAACGGTTAGATTCATTGGTCATGTCGTTTCAGTAACATATATAATGTAATAGGGTCGAATCAAATATTGTAAAAGTTCATGTTTTATTAATCTAAAGTTTATACTCTTGTCTCATTACACAAATACAAACACAACCACACAGACACAAACAATGGTTTACTCAAAACGTTTTATGAAAACAAATTGGCTTTGCAATAGACCTGTGACAAGATACCAACATATACATCATATAGACTTGTATAAGTGCATCATTTTTTCTTTTTAATTTGTTTCTTTAAATAATCAGTGACTCACTAGTACTGAAATAATGTAAAATCATAATGTTTGTATGTGTAAACCAACACCACTCCCTCGCAATTTTGAAACCATTGCTTGTCGATGAGAAGAACCATGCTGGAAAATGGCAAAGGATGTCTCAAGGGCATTGGCGAACTGGTAAAACTGTCAAAATTTTTACCGAAAATAGATCTCCACTAGAAGATCTATCAGACCATAAAAGTTGGATGTAACACTGAAAAATAAACAGACATCTAGCAACAGATCAACAAAAAAAAACACTCAACATCAATGATAAATAAACAACTTGTTAACTATTGGCCTGCGCCCTGGCCAGCTATGTTGCAATTAAGCACGGAAACCTGGACTAAATCCTGTCAGACCATTCTATCATAATGGTTGGTTTGTCGAGAGTAAGAGTGATGAAGATACAAGCTAAAGGTTTAGGATGGTAGACGAAAGAAAGTAAGAAACTAACATTGCCAAAAGGGAAGAACCGGTAAACTGAACTTGAACTCTTGAAGTAACAATTGATTGAATATAATCAATAGTGTTGGAATTATATGAATCATAAAACTATAAACATATAAAAACATCACAAAGCACGCAGTGGAAAGATCTAATGAACATGTAATTAATTAACTTAAATAAACACGTACCTTAATCGCGTAATCACCAAGAACAATCAAGAACCCTAATTTGGGTTGAATATGGATCGAACCAAACAAGGTAAAAAAACCAAGAATCACAAGCTAAAATAAGCTTGTCACTCGTTCTTGTACACACGCGATAGTAGCGTTCCAATGGGAAAGCTAGGTTCAAGTATCACTAACAAACCAAACACTTTATTTGCTCACTTGAATCGCCAAGTTCTAGTGAACTTAAAATTGGGTCGATCAAGGGAAGCAAGAGGGAAAGAAGAAGAGAAGTTTGGCCTAGAGTTAGGGATACAAGATTAGGGAAAAACTAAAACACAATGGGATGTATTTATAGTGTTTCTCTTGCTTGTTCCCCACTCCATTCGATCGGCCTGCCCATCCCAAAAGGGATTTCCAGCCGACTTTAGTCCCTAAGGGGAATTCTAGATCCTTCTTTTTCCATCTTGCATATTTAGTCCTTTAACGGTCGTTATCTACTAACACCGTTAAGTACTAACCGTCGTTATGTATTGTTAGTGAAATGAATAAATAAATATAAATATAAAATGTATATTTAATTATTCAAACCAATGGAACTCTCACGTATTGTGTGCAATCCCGATTCTCGGGTTCGAAACCGGACATACGAATATTAATTCATTAAACACAAACTCTAACAGCTCCCACTTGGATAATGATTAATATTGTAATGACATGGGCTAGTCTAGCTTTAACAGATCCCAATGCCCCCAGCTCGATCCGAGTTGTGGTTCTCCTGGATAAAACCACGTGATGATTTAATCATCATACTTATCCTTTTGTTACTAATACTGCGTTAATTTGGATATGGATCTTTGTCATTCCATAATTAACAGTAGTTTCTCGTTTGTACATTATTGAACAAGATTACCAAAACATCTGAACGTCTTCCAGATAGACTTTGGGCGTGCGCACGCAAACATCTTGTCAATTCTACGAGTGGCCTAGCAGTATTAAATTTCAACACAAGGTTGAACGAACAAATCCTTTATTGACTACCAGCATAACCCTCGAACTTTACATCATTTCCGAAAATAGCCCTTATAACTACCTTTTACGGATAGCGTTAGACTATCTCACAGAAAATGAGCTACATCCTCGGCAATTATCCAGTATCTCAAGTCAGAGGATAAATATCCATGATATACTTGATGACTATGATCCATAAAGTATAATCATGTGGTTGGGATAAGTCCTATATTCATTTTATCCTATAATGAATATCATGTGATATTGGTGTCTCAACCTACAGTCCATTCTACCAATCCTCACATTTGCCTTAGTTCAATAATATTCCCATATTATTGATTGACAACGGACCATTTAGAATAAATTAATTATTCACGGATTTAAACATGCAAATATAGGACACAAATATTAATAATGATAATAAACGTTATCCGCACTTTATTTCATTAATATAATAATTGTTTTACATGTCCCTATCGAAATACTAATCCAACAGATTTACATGAAACTATCTGGCAATCGAAGACCAATGCCCTGAGCATGTTGAGTAAACGATTCTTTAGGTAATGCC
The DNA here is from genome assembly GCA_021014915.2 of Artemisia tridentata subsp. tridentata. Taxonomy (NCBI): domain Eukaryota; kingdom Viridiplantae; phylum Streptophyta; class Magnoliopsida; order Asterales; family Asteraceae; genus Artemisia; species Artemisia tridentata. The sequence continues at coordinate 24,088,601 of CP139506.1, read as the reverse complement.
TTCGTAAAAGGATCAGCCAGATTGTTATCTGTGTGAACTTTGAGTACATTTATTTCACCGTCATTCACTTGTTCTCGAACATAGTGAAGTTTCCTTTTAAAGTGTCTGGCGCCTTTCATAACTCCAGGTTCATTGGCGAATGTAATTGCAGCAGAGTTGTCGCAATATACATTTATAGGTAATTCAATAGAAGGCATCACTCCAAGATCCTTAACGAATTTCCTTATCCAAACAGCTTCTTGTGCCGCCTCCGATGCAGCAATGTACTCAGCTTCTGTAGCAGACATGGCCGTTATAATCTGCTTCTTACTCTTACAGTCCACGGCTCCTCCATTTATGACAAAAACGTAACCCGTCTGAGACTTCGTATCATCTTTATCAGTCTGAAAGGATGCATCACAGAAACCTGTAACATTCAGTTCTGTGTCTGGATTTCCCCCGAAAACAAGAAACATATCTTTAGTATTCCTTAGATACTTAAGAATGTCTTTTACAGCTTTCCAGTGTTTATCCCCTGGATTCTGCTGATATCGACTGGTCATGTTTTGAGCAAATGCCACATCTGGCCTTGTGCATCTAACAGCATACATGATAGAACCAACTGCAGAAGCATATGGAACTTTCTTCATGTATGCTTCCTCTTCAGGTGTAGAAGCACACATTTCACTGCTCAATTCATGTTTCACTTGCATGGGCAGATATCCTTTCTTGGAATTCTGCATATTGAATCTCTTCAATATTTTATCCATGTACGCACTTTGACTTAAACCGATTAATGGTTTAGATCTGTCTCGATAGATCTTGATTCCAAGGATATACGCTGCTTCTCCTAAATCTTTCATGGAAAAACATTCACATAGATATGCCTTAACTTCATTAAGACTAGGTATGTGATTTCCCATGATCAATATGTCATCGACATATAGGATAAGAAACACAGTGTTACTCCCACTAACTTTGTGGTATACACATGGCTCATCGAAATTCTGAGTAAATCCAAACTTCTTGATTTTCTCATCAAATTTCTTATTCCATTGCCTGGATGCTTGCTTCAATCCATAAATGGATCTTTGAAGTTTGCATACACGCTCAGGAAATTGTGGATTTACAAAACCTTCAGGTTGCGCCATATAGATGTCTTCATCTAGGCGACCATTCAGAAACGCGGTTTTGACATCCATCTGCCAAATCTCATAGTCATAGTAGGCAGTTATAGCTATAAGAATCCTAATAGCTCTAATATCGGCTACAGGAGAAAAGGTCTCCTCATAGTCAATACCGTATGTTTGGGTAAAACCCTTGGCTACCAAACGAGCTTTGTAGGTGTGTACGTTGCCATCCATGTCAGTCTTTTTCTTGATGAGCCACGTACACCCAACTACCTTAGCATTGGGTGGAAGATCTACTTCAGTCCAGACTTGATTATCTTTCATGGATTGCATTTCCCCATCCATGGCTACCTGCCATTTATCCTTTTCAGGACTATTAATGGCAGCCTTATAACTAGTTGGCTCATCAATGTGATCCAATAGTATAGTTTCCTCATCATCTATGTTCAAACATAGACGCTCAGGAGCCTTTGCAGATCTTGAAGATCTACGGACGGGTACCACTTCAACTTCAGGTGGAGGACCTAAACTTTCCGGTTCCACAGGAAGTGTGTTAGTGCTTTTAGAAGGTGACGTATCTTCATGATCATTTTCTAGATCATATGCCCTCCCACTGAATTCTTGAGATATTAGATTATCTTCAAGAAATTCATCGTACCTAGCTACGATGACCTTATTTTCTTGTGGGAAGTAAAAGTAGTAACCCTTCGTTTCCTTAGGGTATCCTACGAAGATACACTTAACAGATCTTTGTTGGAGTTTATCAGGTGAGTCACGTTTAACAAACGCCTCACAACCCCAGACCTTTAAGTAAGAAAAGTTGGGAGCTTTTCCAGTCCATACTTCATATGGAGTCTTATCAACCTTCTTAGTTGGAATCCTATTCAACACGTGAACAGCCGTTTCAAGAGCATAATCCCAAAAGGATAAGGGAAGAGTTGTAAGATTAAACATTGATCGTACCATATCTAACAAGGTACGATTTCTCCTTTCAGATACACCATTTTGTTGTGGAGTATAAGGAGATGTGAGTTGTTGGACAATACCACACTCAGTCAGATAATCTTTGAACTCTTGGCTCAAATACTCACCAACACGATCAGATCGAAGTGCCTTAATCTTCTTTCCGAGTTGAAGTTCTACTTCATTTTTAAAGACCTTGAATGTCTCAAAGACTTCATGTTTATGTTTAAGTAAATAAACATAACCATAATGACTATAGTCATCCGTAAAGGTCAAGAAGTAGCTAGCACCGCGTTTTGACACGTGTCTAAGTGGGCCACATACATCCGTGTGTATTAATCCAAGTAGATCAGAAGCCTTTTCCATATTGCTATGGAAAGGTTTCTTTGTCATCTTACCCGATATGCAAGATTCGCATTTATCAACTGAATCATCATTGATATTAGGTAAAAGCCCATCACTTAGCAGCTTTTCCATGCGTTTCTTGCCTATGTGGGCAAGGCGACAGTGCCATAAATAAGACGAATCCAAGTTGGACTTGGTTCTCTTATTCCCGATGCTATACATAGAATTATTTCTATTGGATACATGGTTATCCATGTCAATTTCAAACACACCATTTAATGAAATGGCATTAAAGTAGAAAACAGAATTTAAAGAAACAGAAATTCCATTATCATTAAAAGTATGCTTAAAACCCAAATCCAATAACAAAGAAACTGAAACGACACCTCTAACAATAGAAGGTGCGTAATGACAATTGTCTAAAACCAAAATCAAACCCGAAGGTAACACTAGATCAAAAGTCCCTATGGCCTCTACTGCTGCGCGTATCCCGTTGCCGACATACAAGTAGCATTCACCATAGTTCAGCTTCTTTATTCCTCTAAGTCCCTGCGATGTATTACAAATGTGAGTACCACATCCTGTATCATATATCCAGGCATTTTGCTTACGAGGAAATGAAAATAATTCAACCATAAAAATACCTGAAGTGCTGGCGCCCTGCCCAGCCTTGGCATTCTTATTCTTGCGACACTCCTCAAGCAACAATGGACAGTCCCGCTTCCAGTGTCCAGGAGTATTGCAGTGGTGACAAGCAGCCGTATCCTTCTTGGGATAATCCTTCTTGGGAGGAGGATTCTGCTTCTTCGGCTTTTGCTGATAAGTCACAATTTGCTTGCCCTTGTCAGCTTTGCCCTTTCCTTTCTTGTTCACTTGTTTCGGTTTACCGGGCTTAGCTACTCTACCACCTCTAATTGCCATAACTGCAGGTGTAGCAGGTGTAGGAGCTTTCTTAGTGAGTCCCTTCTCATATTCAATGAGCATTGCATGCAAGTCATTAAATGTCTTCCCTTGCAATGCATATTAAAGTTACGCACAAATTCACCATATAGGTCCTCATTGAGAGATCTATTGATGAGGCCAACTTTAACGGCTTCCACATACCCGCAATCAAGTGCATCCAGTTGGTCAAGATAACCTTTCATTTCCAGCACATGAGTACTTACGGGTGTTGTAGCATCCTGCTTGCACTTGCCCAAGTTGTCAAGTACATCATACAATTCAGCCATTGGAGGTTTCTGAAACATACGTTGCAGTTCCTCAATCATGTCTTTCGGACCATATTGCTCAAACTGTTTGACCAGCTGAGTTTCCATCCCCGATAGCATGATACAGGCAGCATCATTGTGCCTTTCATAAGCTTCATTGTATTCCCGCAACACCTCAGTAGAGGAGGTTGCAGGTGGAGCTTGTGGAAGTGGCTCACTAAGACAATCCCAACGCTTGGCTATCCTAAGGACGAGCCTTAGATTACGATACCAATCGTTAAAGTTCTTAGTCCCAGTCAGTTTCTCCTTTTCAAGCATCATCTTGTAACAAGGAGTTAATGATGACGAGTTTCCGGGTTGGGCCATTTCTACAGAAAAAGTTCAAAAGTTAGTTCTTTCGATAATTAACTTTTCAAGAAAATTAAACACCCATTGGTTAAATAACCATTTAATTTTCAATGAAAACTAGGATCCTAATTGACGCCGTTTCATTACATCAGCTTTGGCTGCTAGCAATGAAAGTGCTCAATAAGGTACGGGATCACCCAATTGCCAATATCAAATTGCAATTCCTAGAAATCTTGGGATTTACAATTTTTTATTGCCAACAACAGTTGCAAATAATTGTAAACATGTTTCATCCCCAATTCTTTATGCCTTGGCGCCGTCCCATTACATCAGCTTTGGCTGCTAGTAATGAAAGTGCCCAATTAAGTCTACCAACTTAAGAAACTGTAAATTGACGTCAGTTTATTGCATTCAGCTTTGGTTGCTAGCAACAAAGTACTCAATTTACCCTTAGACCGCACCCTTTGAACATCAACATTCAGCTTTGGCTGCTAGTGATGTAGGATGAAACCTTAGGTGTTTCTTTTATTAGTTGGGTGGCATATGACTTAAATTTGTAGGGTAATAATTTTTGATGTGTTTAATCAAAAAATATGTACAAAGATGTCATGCATTCATCTTTGTATCATATGGTTTTCAAAACAAAAACGCCGTTTACTCATTTGTAGCTCAAATCATCAAAGTTTTTAATTGAGGCGCTGAAAAACTTACAGCTTTGCCTTAAGATGCTTCGTATTTATCGTGGTGTACTTGGTAAGTCTAAAAATTGACGCACAGGCGGGCGTAGGGACGACAGCCGCCGAAGCTGGTTAAAACCGTGCCCCTCTAAGGTCACAATTTAATGTGTACCAACTAGAACCCACTTTATTAGTTTGTCAATTTTAGGTCCGCCGCTTCGACCACTTAATACAGTCGCAATCAATCAACTAAAAAATTATGATTTTCTTGCTAAAACAATTAATGTAGTAATTTAATTATTGCTAGTCTCGCCTGGGAGTAAATTACCGTGCGAAGCGAACCACTGTCGGCACATAAGACTTGGCAATAAATAAAATTACTACGAAGGTTTCATAGTTATTAGTCTTATTTATTTTTATTATGAAAAATTACCCTCTTTTGTAGTTTACAATCCATCATAATATAAAACACAAAAGATCAAGTAATTCACAAAAATAAATAAACACATAATAACAAATATATGATCATCCACGATATCATATAGCCACATGCAAACCTTTTTCAATAAATCCTAATATTAATTCTATGTGTAATTCTTAATGTATGTAACTAACAAAACTCCCATTGGTTTTCGAGCTCATTGTACCCAATGGACCACAGCACCAAATAAATTTGGCCGCGTAAGTTTTAGTTAGTTAGATACCACATTTCACATAACATTTTAATTAATATATATTGAGGTCTTCCCCAATTTTAGATTTATTTAAATCATGTGACAAATAAATTCAAAACAATACAAAACCATACAAATCAATCATGACAAAATATGCAAGATCTTGTCATGAATAACATATTGATCACATAATCATGTTAATCCCATATTATTAATCAATATTTATTTGTACGTGTTTAATTAATTTAGTGACATCACATAAGGTATTCACAAATTAATCCCTAAAAATTTCATGCAATCCTAGGGTTTCTATCAAGATTTTAAATCAACCATAAAACCCTAATCATCATGTAGGTGTCGACCCACTTATTTAAGGGGTGTCGACCTACTTATGTTAAAACAATTTAGGGTTTAAAAACCCTAAACAAAAAATAATTGCATGTATCTAATAAAGATCCAATTTTTAGGTTTTAGTAATTAATTACAAGTTCTTTAACGAGGCTCATGATGCCACTGTTGGAATTATATGAATCATAAAACTATAAACATATAAAAACATCACAAAGCACGCAGCGGAAAGATCTAATGAACATGTAATTAATTAACTTAAATAAACACGTACCTTAATCGCGTAATCACCAAGAACAATCAAGAACCCTAATTTGGGTTGAATATGGATCGAACCAAACAAGGTAAAAAAACCAAGAATCACAAGCTAAAATAAGCTTGTCACTCGTTCTTGTATCCACGCGATAGTAGCGTTCCAATGGGAAAGCTAGGTTCAAGTATCACTAACAAACCAAACACTTTATTTGCTCACTTGAATCGCCAAGTTCTAGTGAACTTAAAATTGGGTCGATCAAGGGAAGCAAGAGGGAAAGAAGAAGAGAAGTTTGGCCTAGAGTTAGGGATACAAGATTAGGGAAAAACTAAAACACAATGGGATGTATTTATAGTGTTTCTCTTGCTTGTTCCCCACTCCATTCGATCGGCCTGCCCATCCCAAAAGGGATTTCCAGCCGACTTTAGTCCCTAAGGGGAATTCTAGATCCTTCTTTTTCCATCTTGCATATTTAGTCCTTTAACGGTCGTTATCTACTAACACCGTTAAGTACTAACCGTCGTTATGTATTGTTAGTGAAATGAATAAATAAATATAAATATAAAATGTATATTTAATTATTCAAACCAATGGAACTCTCAAGTATTGTGTGCAATCCCGAGTCTCGGGTTCGAAACCGGACATACGAATATTAATTCATTAAACACAAACTCTAACAAATAGACCGTTATGTTCAATGACATATTTTGTGCTGGAATTTTTAAAAATGCATAAGTTTTCTATAAGTCACCTGTGTAGAAACAATTCACACCTCTGATAAGTCGCCTGTGTAAAAACAAGTTAGACTTGAAAATAAAATGAACAGACATAGAAAGTGGGCTTTGATTTGATATATAGTGGTTTTGCATGTTTCTCGCTGGCAGGCTTATTCTTGTATTATGCCAAAAATGGTACCTTAGTCATTACTTTGATGTGTTTAGGGGCGAGTACCTTAGCGATCATCAGTTACTTACACGTGACAATTAAATAGATTGATCAGGCCAACGCATTGTCAAAAAGTTAATTGGTTGATGGGTTGGTTTGGTCGGGTTTGCTAGTATGATTAGGTCAACCTCAACTCAACCCATTAATTTAGCAAGTTAGTACAATATAGAAAACGACTCTCGGTGATATAGCTAGGTGACACAATATTGTATTGGCTCGAAAATGACTCTCCGTGCACTCCTTGTAACAAAATACGAGGACCAAGTATCTTTAGATGTCAAAACTTCGTATACTTTTTATTACTTGGCGTGTTTCGACTAGGCCTGTTAGCATTTATTTTATGCTATTTAGGAAGTGATGGTCATTTGTAGTTTTAGAACTTAATGTCATGTATAATATGTATTATGTTAAGTGGGCTAGTAGCATTAGTGTTGTTAGTTTAAATATATGTGTAGTGCATATATTAGTCCACTTTGTTGTCCAAGTTAAAAGCCCATCCATAAGCCCATTTGGATTGGCTGTGAACATCAAAACCACACAACTCTCTCATTTAGCAGTGTGTGCTTTAGAGAAAGTGTGTGTATTTCTTGTTTTTCTTTCTAATCTAACATACACATTTCCAGGTTTCTCTACTGCCACCTCATCTTCCCTCTCCATCTCATCTATATCTTTCTCATATTCCCCATCTTTATTCTCTTCTATATATTGTTTGTTGCCATTCGATCACTGTGTTCAAGGTATGATAAAGAGAGAGTGATTATCACTCGCAACAAGTGGTATCAACAGCCTAGCTTTGAGGTAGGAGTTCTTTGTGCTCGATTCTTGTTGAAAAAATACATTTGTGTTGCGTTTTAATTTCTGGAAAACGTGGCCTGTTGTGTTTGTGTGGCTACTGTTCGAAACATCAAAGGCCAAAGGTAGTGTTTTTTGTTTGAATCCTAAAGACTAAAACACCTATTGTCATTTTCTCTTTTACTAGAAAAATCACAATTTGTGTTCTTATCTTTTCGATCCATACAAAAATCAAGAGTTAAGTTTGTGGTTGTTTTATGTTCTAACAACTTGGTTCATGAAGCTTCACTAGTTCATCACTCGAATATTGTCTTGGAAGTTTGAATTTTGGCTTGTTCTTCATTCATTTGATCGACAAAAATAATAAATCTCGTATGAGATTTGTTATTGAATATTTTAGTCAAAGTTTTGAATTATTCAAGTTTGTGAAAGTTGGTGGAAGTGTGGGTGAAAAAAAAAAAAAAAAAAAAAAAAAAAAAAAAAAAAAAAAGATCTCAAAAGTTACTTATTTTGAGGAGAAAGTGGAAAAAGTCTTGATAGTCACATGGGAGTGTCAGGAAATATCTCCTAAGATAAGATTGCAAGTGGGTGTGTAAGGGAAAATGACAAAAAGTGGGTAAAAGACAGCTTTTTATCAAAATTCGCTTCTTCAGCGTGTTTTATCGCGATTCAGGAAAACAGTCGTTTTATCGCAATTGGCCTTTTTCATCGCAATTGAGACAGAAAAGTGCTATCGCAATTCAGGCATAAATTCTATCGCAATTCGAATTGCGATAAAATTATCGCATTTTGAACCTGGTCAGAATTATCGCAATTCGTCCGTCGTCAGATTTCGCAATTCAATCTTGTCCGATATCTGATCTCAATTGCAATATCGGACAAAATACCAAATTGCGATATCGGACAAAGCTTGATTTTCAGATTTGTCATTTTCAGTCCTCGTACTTTCCAGCAGCCTTAGAGAAGTTTCAAATTTGGCAGTTTTGGCCCTTGCACTTCTGTGAAACGATTTCAAAGTTAAATAACTTTTAAAGATTTGATTCGAACGTGATTTCGTCAACTCAAAAGTGAACTCGGTATTTTAACTCTTGTATAAGAGTGTAAAATACTTCGACAAACAGATATCTACCCTCTTGTATAAGAGAGTTAGATTTTATATAAATTACCGATTTATATAAATTAGATATATTTCTATCCAAATTATAATTTAAATAACTTTGTCGAATTTGTTAACTTTTGACGTTGTCTTAATTATACTCTAATCAAATTTTGTAACTTTATTTAAATTTTTTTCGTTCAACTAAACCTACAACTTCAACGATCATCAACAACAAATCAAGGCTTCACTACAACAACCAAGTGCAACCGTCAACAACCTCAACTCCTACTTCGTTGCAAAGATCCTGTATCTATTTTATCATACCAATCATCGTCATTGGCTACTCACCAAGACGATACCTCAACTGCTCTGGCAAATGGTTTTGCTTCGTTATACAAGGCATTAAACACCGAACCACATAACAACAACCAATGGAAGTCACCGTACACTGACAATACGCAGTTATATTTGGGACAAATAGGTCAAATGGTTGATCTTATTGGGAATCAAATGCAATATACAGGGTTGAATACGGGAAACCAAGCAGATCCGTTTGTGTATCAGAATGGGGTCAATCCGAATGACGATTATTGTTTCATGACTTCATCTGAAATCCAAAGGAGCGATATAGGCAGAATTGGTAATGCTCATGCAATGACAAAGGTAGAAAAACTATAGTACATGTTGATTATTCTACAGAAATTCAATGGACAACAAGCTAAATCCTAATGTGTGTGCCCCTAGGAATAGCTCAACGAATGTGACCATAAAAACTGTTAACGAATCTGTTGATTCAAATGACATGGTCCACAATCAACACCTAGAAAAAGCTAGGAAAAAGGCACAAATTCGAAAAGATGGAATTTTAGGAACAAAACCTACAGTGATGAATTCTACAACATTACAAAGCACTGCTAGTAGTAGTAAACCACTTCCTAGGATCATTCAACTAAAGACTAGGGATTGGCTTGCATCTAAGAGTAGTTGCGCAGAAGAAAATGTTAAAAACGTAGAATGCAACACTAAGAATTCAAATTCCTCTTCGAATGAAGACAAATCAAGTGCTAAGGCACAATCCTCTAAGATACCAAATAGCAACAAACCCGTTGCTAAGAAGCAAAAGGCAAAGAAACCTACTAGGTGGATCTCTAAAGGACATAATTTTTCTCAAAATGAGATTTCCGCTGCATCTGAAAAGGAAACAACTCCTAGATCTAGCCTTAGGTGGACTCCTACGGGAAAAGTTTTTAAAACAGTTGGTCTTAGATGGATTCCCACAGGGAAGATTTTTGATACCTGCCCCACGACAAGTAATAGTGAAAGTCATCAGGATAAGGATGTAGAAACCACTACAACCGTTGATAGTGGACACCCTCAATGTGATGATTCATGTTCTTCTAACACTATTATTTGTGCATATTCTTCTTTTGTGGATTCTATGACTGTAGGTACTCATGAAAGTGTTGAGATTTCACTCGCTGAATGTGGAAGAGAAGACCTTTATGCCAACATTTCATTTGAAAATCCTGGTCTTATTCCACTTCTAACTCCACTTTTACTTGTTCATACTTAATCATTTTTTATCATTCTTATTGTACATATATATTTTTTTGTCAAAAAAAACCAACAAAAACAAAATATAAAAATAGAAAATTTCAAAAAGCCATAAAAATATAAAACATAAAAAAACCAAAAAAATTCTTCTCACGACATGTCTCTCGTATAATCGATATTCTGTACGTACTTAGAAATATCATTCAACAATGATACGGGCATTTACAGATGCTTGAGCGAGAGTTCATTTAAATGTTTTCAAAACATGTCGTTTCTCAAAAAAATTTCTTTCAATGGCTTCGGAACAGATCAGTTTCTGACCCGAACTTCAAATAAAGGAAAGTGTTGTGCAAATCAAATTTCTTTCAAAACACTTATCCTAAAACAAATGAAGATATTTCTCCTATCATATCTTCAAAGATTTTCAAAAACCTCTCTATCTTGAGCGCATTTCCTTCAAGATTTTTCAATAAGATTTTTCAAAATCTTTCATAAAGTGCTCAAGATAACTCCCTCTAGACCCTCAACACTAATTTTAAACTCAAATGTTTAAACACATGCTTTATTTAAGGGGGAGCATAAAAATGAAAATTAAAAAGGTTCCAATTTCATGCTCAAATCCGTCTATCTCTCCAAAAAGCTTCATTTTAATCAGTGGATATCAAAAATACCACTTCATGCTATTTTTGAGGGGGATAAGATGTGATTAAAATGTGATCAAAAGCAAATCTCAAAAAGAGCTCTCCAAAAAGATTCGGCATGAACCCTCAAATTAACGAAAGCTTAAATGTCTGTAATCGAAAAGACTAGTCTGGGACGGGTAATAATTTCAAACTGGTTATCCAGTGATGTAAACGTGTCTCGCAAAGGACTTGTCTGAGTAGAATGTACCAATTCGAGAGATGATCCTTTGATATGACCGGGACGGGTAATAACTTCAAGCTAGTCTAACTAGTGATGTAAACGTGTCTCGCAATGGTCATATTTAATGAAAATCGATCAATTCAAAATGTGCGAACTCTACCTAACATGTGCAATTCTTTCTTAAATCTCATACGCACATGTGAAGGGGGAGTATTTCAGAAAAAATGTGTTTATTTATAAACACTTTGAGTGATTTTCACAAATGGTTTTATGGCAAGTGATCAACAAACCTAGGATAATCATGGAGTAATAAGGTGATTATGGTTAGGTTATGTCCTATGATCCGCCAGAGCCGGAGGGATCTACCCAAGGATAATTCCATTAGATTAGAATTAGAAGTCCTTAGGTAAGATTGAAAAAAGGAGTAAATGAGAAAGGAGAAAGAAGGGGTTGAAGAATTAAAAAGAAAAGTTTAATGTAAGGGTGAAAAGAAATAGCCCTCCATGAAAACTTAGGACAGAAATCGGGTCAATACATTTGCTATTGGTAGTCATTAAGGTGATACTGATATTGAAGATAAGACGCCATGGACCCAGTGACGCATTTGCACCACCCCTCCTATCCACTCAGATATCTCTCAAAAGATATTTGTTTCATTTCTCACGGAGAACACTGCATAATCTATCGACCTCTCACTCCGAGATGTGTTGATATTGAAAAGGTGGCACTCTGCTCCATTCCTCCGACAACTAAAACCAAAACGCCCATAATTGAGTCTAGAGACATGAGATTCATCAAGGATCTCTTAGGAACAATTCCTATGCAATACACATGTGTTCATCAAAAGGATACAAGTTGTATGAGTCTTAATGAGATCTATAAAGATCTTGCCTTGTGACATGATGGTTACTCGCTTCAAAATAGTCTACAGTCTTGAAGTGATACTTCGGTATACTTCAGAGGCTCTCAACGGCCTTGGTAAAGATTAGAGAAAGTTTTCACTCTATGCTGTTAACGATCTCTAAATCTAAACCTATAAGCGCTGGACGATTTATTGCTAACTGTCTTATGCAGGTACTGACGAAAGTCCATTCACCATCATCATCTACAACGTAGACGCATCTGACCAGAAGAAGTAGATCAAGGCAAGAACATTCAAAGTCAATACTTTGAAGATCACAGAGCATGAAGGAACAATGAATCAAGTCTATTATACAATGACACACAAAGTTCAAGACATCAAAAGCAAAAGACCAATCACGGGAGCATCATTGAAATGACCATCCCTTAGGGGGAGATTGTTAGCATTGATTTTATGCTAATTAGGAAGTGATGGTCATTTGTAGTTTTAGAACTTAATGTCATGTATAATATGTATTATGTTAAGTGGGCTAGTAGCATTAGTGTTGTTAGTTTAAATATATGTGTAGTGCATATATTAGCCCACTTTGTTGTCCAAGTTAAAAGCCCATCCAAGAGCCCATTTGGATTAGCTGTGAACATCAAAACCACGCAACTCTCTCATTTAGTAGTGTGTGCTTTAGAGAGAGTGTGTGTGTATCTTTCTTCTCTTGTGTCATTCTCTTTCTAATCTAACATACACATTTCCAGGTTTTACTTTCTCTCTACTGCCACCATCTTCCCTCTCCATCTCATCTATATATTTCTCATATTCCCCATCTTTATTCTCTTCTATATATTGTTTGTTGCCATTCGATCACTATGTTCAAGGTATGATAAAAAGAGAGTGATTATCACTTTGTGTGTTAACGTTTCGACTAGGCCACTCAAATCCTCATCCACGGCATCCCACAAAATCTTACAAAGAACAAAAGTCTAAATTAGAACTTTGTCTAAAACAAAACCAATTACATATGTTGGACCATCAATGGATCCATAGCATAACAAACCCAAAGGGCCAAAAAAGATATTGACTTTTCAAAGGTTTTAGCCCAAAAACCAATGTCGAGTTTCATTATATAATCCTCAGTTTCATACAAATCTATCGTTATAAAACCCTAATAAGCATCGTATACCGATATAATAATGTTAGACAACATACCATTCGATATCCAAGCAAAAATCATCAAAAGTCTTCCTGTCAAATCATTGATTCGATTCAGACTGGTTTCGAATCAATGGAATTCTTTTATCGGTAGCTCTAAGTTTATTGCTGAGTACCACACTCACCAAAAACGTAGACATCATCTACTTGTAAGATTGTTATCATCTCATAATTTAGACGATTTTGACGAAAAATATGTTTCGATCGTAGATGATGATACTTTCCCTCAACACAAGTTTTCACTTAATGTCCCCCCGTCTTTTGAACTGCTTGACAGCCCACATATACATTGTTATGATCCGGTATGCACAGGAACCTTGGAAGGCCTTATTTGGAATCCTATTATTAGAAAATCGGTTTATATTGATGTGCCTATTGAGCCAAGACCAGATATTCTTACTTTGGGTTTTGGGGTTTGTCCCGACACTTGTGACCCTAAGATAGTCAAGTTTACATATTATGACTATTGGGGCACTATATTTGAGGTTTTTACATTAAGCACAAATGCTTGGAGAAGACTAACCAAGAATTTACCTGGTGAATGTATTAAATTTACAGAATATGGGGTAGCAATAGATAGGTTTATGTATTGGCTTGCTTTTGAAGAGAGATATCTTGGAGATTGGTCAACGTGGCGGAATTTGATTGCGTCATTTGATATGACAAGTGAAGAATTTACTGAAATAAACCTTCCTGATAGTTTAGAAGTCGATCCATCAAACAATTTCGAATTATATAACATTAGGGAGTCTCTTGTTGTGGTTTACTTTAAAAAAGAGGCTGGGAAACGAGTTTACACTACACCAAAAGAGTTGATTTGGCACAAGAGATTATTTTGGGTCGACATTGTCGACCCATATTTTGAGCATGGCCCACACAACTTTCAACATAAAAGAAAGTCAAACATTCATTAAATTTGGCACGACAATGTCGTGCCAAATTTCATAAACCTTTTTTTTTATAATTTAAAAACTTTTTAAATTCATTTTTATTTAAAAATTATATATGGGAAGAAATTTGGCACGACAATGTCGTGCCATATTTTACCACCAAAATATTTTCCCAAAATTAAAAGAACCCGCCAAAAAAAAAAGAATTAAAACTTTTTTAATATAAAAAATGGCACGACAATGTCGTGCCATATATTTATTTTTAATTTCAAAACTTTTTAAATCCCTTTTTTATTTAAGAATAAGTTTTTTTATTTTAGAATAAGTGGGAGAGTATTATAGTAAAAAGAATGGGTCGACAATGTCGACCCAAAATGCGTCTTTTTTTTTTTTTTAATTTAAAAAACTTTTTAATTCAGTTTTTATTTTAAAAGAAATATTAAAACTTTTCTACTATATTGTAGAGACCAAGATTCATGTATTTCGTGGTTCGGGCGGCCTTGGTTGGCTGTTAAAGATGAAGATGTTCATCTTTTAGAGAGAGAGTTTAGAGAGAGGGTGGAGAGAATATGTCAAATGTTTGCTTTATTGAAAGTAAACAAATGACTGGTACAACACTCCCACACCCCACATGGAGAGACATGTGGGGTATTTATAGGACCCTTTACATCACTAGTTTGCCTATTACACATAAGTAGTCCCTGCGTGAGCTACTTAATACAAACCTAGTCCAATTCACGTGATGACGACATCTTAATAAAAAAGCGAGTCTAACATATATAATTAAAATTAAAAACTTTATATTTACAATTAAATACTTTTATAAAAATAAAAAATATATATTTAATTTAAGTACTTTTATTTAAAAAAATATGTATTCAAAGTCATGTGATTAGTCATCTCGGGTTAATCATGTAATATCTCGTGTATTGTATAGAGCTCTATATTCATCTCGGGTTAATCGTATGACATCTCGTGTATAACCATATCATCTTGGCTCATTCGTTAAACATCTCGGCTCGTTTCATACAGACTCGACAGAAACAAGCGAGTTAATAAATTGTTTTACGCCTGGTGAGATATTGTGGTTAACACTTGGCCCATGGTTAGGAATTGCATCTGATGTGCGTTGTTGATGTCGTTAGCATTGTATAGAGCTCTATAGTCATCTCGGCTTATTCGTGTAATATCTAGTGTATAACCATATCATCTCGGCTCATTCGTTAAACATCTCGGCTCATTTCATACAGACTCAAACGAAACAAGCGAGTTAATAAACTGCTTTACGTCTGGTGAGACATTGTGGTTAACACTTGGCCCATGGTTAGGAATTGCATGTGATGTGCGTTGTTGATGTCGTTAGCATTGAATAGAGCTCTATAGTCATCTCGGCTTATTCGTGTAACATCTCGTGTATAACCATATCATCTCGGCTCATTCGTTAAACATCTCGGCTCGTTTCATACAGACTCAAACGAAACAAGCGAGTTAATAAACTGCTTTACGCCTGGTGAGACATTGTGGTTAACACTTGGCCCATGGTTAGGAATTGCATCTGATGTGCGTTGTTGATGTCGTTAGCATTGTATAGAGCTCTATAGTCATCTCGGCTTATTCGTGTAACATCTCGTGTATAACCATATCATCTCGGCTCATTCGTTAAACATCTCGGCTCGTTTCATAGAGACTCAAACGAAACAAGAGAGTTAATAAACTGCTTTACGCCTGGTGAGACATTGTGGTTAACACTTGGCCCATGGTTAGGAATTGCATGTGATGTGCGTTGTTGATGTCGTTAGCATTGAATAGAGCTCTATAGTCATCTCGGCTTATTCGTGTAACATCTCGTGTATAACCATATCATCTCGGCTCATTCGTTAAACATCTCGGCTCGTTTCATACAGACTCAAACGAAACAAGCGAGTTAATAAACTGCTTTACGCCTGGTGAGACGTTGTGGTTAACACTTGGCCCATGGTTAGGAATTGCATCTGATGTTCGTTGTTGATGTCGTTAGCATTGTATAGAGCTCTATAGTCATCTCGGCTTATTCGTGTAACATCTCGTGTATAACCATATCATCTCGGCTCATTCGTTAAACATCTCGGCTCGTTTCATAGAGACTCAAACGAAACAAGAGAGTTAATAAACTGCTTTACGCCTGGTGAGATATTGTGGTTAACACTTGGCCCATGGTTAGGAATTGCATCTGATGTGCGTTGTTGATGTCGTTAGCATTGTATAGAGCTCTATAGTCATCTCGGCTTATTCGTGTAACATCTTGTGTATAACCATATCATCTCGGCTCATTCGTTAAACATCTCGGCTCGTTTCATACAGACTCAAACGAAACAAGCGAGTTAATAAACTGCTTTACGCCTGGTGAGACATTGTGGTTAACACTTGGCCCACGGTTAGGAATTGCATGTGATGTGCGTTGTTGATGTCGTTAGCATTGAATAGAGCTCTATAGTCATCTCGGCTTATTCGTGTAACATCTCGTGTATAACCATATCATCTCGGCTCATTCGTTAAACATCTCGGCTCGTTTCATACAGACTCGACAGAAACAAGCGAGTTAATAAATTGCTTTACGCCTGGTGAGATATTGTGGTTTACACTTGGCCCATGCAGGGTTAATCGTGTAACATCTCGGCTCATTCGTTAAACATCTCGGCTCGTTTCATACAGACTCGACCGAAACAAGCGAGTTAATAAACTGCTTTACGCCTGGTGAGATATTGTGGTTAACACTTGGCCCATGCAGGGTTAATCGTGTAACATCTCTGCTCATTCGTTAAACATCTCGGCTCGTTTCATACAGACTCAAACGAAACAAGCGAGTTAATAAACTGCTTTACGCCTGGTGAGACATTGTGGTTAACACTTGGCCCATGGTTAGGAATTGCATGTGATGTGCGTTGTTGATGTCGTTAGCATTGTATAGAGTTCTATAGTCATCTCGGCTTATTCGTGTAACATCTCGTGTATAACCATATCATCTCGGCTCATTCGTTAAACATCTCGGATCGTTTCATACAGACTCAAATGAAACAAGCGAGTTAATAAACTGCTTTACGCCTGGTGAGACATTGTGGTTAACACTTGGCCCATGGTAAGGAATTGCATGTGATGTGCGTTGTTGATGTCGTTAGCATTGTATAGAGCTCTATAGTCATCTCGGCTTATTCGTGTAACATCTCGTGTATAACCATATCATCTCGGCTCATTCGTTAAACATCTCAGCTCGTTTCATTGAGACTCAAACGAGACAAGCGAGTTAATAAACTGCTTTACGCCTGGTGAGACATTGTGGTTAACACTTGGCCCATGGTTAGGAATTGCATGTGATGTGCGTTGTTGATGTCGTTAGCATTGTATAGAGCTCTATAGTTGTAACACCCCGACCCGACAAGGGTAAAGATATCACAATAATGGATTCACATCAGATCAAAACAAAGCATACATTTTCAGTAATACAAAAATCTCAAGGATTACAAATGAAATACGGAATCTACAAGGTTACAATTGAGAACTTTCAAACATCTACTTCTAAATTATGATATCTTCTAGTCAACTCTAATCCAGAATAGCTATCCAATCTTCTAAGTCCAAAGGTATACTCTCCACTCATTCCAAGCTTCCTACTAAAACCTGCCGCACACGAAAAGAAAACGTGCGGCTGAGCTTAAAAAGCCCAGTGAACAGATATAACGATAACAAAAGCAGTAATAGAGAGTAGTACAAATAATATCAAGAATACAGATCATACCGATACAAATCAAAGCGAAAGGAGTAAGGAACGGAATCAGGACAAAAGAAAAGAAATAAGGAAAAGGAAACAATAAAATTATAGAATAAGGGAAAACAGAAATCTGTCACGAGCCCAGATAACAGATTATGCCATAGCATAACAATATAATAAAACAAACCTGTGTAGAGTGATCAGCTCCCAGACAATGTGAAAGACGTGTATCGCATTCACCATCAGTCACCAGATATAATAACAGAAAACATATAACAGATAACAGAGAACAGATCAAATCTAGAGTGCACCCATACGCCCCACAGATAAATCAATAATCATAATATAATGGCCATAGCAGATAATAAATAAGGGACGGGACAGGTCATCACTCTCCTGCCCTAGAGTCATGTCAGAGGTGCGTCAATGACATGGACATGAAACCCTCATGCCTAGTGATTGGCTCGGACATCAGACTGTAGGTCAAAGGTCAGATGTACTATCAAAATGATCAAAGGTCATATCTTAAGGGTACATGGCAAAAGGTTCATGTCAAACAGTTTAGAAATAAATGTCAAAGGTTCAAATCAAAGTTTATCAGATTAAGTTTTATATCAAAGTTGAAGTTCAGATTAAAAGGATTATATCAAATGTTTCAGAAGATTATATCAAAGGTTCATAATTAAGAGTTCATAGCGAAAATTCATATCAGAATTTCCTGTGAAAAGTTCATTGAAAGCATTCATTTAATAACGGTTTTCACTAAAATGATCTTTCAGAATAGTTTTCATAAAATAATCTTTCAAAACGGTTTTTCATAAAAACATTCTTTAAAACTAGTTTTCACAAAAGTTAACAACTGTCATATAAAATAGTACCATATCACCATTCATAATCATTCTTTTTAAATAACTTATTTTTCTCAAAACATTTCCGAGTTATAATTAAAAATGTCTTCACATAATAGATTTTTATATCAGAGGTCGTAACAAAAAGGAATCATGAAACAGGTTCAAAGCAAAGAGGATTATAATAAGGACATCAATTCAGAAGTATAACAAGTCAGAACATGAAAGAGATCATAAAAGGCTCACAAAACAAAGGAATCACACGGAAGGTTCACAAACAGAAGGGAACATAGCAATGGTACGGGGAATCCTAATAAGGAAAATGAAATACTGAAAGAAAAGGGAATGAAACGCCCTTACTGAAAAAGGACAGAATATCTGTACCTTATTGCACAGCAGAAAAACAAACAAACACAAAGATGAAAGTCAGGGCTTCTCCTTCTTCACACCTAAGGAAGAGGAAGACAGAATTACTAGAGATTCTAATTCAGATTATTACTCTTTCAGATTAAGTTAAACTCTTATTCAAAGATTATTATGGAATAATGATACATTTTATCAAGTTACAGAAGTTTAGATTCAATTTTGACATGTTTACATAGTTTAGGGTTTTAAATGTAACTTCATCAATTTCCAAGGTCATTAGTGAAATTACTTTAAGTTACAGAATTATATACACATTTTATTCGGAATTACATTTTATTCCCTTAAGTTTCATAAATTACATATTACACCCCTTTAGTTACAAATTTACAAAACCAACCTTATAATTATATATTTTACAATTTAAACCCTACAATATCCATAATTACCAACTAAGCATATTATATTTCAAATTTACAGAATATATCATCAGAAGTTAGTACTTTACATATTTGACCCCTCAGAATTTAGAATTTACATATTTAGTCCTTTAAGTTTACAAAACACATATATTAAATCATAATTCCATAACAATTACATAATTAGCCCAAAAATCCTCAAAATTACACAACAACCTTTTTATATCAGTATTAACACAAAACAACTTCAGAATTTCAGATTTACACTTTTGGTCCCTCACTTTTAAATTATTTCCATTCGAAACCCTAATTTCCCATTAATTCATTATTATGCAATATTTACACTTAGGACCCCAAAGTTATATTTTTCCCACATTCCTACAGATGTATATGATCTTACAAAAATATCCCAGAAGTTTCAAACTTGGCAAAACAGGTCCTTATGCATTTAACTTCAAATCGGTATTACTTTTTACAAACAATTAGAAACCCTACTATGCACCAATCATTGACCCATCATTAAATCATCCTTAAAACACATTAAATGACCAGATTCATGTCCAAGAACCCTAACCCTAGAAGCCACGATTTCCATTTATTTTATTTCTTTGTTTTTTCTAAAATCCGGTTATTACAATAATTAACCACGTTAAATTTAAGCTTCTAAAAATCAAAACCATATTTTTCCCAGATCATATGACTCATAAGGAACCCACGAAAAATAGTGAACATGCCCAGAAAATTCGTTTAACATATATTGCATATTTACGTATGTTTTAGACACTAAAATTACAACGACTTGATTTAGGCTATTATAATTCGATCTATCATTTTTCCCAGGTCTAATATATCATAAGAGGTCTAAATAAAATAGCCATCATGCCCAGAAATTCGGATTTCATATATTTGCAATTTACGTGTTCTATAGCCATAATATTTTCATACGCATAGAATTATCATGCATGGATCGTTTTACACATTTTATCTGAGTTATATATCATCTAAACATCACTGGAAAAAATGCCATATAAATTTTATCACGTTTGGTTAAGTCGAAATAATTATTACCTTGATTTAGTGCAAGTCGACAAGAAATTAAGAACAAGGATGAACCAAAGAGAAAACGCAGCAACTATCAATTTTCCTAGCTTCCTTGCAACCCCAATAACACCAGAAAAATACTAGTTCAAACCCAGAAGTCGTGTGGTGGCCTTGACGAATTTCTTTAGATCGCTAGGTTTTAGGGATAATAGTCGGTTTGTGATTTTGGGAATAAAAATAAAAGAGATTTGTTTTAACTATTGAGAACCGACTTTAGAGGGGAAAAAGGACCAGAATTTCGGCCCATGAGATCAAGATAATTATTTGGTTGATTTTCTTAATCTTCTTTTATTTTATTTGACATATTTTCTAATTATAAGAATTAAACATTATAATTATTAATTTTGTATAATTCCGAATTATATATATAAATGTATAAGTTAATTTTTTTTGAACATTTAAAATGATGAACATTGTCCCAGAAATTATTTTGTTTCAGATATAATTCGCTTTCAGATGTTTTGGAATTATTTCAGAATCTTATAAGTTGTTTTATAAGGTTTTATATATATAATATAAGGTTTTATATTATCAGGGGTAATTTGGTAATTTTACGGGTTATCTGAATTTCAGGTATTACAACTTCTTCCCCACTAACAAAAAAAAATTTCGTCCTCGAAATTTGCAGAAAGCAGAAAGAAAAGAGAGCAGGAAACAAAACAAAGACATAACGGACTAAGACGAGAATTGAGGTGAAACGAAACAGAAACACGACTGACGGTGAACAGACATATGAAAGATTCGTTTCTCATGACTCGAACTTGTAGATTTCAAAATTGTTTCAGATCCTTAGAACAGACATAACATACTGAATCCAGATCAAAAGAATAACATACCAAATGTAATAGATGAAAATCATATTCTCTCGGGAGAGACAAAGAATATATAGTATTTTGATGGATATGACGTTCACAGGAATTGATTAGACAAATCAGATTAGAACGTACAGGAATAGATTATTGATAACATCAATTGGCAGAAAGTTCTACAATAGAACCTAAGGTAGTCATTAGAAGTACAGAGGTCAGCAAAATGTGTGACGAGAATCCAGACGTATCAATTCGCATAACGGTGAAAGCAGATTACGCGTAGAGGTACAATGAACTTAAAGTCTCACTAATGCAGTTAATCTCAAACAGTTATCAGGATTTCTAAAGTTCTAAGGCACTTCTCGAAATATCCTATGCCCACAACAAGTGCACGTTATATGATGTAAGTATTATCACGTTGGCCAGACGTCATAATACTGGCATCATATAAATATGCCCTCATGATGGTCATACTTTATCTCAAGTTGTGAACAAAATAACTTATCTTAATCCACCTAATCCAACTACAGTCTCAGAGGTCATCAGAATCAACATCGTAACTAAGAGGAGAAACGAACTACTCGAAAGAATTAATGGAACAGGTCTAAAATGTCTATCAGGACCGGATACGTTGCCAATAGCGTCAACCCTTCATCACTCATCAGAATCAACTCAGACAATACCAGAGGTTGCTTCAAAATCCTCATAACAAACCATCGGCCTACATACGCAGAATGAATACATACGGGATCATTAACAGAGGGTCTAAATCATTCAAAGGATCTTATCATCTGGAAACGAAAATTTAAATAGGTCAAAAGGAAATGAATTACGTCATCCACAGCTTCATCCATCCCATAATTAATTCTTCCAAACACAACGTTCACTTCAGAATTTTCTTCCATTCAAAATCATGATCTTGATTTCCATTCTCAAGTCTGCTTCTGCTCCCAATTCATCTTAGTACAACTAAAATGAATAGAGAAGTAAGACTGCGAGTCTTGGACAGGTCTACTTGCACAGTTCGGAATTCGCCAACTCAGACTGCTGTCGTCACCGGATGCCTGGTAGTGGTGTCTGTTACAATCTCTGAACGCCAATCAAATCTACTCTTCCAGAACAAAGGTCATTCCATTTAATACGAAGATGGTCTACATGTTCCCCGTTCGTCTCAGAGCAAAAAAATGCCGTCATACTATGACAATTGTCCAAATACTCGTGAAAACATGATTCGTATTAGCCAATACAATTGGCATTATTTAAACTCATGATGGTCACAATGAGTATGGAAACAGTTTTCATGAAACGTTTCAGGGAAAACTTCATATCTAATTCACATCACCAATCTTTACGAATAAAACTGAAATACTTTACGGAAGTTGCTCTCAGTTAGTCATCTCCTATCTTAGGAGTTCTTGTGGTTGCTTCTTCAGTCCTTCGAACATTAAATGAGGCCTTCTGATACAGAGTTTCAAGGATAGAATAATTTAACCATTTATACTCGGAAATGAAAAGTGATTACGGTTGAGATTACGGTTAGGTTTACGATAGTTGGTATGCAGACGCAAAATTTTCTCTTTCTTCTTCATAACAAATAGGGGTATTCAAGGGGAACACTGAGGTGGACAAAAACATATCTCATCAGCTTCTTCAATCTTTCAACTTCTATAGCATCATGGTTCGTCAACTGAGATCGGTTCAGAGTCAATTCTACTTCTCAAACAGGAAGGAAAAACCCAAGAGTTTCATCAGAAAGCACCGGAAAATTTGTACCACAAAACTTTCAATGCCAACGCTTTCTCGGGGTAGATACTATTAGGTATCAGGGAAAAAAAATGAAGATCAATTAAGAACGGGGTAAGTATTTCCATAGCAACATTAATCTTATCAGATTTGAGCGGTTAAAGGTTTTCATAACAAAAGTAGGGTGGAATAGATCGTTACATTTCAGATGCGGTAGTCTTATGGTAGCTTTTACGAAGAGCCAGCCAATCAATAACCAAAAGATCTCCAAAATCAAGTATATCAATAGTAAACAGATCCGCAGAACGAATATGGTCACTAAACCGGACGGATAGTTCATATGTCAGAGTCAAGTACATGGTTCAGTATAGTGTGGAGATATATAGGCGAACAATTCAAGGTGTTGGAATCATATTTAGCTATCTAGCCCAAGTGACAGGTAGGTTGCGAAGTATCGGCAATACGAACATCGTATACTGTCAAAATGAGGCGTATGAAATATCAGTTATCAGCATCATCATGTTCAGTTCACAATTCCATACAGAGATAGTATTTACATCAAATCCTTCCAAAGGAAAACGGATTGGCAAATAAGATTCATCGTTCAAGGGAGGGAATAAACTTCCATATCTGAGGTTGATAATCACCAGAGTTCTAATAGGAGTAGTAACAGATTTGCAAGACAGAATAGTATCAGGTGCTACATTTACATCCAGTATGAGTAGTGAATTTAGAGAATGGGTCAAACACATTAGGGTGAAATGGCCCTCGAAATGATCAGAGAAAATATCAAACTGTTTATCAAACAAATCGGAAGTGAAGGTCAAAATCAGGTAGTGGCAGCGAAAGTTTAACAATCGGTAATCATGGCAAGGGTTCCAAAAATTGTTTCAACCGCCAAGGTGAGACATAGAAGGATAGTCGTCAGTACTAAATGATCAGTCCATCAATCCTTATAAGAATAAAATCAAGGTTACTATCAAAGAAAGACGGATCAACAAGGAAGAATCTTATCGTTCAGAATGAGAAGGAAAATATTTCACACTCGTGGTTAAACACCACAAAACTTCTCATGGGAACAGGGATGGTTAAGACTAAATCGAATAGTGTCAAAAGATTTATAGAACAGCATGTACCAAGTATATCGTCGCCATAAGGGTTCTCAAAATGCCCGAGGGGCATTAGAATGATTAACAGAAGGTTCAGAGGTCGGAGTGAAAATCGGAAGGCAAGGATCAAATAATGTCATAATTACTACGAAATTTCCAATGCTTCAGATTTTATTTAGGTTTCAATTCTTAGGTGGTGCAAGGCATAAGCTCTAATATCCAAATGTGATTTTAACCAAAAGCAAGACGCGAATCAGAGTGGTGCGGAAGCAAGATACTTAAGCAAATGACTTATTGTCTACCCATTCCACACTGGTCAGAATTTAAATTCCTATAGGGAAATCCTACAGCAAATTCTCAAAGGTTGACCTACGAGCGCCTACAGTGGAAACTTAGTGGTCCAGACTTCACAGGTCAAGGGTAAATGTATTACGAGTCGCAGCCTGTTTTCTCTGATACCATAAATTGTAACACCCCGACCCGACAAGGGTAAAGATATTACAATAATGGATTCACATCAGATCAAAACAAAGCATACATTTTCAGTAATACAAAAATCTCAAGGATTACAAATGAAATACGGAATCTACAAGGTTACAATTGAGAACTTTCAAACATCTACTTCTAAATTATGATATCTTCTAGCCAACTCTAATCCAGAATAGCTATCCAATCTTCTAAGTCTAAAGGTATACTCTCCACTCATTCCAAGCTTCCTACTAAAACCTGCCGCACATGAAAAGAAAACGTGCGGCTGAGCTTAAAAAGCCCAGTGAACAGATATAACGATAACAAAAGCAGTAATAGAGAGTAGTACAAATAATATCAAGAATACAGATCATACCGATACAAATCAAAGCGAAAGGAGTAAGGAACGGAATCAGGACAAAAGAAAAGAAATAAGGAAAAGGAAACAATAAAATTATAGAATAAGGGAAAACAGAAATCTGTCACGAGCCCAGATAACATATTATGCCATAGCATAACAATATAATAAAACAAACCTGTGTAGAGTGATCAGCTCCCAGACAATGTGAAAGACGTGTATCGCACTCACCATCAGTCACCAGATATAATAACAGAAAACATATAACAGATAACAGAGAACAGATCAAATCTAGAGTGCACCCATACGCCCCACAGATAAATCAATAATCATAATATAATGGCCATAGCAGATAATAAATAAGGGACGGGACAGTTCATCACTCTCCTGCCCTAGAGTCATGTCAGAGGTGCGTCAATGACATGGACATGAAACCCTCATGCCGAGTGATTGGCTCGGACATCAGACTGTAGGTCAAAGGTCAGATGTACTATCAAAATGATCAAAGGTCATATCTTAAGGGTACATGGCAAAAGGTTCATGTCAAACAGTTTAGAAATAAATGTCAAAGGTTCAAATCAAAGTTTTATCAGATTAAGTTTTATATCAAAGTTTAAGTTCAGATTAAAAGGATTATATCAAATGTTTCAGAAGATTATATCAAAGGTTCATAATTAAGAGATCATAGCGAAAATTCATATTAGAATTTCCTGTGAAAAGTTCATTGAAAGCATTCATTTAATAACGGTTTTCACTAAAATGATCTTTCAGAATAGTTTTCATAAAATAATCTTTCATAACGGTTTTTCATAAAAACATTCTTTAAAACTAGTTTTCACAAAAGTTAACAACTGTCATATAAAATAGTACCATATCACCATTCATAATCATTCTTTTTAAATAACTTATTTTTCTCAAAACATTTCCAAGTTATAATTAAAAATGTCTTCACATAACAGATTTTTATATCAGAGGTCGTAACAAAAAGGAATCATGAAACAGGTTCAAAGCAAAGAGGATTATAATAAGGACATCAATTCAGAAGTATAACAAGTCAGAACATGAAAGAGATCATAAAAGGCTCACAAAACAAAGGAATCACACGGAAGGTTCACAAACAGAAGGGAACATAGCAATGGTACGGGGAATCCTAATAAGAAAAATGAAATACTGAAAGAAAAGGGAATGAAACGCCCTTACTGAAAAAGGACAGAATATCTGTACCTTATTGCACAGCAGAAAAACAAACAAACACAAAGATGAAAGTCAGGGCTTCTCCTTCTTCACACCTAAGGAAGAGGAAGACAGAATTACTAGAGATTCTAATTCAGATTATTACTCTTTCAGATTAAGTTAAACTCTTATTCAAAGATTAGTATGGAATAATGATACATTTTATCAAGTTACAGAAGTTTAGATTCAATTTTGACATGTTTACATAGTTTAGGGTTTTAAATGTAACTTCATCAATTTCCAAGGTCATTAGTGAAATTACTTTAAGTTACAGAATTATATACACATTTTATTCGGAATTACATTTTATTCCCTTAAGTTTCATAAATTACATATTACACCCCTTTAGTTACAAATTTACAAAACCAACCTTATAATTATATATTTTACAATTTAAACCCTACAATATCCATAATTACCAACTAAGCATATTATATTTCAAATTTACAGAATATATCATCAGAAGTTAGTACTTTACATATTTGACCCCTCAGAATTTAGAATTTACATATTTAGTCCTTTAAGTTTACAAAACACATATATTAAATCATAATTCCATAACAATTACATAATTAGCCCAAAAATCCTCAAAATTACACAACAACCTTTTTATATCAGTATTAACACAAAACAACTTCAGAATTTCAGATTTACACTTTTGGTCCCTCACTTTTAAATTATTTCCATTCGAAACCCTAATTTCCCATTAATTCATTATTATGCAATATTTACTCTTAGGACCCCAAAGTTATATTTTTCCCACATTCCTACAGATGTATATGATCTTACAAAAATATCCCAGAAGTTTCAAACTTGGCAAAACAGGTCCTTATGCATTTAACTTCAAATCGGTATTACTTTTTACAAACAATTAGAAACCCTACTATGCACCAATCATTGACCCATCATTAAATCATCCTTAAAACACATTAAATGACCAGATTCATGTCCAAGAACCCTAACCCTAGAAGCCACGATTTCCATTTATTTTATTTCTTTGTTTTTTCTAAAATCCGGTTATTACAATAATTAACCACGTTAAATTTAAGCTTCTAAAAATCAAAACCATATTTTTCCCAGATCATATGACTCATAAGGAACCCACGAAAAATAGTGAACATGCCCAGAAAATTCGTTTAACATATATTGCATATTTACGTATGTTTTAGACACTAAAATTACAACGACTTGATTTAGGCTATTATAATTCGATCTATCATTTTTCCCAGGTCTAATATATCATAAGAGGTCTAAATAAAATAGCCATCATGCCCAGAAATTCGGATTTCATATATTTGCAATTTACGTGTTCTATAGCCATAATATTTTCATACGCATAGAATTATCATGCATGGATCGTTTTACACATTTTATCTGAGTTATATATCATCTAAACATCACTGGAAAAAATGCCATATAAATTTTATCACGTTTGGTTAAGTCGAAATAATTATTACCTTGATTTAGTGCAAGTCGACAAGAAATTAAGAACAAGGATGAACCAAAGAGAAAACGCAGCAACTATCAATTTTCCTAGCTTCCTTGCAACCCCAATAACACCAGAAAAATACTAGTTCAAACCCAGAAGTCGTGTGGTGGCCTTGACGAATTTCTTTAGATCGCTAGGTTTTAGGGATAATAGTCGGTTTGTGATTTTGGGAATAAAAATAAAAGAGATTTGTTTTAACTATTGAGAACCGACTTTAGAGGGGAAAAAGGACCAGAATTTCGGCCCATGAGATCAAGATAATTATTTGGTTGATTTTCTTAATCTTCTTTTATTTTATTTGACATATTTTCTAATTATAAGAATTAAACATTATAATTATTAATTTTGTATAATTCCGAATTATATATATAAATGTATAAGTTAATTTTTTTTTGAACATTTAAAATGATGAACATTGTCCCAGAAATTATTTTGTTTCAGATATAATTCGCTTTCAGATGTTTTGGAATTATTTCGGAATCTTATAAGTTGTTTTATAAGGTTTTATATATATAATATAAGGTTTTATATTATCAGGGGTAATTTGGTAATTTTACGGGTTATCTGAATTTCAGGTATTACAATAATCATCTCGGCTTATTCGTGTAACATCTTGTGTATAACCATATCATCTCGGCTCATTCGTTAAACATCTCGGCTCGTTTCATAGAGACTCAAACGAAACAAGCGAGTTAATAAACTGCTTTACGCCTGGTGAGACATTGTGGTTAACACTTGGCCCATGGTTAGGAATTGCATCTGATGTGCGTTGTTGATGTCGTTAGCATTGTATAGAGCTCTATAGTCATCTCGGCTTATTCGTGTAACATCTCGTGCATAACCATATCATCTCGGCTCATTCGTTAAACATCTCGGCTCGTTTCATAGAGACTCAAACGAAACAAGCGAGTTAATAAACTGCTTTACGCCTGGTGAGACATTGTGGTTAACACTTGGCCCATGGTTAGGAATTGCATGTGATGTGCGTTGTTGATGTCGTTAGCATTGTATAGAGCTCTATAGTCATCTCGGCTTATTCGTGTAACATCTTGTGTATAACCATATCATCTCGGCTCATTCGTTAAACATCTCGGCTCATTTCATACAGACTCAAACGAAACAACTCAACGAGCAAACGAAACAACTCGGCTCATTCGTTAAACGAAACAAACGAGTTAATAAAATGTTTTACGCCTGGTGAGACATTGCCGTTAACACTTGGATCATAGTTAGGAATTGCATCTTTCAAACTAGAACAAGATAAGCTGAAACTTTGTTGTTGAGCACGAGTTCCATAATTGCTCGGCTCATTCGTTTAACATCTTGTGTACAACCATGTCATCTCGGGCTTATTCGTTTAACATCTTGTGTACAACCATGTCATCTCGGCTCATTCGTTTAACATCTCGTGTACAATCATATCATCTCGGCTCATTCGTTAAACGAAACAGGCGAATTAATAAACTGCTTTACGCCTGGTGAGACATTGCATCTCGGCTCATTGGTTAACACTTTAAATCAGTTTTTATTTTAAAAACATTTTAAATCAGTTTTTATTTTAAATTTTTAATTTTAAAAATTACATAAATTAAAAAATTTACAAAATCAATACGTTACTATTTATAAAAAATATTTTTGATGTTAAAACGTAATCAATATGATACGTATTTACTATAAGAGAGCGTACTATTCTATGTTTTGGTTAGTGAGGGTTTAAAGTTGTATAGTTATTGTCTTCTTCTCGCGATGCTAAATTTAAATCATTTTTAATGTATTAAAATTATTTTTAAGTAATTTAAAACATTTTTAATTTATTTAAATAATTTATAATTTAAATTTATTTAAATAATTTATAACTAATATAAATCATTTTTAATTTATTTAATATTAATTAAATAATTTAAATCATTTTATACATATAAGATAAAGGAAAAAAAAAAAAACATGCAATATGGCACGACAATGTCGTGTCATATGTTACCACAAAAAAATTTCATGAAAATTAAACAAACCGCCATAATTTCACCAAACTTTTCACCCAAATTAAATCACACCGCCATTTTTTATTTATTTATACCCCTAAACACTTATTTGGTCAATTATTGAACTAGATAGCCTTTTCTCTGTGTCTTTGTTACCCACAAAAAAAACCCACCACTGCAGTCAATTTTAACACCTTCGACACCACCATCAACCACCTTCGACACCACCACAACCACCTTCAACACCACTATCACCCGAAACCACCACTTACACACGCAACACTGTGCACGATTTTTTATTTTTTTATTTTGAATTTTGGTTTGTTTTAAAGGTATGTTTTATCTTTTAATTTTTGTGTGTTAATTTGTTTATTGTTTTGTTTAATTTTGGTTTGTTAATATTTGTTTGTTGTTTGTTGTGTTTGAGTTTGTTAGATGGCACCGACATGAACGTACCGCCGGCGAACCACCACCTCCGCCGCATTAGCCACCACCGCCAGCAGCAGTAGCACCACCGCAGGCATGAGACTTATGTGTATGAACTGAGAAATACAACTAGAATGAGGATAGTGGGTTGATATAAATATGGTTGTTAAGATTCGATATTATGTGCTTGGTGGTCACACCCATGACCCACCGAATATATACGTTTTTTGATTGTTGACAATTAGTTTTTTGGCGGTAATGACCGTGTTATGTGTGTGCCATGTGATTGTGATTGTGAGCTCCGAGTTGGTTTAAGGTTTGTGTTGTGTTACTGGAAACACAAGCTGACGCTGCTGCATTTTTTTTTCTTCCATAGTTGACAGAATGGGACTATTATGTCGTGCCAAACATTACATTTTTTTTAATAATTTAATATTATGGCACGACAATGTCGTGCCAAAATAAATTACAGAAAAAGATTTTATTTAATTAAATAAATGATTTACTAAAATAAAAAAAGTTGAAAAATATTTAGCACGATAAAATCGTGCCAAATTTTCAAAGTGATGTCGACCCAAAATGAATTCCCAAAGTTGACTGGTTTGTGGGCCTCTTTATTTTGTCGTGCCAATTCTATGTATATTTGTCGAGACAAAACAATTTGGGACGAGATCTTTGGCACGACCAAAAAGGTTCAAAATTGTCGACCCAAAGTGTTTGGGTCGACTTTTCTTTGTATTTTGGGTCGAGATTGTAGTGCCAAATCGTTTCATTTTTTGTAGTGTTATAGCGTATGGAAGATGATGGAACATGGTGTATCAAAATCGTGTACAAAGCTATACACCATCAACACAACAGATGTGATATCTCACGTATATGGATTTAGAAAGAGTGGCGAACCTATAATTGTAATGGAAAATGATCATCAAAAGGATCTCTTTGCTTATGATCCTGACTCAAAACACAACAATTATATTGGGATTTCTGGAAGATATTTTTTATCTGTGATTTCTTACATTGAAACACTACTTTTGCTTGATCACTGAGCTGGAGACTGTAGTATCTACTAAACTTCGGCATGGACTGAGGACAAAGATAACGGCATGCTAAGTGTGGAGCTTAAAAACAAGTGACGTTTGAAGCAGCTTAAGTAAGGTATGGAGATTGAGGTGCAAGTATAGTTTATATAGTTAAGGAATTATTAATAAATTTTATTCGTTACATATAGATTATTAATGTTCGTTTTAGGAGTCTGATTATTGTTTTCTGTTAGCCTTAATTTTAGTATAAAAAGTGATGGTCATTCAAAACCTATTTAAACTTTGTATAATTTGGGCTTATGTTAGATTTAGTAATATTTGTAAAAGTCCAAGTTAATGGACTCAAGCCCAAGAGCTCACAAAGCCCACTCAAAAGCCTTAAAGGCAAAAGGCTTGTAGTATTTAAGAAAAAATATCCTCATTTGTGAGGTGTGGTTCTCTGTAAAAGTGTTGTGTGTTTTAATAGAAAGCTTTAACATCCATATCTCTTCTCATATCATACGATCCAACACCACAGTCCCATCTCATCTCTCTTGTGCTTAAAGTGTTCATAAAGTGTGACAAAGAGTGATTCCTAGTCATCACAAGTGGTATCAACAGCCGGTAAATGAGGTAGGAAGCTTTTGTGTTTCGACTTGTGCTTAATAGAAACCCACTGTTGTGATTTTTTTTCTTCTTAAAAAACACAACGAGGGTGATTTTTGGTTCTCTTGGAATCGATATAGCAAGAATCTTGTGTGAAGGTTGTGTTTTTCTTGGCTTCGTACGCATTTCTCAAGGCTTCAGAAAACAACTGCTGTGTTTTCTTTGTGTGTCATAAGAACGTGGCCTGTTGTGTTTCTGGGAATCGAAGTTCCAGTAGCTGCTACGCTTGGTGTTGTTGTTTTTGGAAATCAAAGAGCAAAAAACGTGTGTAAGGTTGTGTTTGTTTATATTCACGACTAAACTTATGTTTCTGTGATTATCATTCATTCACTGATTGGGCTTAAAAAATTTCATTCCTTGGTGTTCTAAGTTATTTGATCGAAAATAATTCAAAGAACAAGTTGTTGTTGTGTTTTTGCAATTGTTTATTGTAAAAGTATAGTTGGTAGGCGTGGGTGACAATATCAAAGTGAATAAACTATTGGTGAAGTGTGCAAAAAGGTGCCTTTAAAGTCAGCCAAAAATCAGCCAAAAAGTGTGCAAAAAGGTGCCTCAAAAGACAGCCAAAAAGAAAAATCAAAGAAAAAGTGAAGAGTGGAAGTGTGAGTGGAAGTGTGACCAGTTCAAAAACTGTCGCAGTTCATTAACTGTCGCAGTTCAACTATCGCAGTTCAACTTTCGCAGTTCAATTATCACAGTTCAACTATCGCAGTTCAACTATTGCAGTTCAAAACGGTCGCAGTTCAAAACTGTCGCAGTTCAGATTGTACTTTCCAGCAGTTTTCAGTTCTGTCAATTTCAGTCCCTGTACTTTTCAGCAACCTTTGGGAACTTCTAAAATTTGCAGTTTTGGCCCTTGTACTTGTGTGAATTGATTTCAAAGTTAAATAACTTTTAAGAATTTGATTCGAACATAATTTTGGCAACTCAAAAGTGAACTCGGTATTCTCACTCTTGTATAAGAGTGCAAATTACTTCGACAAAAGGATATCTACCCTCTTGTATAAGAGTGTTAGACTTTATATAAATTACCAATTTATATAAATTAGATATATTTCTATCTAGATTGATATTTTGCCATAATTTGCATAAATCTTGGTCAAATTAAAATCTCTATAGAAATTGTCATTTTATCTAAGTTGTAATTTACATAACCTTGTCGAAATTGTAAACTTTTCACCTTGTCTTAATTATACTCTAATCAAATTTTGTAACTTTATTTAAATTTGTTTCGTTTATGCAAACTGCAACTTCAACCATCACCAACAACAAATCAAGATGATCACAACAACCAATCTTAACGTTCAACAACCCCAACTCCTATTTCGTTGCAACGATCCTGAATCAACTTTGTCACATATCACAAGAAAATGGAATCGAGTTCTCAAGAGGGACAAATGTCTCCAGTTACGCAAGACTTTATTCGCTCAAATGAACGATGTCTCATACACTTTAAAGCAATCAAAAGTCTATGTGAGAGACTCACAAACGCAGAAGTTCCATTGGTGAATCATTATCCATTTAATCGAATGTTTGCTATGCTCCTCGAACCTGAAATGGATTATCACACATTCAAAAGGAAACTATTGGATAACATATTTCGAATAGAGAGCCAAATGGAACGAGGATATGAATGCATTGAAGCATATCAAGCATTCAAGACGCACTTTGATTGGTTTTTCAACTTAGATTTCAGAATAGTTGAAAAACACCCAGGTTATGATTCAAATAGCCAAACATGGAGTGAATGCGTCACAAAAGACCTGAACGCTGAAACGTTTAGAGATCAGCTACGTTGGAGAATTGACTTGCTGAAATCGCAGCTTACTCAAAGATCACTTCATCTGATAGAGATGCGGGAAGAGAAGCAAGTGATAGAACGGGAAAGAATTAAAATGGAGAAGCAGAAACGGGAAAGAGAGCAAATAGAAAGAGAACGTATATTAATGGAAGCAAAGGAAAAAGAAAAAGAGGCAAACAAAGAGGAACGCACGGTCAATCCGAGTACAACATCTGATGCTAGCTTGGTTTTCAAGGAAACAGACACATCTTCAGAACAACATGTTGAAAGCAGTACTCCAAGGTACGATTCGGATGCTGATTGTTCACACAGGAATGAAGTTGTGTGGGATACTGAAGCTGACCATATCAGACCTTCATTTGACACAGCAATCTTGGCAACGGTACAACATTCATATGATCATGATAATGTTGATTTGTTCGATAATATGTTTGTTCATGACATGACACATCTTGCGCATCCTGAGTCCATCAGTGACACATATGTCGTAAAGAGGTTTGATAGTAATATCACTCCTACAACCCCAGATATGGATCCTAATGGAGGTGAGTCTGCCCAGGATGGATCGTCTCATGATCAAGATCATGCCATATTTGCTTCTTTAATTCATAATTTCAAACATGAACTTGAAAAGAGCAAAGAGGACAATCGCAAAACTAAGCAAACAAACATCTTATTATCCAAAGAGATTGAAAGATTAACAAAAAGCAAAGACATTGAAATCTCAAACCTTAAATCTCAAGGTCAGAAATTTGTGGATGCAAATATGGGCCCCGCCAACAGAAAGATCGAAGCACTCTTAAACGAGAACGTTGAATTAAAAATGAGATACTCAATGCTTCAGGAATCCACTTCAAATATTAAGATTGTTAATACAAAACTTGAAAATGAAAATCAACAGCTTTTGAAACAAGCAAACAATCTTGAAACAAAGCTTCGAACAACAGAACAAAGTGCTCAAACTCTTCAAATGATGATTCCAAAAGATAAGAACGCTCAGAAAGGAAAATCCGGACTTGGTTTTGAAAATAATGAACAACCTCGTTTTCTAAACAAAATGGATGCTCTGTTCATTTCAGAAGATGAAGATAAAGCTGAAAAAGAAAAACGCTTAAAAGTCAAATGAACAAAAAGCCCATTCTCGTACCAAGGATTTGTG
Source organism: Artemisia tridentata subsp. tridentata (assembly GCA_021014915.2). NCBI lineage: Eukaryota > Viridiplantae > Streptophyta > Magnoliopsida > Asterales > Asteraceae > Artemisia > Artemisia tridentata. Next base: position 24,053,729 of record CP139506.1, on the reverse strand, counting down.
TATGGGTGTACACAATTGACCGATATACCAAAAGAACATTTGAAAAGAAAAGACACACATGTGAAAAGATTTTTCAAAGAAGCTCAACTTGCTACTTATGATACTAATTTATGGCAAAATAAAGCGAGAAAACAGTTTTGTAATCTTAAAAAGCACATGAGCTTATGTTAGAGGTCGTTTGGTCTAAACAATAAACCACCCATAAAGATCGTAACAATCTTCTTGCTTCTGACATATACTTTAGAAATGAAGTTAAAAAGATTTTCAAAGAAGAAATTGAACCTCATGTGAATAATATCAACATAAGTTTTGAATATTTTGAAACTTTTCTTGTTAGAGAAATGAGGGAAGATTTAAGGTACATACATTCTCTTGAAGATGAGTTTGATGAAAAATGTCTAACACTTGATGTTCAAAACGTCTTTTTCACAAATCAAATTGAGTCACTCAAGTCGGTGTCTGTCAATCATGAGCATGAGAATGTGGATTCTGAGCATACATATTTTTTGAAATCTGAAAATCTTTGTTTCAAAAGGAAAATCACTGAACTGTCAAAAGAAGTAGCTGAAGTCAAAGAAGAATTGTCAAAAAGAATTGCTTCTTCTAAAAACAAAGGAAAGGAACAAAATTTTGAAGAAAATTGATTTTAATCAAACGGTATCAAAAATACCATTGAAATGCTATTTTTGAGGGGGAGAAATGTGATTAAAATGTGATCGTGAGTCGAGCTCTACAAAAAGACTCAGAAAATACCATCGAATTGACGAAGCTTAAATGTCAGTAATCGAAAAGACTAGTCCAGGACGGGTAATAATTTTAAGATGGTTACCCATTGATGTAAACGTGTCTCGCAAAGGACTTGTCTGGGTAGAATGTACCAATTCGAGAGATGATCTTTGAATATGACTAGGACGGGTAATAACTTCAAGCTAGTCTAACTAGTGATGTAAGCGTGTCTCGCGAAGGTCATGTTCATCGAAAATCGATCATTTCAAAATGTGCGAACTCTACCCAACATGTGCAATTTATTAAAAATGCATGAGCACATGTGAAGGGGGAGTGTTTCAAAAATGCAAAACTCTCAATGTGTTAACAAAATGTGTTTTCTCATAAATACTTTGAGAGATTTTCATAAATGGTTTTATGGCATGCGATCAACAAATCTAAGATAATCATGGAGTAATAAGGTGATTATGGTTAGGTAATGTCTAATGATCCGCCAGAACCGGAGGGATCTACCCAAGGACAATTCCAATAGATTAGAATTAGAAGTCCTTAGGCAAGATTGAAAAAAGGAGCAAATGAGAAAGGAGAAAGAAGGGGTTGAAGAATGAAAAAGAAAAGTTTAATGAAAGGGTGAAAAGAAATAGCCCTCCATGAAAACTTAGGGCAGAAACCGGGTCAATACATATGCTATCGGTTATCACAAGTTGATACTGATATTGAAGACAAGACGTCATGGACCCAGTGACGCGCCGCACAACCCCTCCTAGCCACTCAGATATCTCTTAAAAGATATTTGTTTCATTTCTCACGGAGATCAATGCATAATCTGTCGACCTCTCACTCCGAGATTAGTTGATATTGAAAAGGTGGCACTCCGCTCCATGCCTCCGACGACTAAAACCAAAACGCACATTATATAGTCTAGAGCCATGAGATTCATCAAAAGATCTCTTAGGTACACTTTCAATGCAATACACTTGTGTTCATAAAAAAGAATACAAGTTGTATGAGTCTTAACGAGTTCTGAACCTGCAAGTGCTAGACGAATTATTGCTAACTGTTTTTGTAACACCCCCACCCGGCAAGGGTAAAGATGTCACGTTAATGGTTTCATATCAGATCAAACAAAGCATACTTCAATAGTAATACAATAAAATGTCAAAGGTTACAAATGAAATACTAGCATTATATGGTTAAGAATGAAACAAAACTAAATACTAAGTCTGCAAATGCAATCCTTCTAATGACTTCTACTTCAGAATAACTATCAAGGTCTTCTAAGTCCAAAAGTCTCTTCGCTCATACCCAAACCCGTCGTCCTGCTTATAACCTGCCGCACACGAAAAGAAAACGTGCGGCTGAGCTTAAAAAGCCCAGTGAACAGATATAACGGAAACAAAGCAGTAGTAACGGAATAATAAAGTAAAAGAAATAATACCAGGAGTAACAAGAGTCAGGAAAAGGAATACAAGAGAGTTATGCAGACATACCAGGAACTAAGAATGGTTACAATGATAGGTGCAAATGAAACCAGAACCCACCACCAGCCCAAGTCGAAATCAAGTCAAGTCCAGTATCATGTCATAGGGTAACATAACCAGAAATCCACCACAAACCCAAGTCAAATCAAGTCAGGTCAAATGTCAGGTCAAGTATCAGGTCAAGTATCAGGTCAAGTATCAGGTCATCAGGTTACAAGGTTTCAGGAGAACAGAAATCCTCTACGAGCCCAAACATATCACATCAAATCACATATATCAGGGTGTATGGAGGGGTGACCTCAGCATACCAGGAAACAGGGTGAGGGGATACCTCCAGGGGTTGGAGTCATGAGCTCCCAGGGGTGTGAAAGACGTGTATCGCACACACTCGTCAGTCACCAGGATATAACAGGAAATATAACAAATCAGGACATGTCTAGGATGCATCCATACGCCCCCGCAGGCCACAGGGTCTTCCTCTACGTAACAAATCAAATCAGGTCGGGGACGGGACAGGACATCACTCTCCTGCCCTAGAGTCATGCCACCGGTGCATCAATGACATGGACATGAAACCCTCATGCCTAGTGGGTGGCTCGTAGTCTCAAACTGTGGGTCAAGGTCAGGTATCAAGTCTCAGGTGTCAAGTCTCAGGTGTCAAGTCTCAGGTATCAAATGTCAGGTATCATATCAGGGTTCATATCAGGGTTCAATATCAGGGTTCATATCAGGGTTCATATCAGGGTTCATATCAGGGTTCAAGACAGGAGATAGATACAGGGGTTCATTATCAGGAGGTCCATATCAGAAAGGTCAAATACTGAAAGGTTCATAATAGTTTATTATAAGAAATCCTTTTTACATGGTTTTAATAAAATGATCGTTAGAACAGTTTCATAATAAAAGCCGTTTAAGGAAATGTTCAAAAACCTTTTCATATACAACTAAAAGTAGTTCTAAAATCCTATGAACCTTCAAGTACCCAAGGTCTTAATTATCCAGGTTATCAGGGGTGAACAAGTCATGTCAGGTGTCATAGCAGGGTTCAAGTCAAAGGTTCAAGTCAAATGGTTCATATCAAGTGTATCAAGGTTCAAGTTCAGGTTCATGACAGGGTTCAAGACAAAGGTTCAAATCTATGGTTCACAATACAAGGGGAAACATAACAATGAATCAGGAATCAGAAATGAGACGAAGGCTCTTTACAAGAAGAGCAGAATATCTGTACCTTATTCAAATAGCAAGCACAAACACAAGAGTAGCTGACAGGGATCAAGATCACTCCCTCCTTGAACCTAAAGGAGTAGAAGACAGAAATACGAAAGGGGTTCAGTTATTTTCCCATTATAAGTAACTTCTATTTTTAGTAACTTTCTATTTTTAGCAGGTTTCCATATTTAGCAAATTTCTATTTTTTAGAAAGTTTTCATATTTAGTAAGGTCCCATAATTAGGAGATTAAAGTATTTTAACTTAAGTTAAGTCGTAATTAATCATATTATGAACATAGGGTATATTTTAACAAGTTTAGGTAGTTCAGGGTTAAATGTGACAATTGTCCAAAACCTTTACACGACTTAACATATACACGACATAAGTGTTGCTCCCAAGGTTGACACAAAAATACAAATGTGACACAAAGGCAGGTTAAAATCAATAATGATTCCCCACGTGATATCTTCTCCTTTAATGAAAGAAAACAATTTGGTCTTCATGCATACTAGTTGTATTCTATTATTTTAAGTGACAAAAGTATATTTAATCCTTGAAATTATTGTTATTAAACGAAACAAACACATTAGTGATCGCGTATATACGAGTCGTCATCATTCTATACATGATAAACATAACATACCCTCCCTTGTATAGCTCTTTAACGAAACAGTTTTAAGACCACAAACCTTATCCCTATGCATGCGTGACACACATAACCAACCTCAAAACTATATACGTAGTGTTTAAAATAATACCATTTCAATAGGTTACAAAGTATTTATTATTTAGTCATTAAAATCTGCATGGCCAAGTTATATGTTGAAAACTAATTTTATGCCTGGCACCACTTTTAACTTTTCACAGTTACGTACTATTATTAAACTAACTACATATTAGAATCACATATGTAACATGTCTTCTTCCTCATTTGATATAATGAATTATTCTTATTATTATAACCGATTCTATATATATATATGCAACCATTATAGTCGCGCTCAAATTGTATTCATTAACGGTGACTATATATATCGAGTTTGTTTTCATTTAGTTAACTACTTCATCAAGATTATATGAACATAATAAATAGACTTTGTAATGGCAGCCATTCATACTTGAGTAAGCGACATAATTTGAGACGTGTTTAAGATTCATGCTATGTCGAAAAGAGTTCACATTTACAACTAAAACCATAATGCAAAACAAGAATATACCTTGAAGCCAAACACGAACCAGAATCAAAATAGAACACGAGTACGAACACTAACTCGAACATGAACAATAGAGTTCAACAAAATGCGATCAAACCTCAGCACCCCCACGTATACGAACATATGAAACTAAAACTATGTCCAGTCACGAACCGTATACCCACGAGTGAACGACCAGAAACCTTTTACTTGAGCATGGACCAATCGAATTAATATAACCCGATCAGGAACACCAACTCGAACCCAACACTTTTATTCAATCCAACCCGATCGGAGCTCCATACACAAACGTATACACCTGCTCTCTATCGATGTAATAAGATGTCATGTCACGACTACCAAACCGCTGCTCACGGTATAGTATATAGAGGCTTGTGATTATGAAAGTGAATATGTGATTGGTGTCTGGTGAGTGTCAAAATCATAACCATACAAAACAATGGTTTGATATTGTCGAATGTTTATGAAACTATTTTAGGTTTTGATGTGGTTGTGTTTCATGAATGATAACTAATTGAGAGGGGTGAGGGATTTATAAAATGGTCATAGGCCGAGAATTCAGAGATTTGGACGTGATTCTTGGCGTGATTGTTTGACCCAATCTTTTCTAAAATTTCAAATATAACTCATATTATTTTCGGTTTATCTTATTTTGGTTTTCAAAACGTGTGGCATTTATAAAGTTAAGGAAAGGGGTCGGTTGATGCTGCTATTTGTTTACAATTTGCCAAGTGTTATCGCATGGGAGAAAATGGAAAAGCAGGTATGATATTGTTCACTAAGAAAACTAATAATTATGGTAAAGATATGGAGGAGTAAATATTATTTAATTGGGCTTCAATGGGTTCGGTTATGGGTGATGATTACAAGCCGAGATTTGTGGGATTGAGACATAAATTTCGGATGCTACCATGCTTGGGTAATCTAGGGAGATTTTATATAGGTACAAATATTTATATAGGTACATTACTTAGGCTAATTTTATTTATTTGTATTATATTACATATCAGGTAGTTTAGGTATCAAATATTTTATTACAAAACTTAGGTAAAAGTTCAAATTAGACGTAACATTTGGAATTCAAAATTCAGGGTTTTACAGTTTTATGCAGGTACTGAAGAAAGTCCATCAATCATCATCTACATTGGAAGAAACGAAGTTGTGAATACATGAAGATGTTGATCAAGACAAAGAACAATCAAAGGAAGATTCGGAAAAGATCACAATGCATGAAGGAACAAAAAATCACAAAGTTCAAGAACTTAAAGTCTAAAGATCTAATCACGTAGTGCATATTTTGAATGACCATCCCTTAGGGGGAGATTGTTAGCCTTAATTTTAGTATAAAAAGTGATGGTCATTCAAAACCTATTTAAACTTTGTATAATTTGGGCTTATGTTAGATTTAGTAATATTTGTAAAAGTCCAAGTTAATGGACTCAAGCCCAAGAGCTCACAAAGCCCACTCAAAAGCCTTAAAGGCAAAAGGCTTGTAGTATTTAAGAAAAAATATCCTCATTTGTGAGGTATGGTTCACTGTAAAAGTGTTGTGTGTTTTAATAGAAAGCTTTAACATCCATATCTCTTCTCATATCATACGATCCAACACCACAGTCCCATCTCATCTCTCTTGTGCTTAAAGTGTTCATAAAGTGTGACAAAGAGTGATTCCTAGTCATCACATTTTTGACGTTTTATATAAAGAGCATTGCTTTTTATTTTGGTGAAACTTATGCACAAAAATCTTTCAAAGTTGATTGATTTTATATATTACATTTTTAGTTATTTTGGTTTAGTTGATCGATTATATTATTTTCTGTATGGTCTCCACTAGATGATCTAATTATGTATTGTATCTAATGTATCACGTATCAACAACATTTTGCTGAACTGTCTTTGAGTATTTTACCAAGAAGAAGAAAAGCAAAACTTTCAGACAAAGCGTGATCATAACTCATAAGATATGTGCGCGCATCATGTAGACTTGTGTATGTGTTTAGCAGTTGCATTTCAGCAAATTAAAGATGATCATGGTGAACCAACACCACACAAATATATACCCTCAACATTAATGAAAAATAAACAACTTGATAGCCGCCATTGGTAAAAATACTGGCTCTCTTGCAGGAAAAAAACATAGATGTTGCCATGTTCAGTGACATATTTTCAGTCGGAACATATTAATTTTTGATGGTTTTTTAGTTAACAGAATAAAATATTACACTAAGTGTTGGAATATATGAATCATAATAAACTATAAACATATAAGCATCAAAAAACACGCAGCGGAAAGATCTAATGAACATGTAATTAATTAATCTAAATAAACACGTACCTTATTCGCGTAATCACCAAGAACAACAAGAACCCTAATTTGGCTTATATATGGATCAAACAACACAAGGCAACACACTAGCTAAAATAAGCTAGCTACTCGTTCTTGTACACACGCGATGATGGCGTTCCAATGGGAAAGCTAGGTTCAAGATCACTAACAACCAAACACTTAATTTGCTACACTTGATTCGCCAATACCTAGTGGTATTAAAAATGGGTCGAACAAGGTAAGCAAGAAGGAGAGAAGAAGAGAATTTTGGCTATAGTTAGGGATACTTGATTAGGTGAAAACCCTAAACACAATGAATTGTATTTATAGGCTAACCCTAAAGGCACAAACTTGCTCCCTACTCTTCTAAAATTCGGCCAACCCAAGCCCAAGGCTTGTTTCCAGCCGATCCAACCCATTCCATGGGTTCTAGATCCTTCTTTTCACTTTTAGTCCTTTAACGGTCGTTATCTTCAACACCGTTAAGTACTAACCGTCGTTAAGTTTTTTGTAATGAAATGAATAAATATAAATATAAAATATATTTAATTTATTCAAACCATTGGAACTCTCACGTATTGTGTGCAATCCCGAGTCTCGAGTTCGAAACCGGACATACGAATATTAATTCATTAAACACAAACTCTAACAGCTCCCACTTGGATAATGATTAATATTGTAATGACATGGGCTAGTCTAGCTTTAACAGATCCCAATGCCCCCAGCTCGATCCGAGTATGGTTTCTCCTGGAAAAAACCACGTGATGATATAATCATCATACTTATCCTTTTGTTACTAATACTGCGTTAATTTGGATATGAATCTTTGTCATTCCATAATTAACAGTAGTTTCTCGTTTGTACATAATTGATCAAGATTACCAAAACATCTGAACGTCTTCCAGATAGACTTTGGGCGTGCGCACGCAAATATCTTGTCAACCCTACGAGTGGCCAACCGGTATTAAACTTCAACACAAAGTTGAAGGAACAAATCCCTTATTGACTACGAGCATAACCCTCGAACTTCACATCATTTCCGAAAATAGACCTTATAACTACCTTTTACGGATAGCGTTATACTATCTCACAGAAAATTTGCTACATTCTCGGCAATTATCTGGTATCTCAAGTCTGAGGATAAATATTCATGATATACTTGATGACTATGATCCATAAAGTATAATCATGTAGTTGGGATAAGTCCTATATTCAATTTACCCAATATTGAATATCATGTGACATTGGTGTCTCAACCTTAGAGTCTATTTTACCAATCCTCACATTTGTCTTAGTTCAACAATATTCCCATATTGTTAATTGACAATGGACTATTTAGAATAAATAAATTACTCACGGATTTAAACATGCAAATATAGGACACAAATATTAATAATGATAATAAACGTTATCCGCACTTTATTTCATTAAAATAATAATTGTTTTACACGTCCCTATCAAAATACTAATCCAACAGATTTACATGAAACTATCTGCTAAACGAAGACCTATGCCCTGAGCGTGATGAGTAAACGTCTCCTTAGGTAATGCCTTCGTGAAAGGATCAGCCAGATTGTCATCTGTGTGAACTTTTAGTACATTAATTTCACCATCATTAACTTGTTCTCGAACATAGTGAAATTTCCTTTTAAAGTGTCTGGCGCCTTTCATAACTCCAGGTTCATTGGCGAATGTGATTGCAGCAGAGTTGTCGCAATACACATTTATAGGTAATTAAATTGATGGCATCACTCCAAGATCCTTAATGAATTTCCTTATCCAAACAGCTTCTTGTGCCGCTTCCGATGCAGCAATGTACTCAGCTTCTGTAGCAGACATGGCCATTGTACTCTGCTTCTTACTCTTCCAGTCCACAGCTCCTCCATTTATGACAAAAATATAACCCGTCTGAGACTTCGTATCATCTTTATCAGTCTGAAAGGATGCATCGCAGTAACCTGTAACATTCAGTTCTGCGTCTGGATTTCCCCCAAAAACTAGAAACATGTCTTTAGTATTCCTTAGATACTTAAGAATGTCCTTAACAGCTTTCCAGTGTTTTACTCCTGGATTCTGCTGATATCGACTGGTCATGTTTTGAGCAAATGCCACATCAGGCCTTGTGCATCTAACAGCATACATGATAGAACCAACTGCAGAAGCATATGGAACTTTCTTCATGTATGCTTCCTCTTGAGGTGTAGAAGCACACATTTCACCGCTCAATTCATGTTTCACTTGCATGGGCAGATATCCTTTCTTGGAATTCTGCATAATGAATCGCTTCAATATTTTATCCATGTAAGCACTTTGACATAATCCGATTAACCGTTTAGATCTGTCTCGATAGATCTTGATTCCAAGGATATAGGCTGCTTCTCCTAAATCCTTCATGGCAAAGCAACTACCAAGATAATCCTTAACTTCATTAAGGCTTGGTATGTGACTTCCCATGATTAATATGTCATCGACATATAGGATAAGAAAAACAGTGTTACTCCCACTAACTTTGTGGTATACACATGGCTCATCGAAATTTTGAGTAAATCCAAACTTCTTGATTTCCTCATCAAATTTCTTATTCCATTGCCTGGATGCTTGCTTCAATCCATAAATGGATCTTTGAAGTTTGCATACACGCTCAGGAAATTGTGGATTTACAAAACCTTCTGGTTGCGCCATATAGATGTCTTCATCTAGATGACCATTCAGAAATGCGGTTTTGACATCCATTTGCCAAATCTCATAGTCATAGTAGGCTGCTATGGCTATAAGAATCCTAATAGCTCTAATGTCGGCCACAGGAGAAAAGGTCTCCTCATAGTCAACACCGTATGTTTGGGTAAAGCCCTTGGCTACCAAACGAGCTTTGTAGGTGTGTACGTTGCCATCCATGTCAGTCTTTTTCTTGAAGAGCCACTTACACCCAACTACCTTAGCATTGGGTGGAAGGTCTACTTCAGTCCAGACTTGATTATCTTTCATGGATTGCATTTCCCCATCCATGGCTACTTGCCATTTGTCCTTTTCAGGACTGTTAATGGCAGCCCTATAGCTAGTTGGCTCATCAATGTGATCCAATAGTATAGTTTCCTCATCCTCTATGTTTAGACATAGACGTTCAGGAGCCTTTATAGATCTTGAAGATCTACGGATGGGAACCACTTCTACTTCAGGTGGAGGACCTAAACTTTCAGGTTCCACAGGAAGTGTGTTAGTGCTTTCAGAAGGTGACGTATCTTCATGATCACTTTCAAGATCATATACCCTCCCACTAAATTCTTGAGATATCAAATTATCCTCAAGGAATTCACCATACCTAGCAACAATGACTTTGTTCTCAGGTGGGAAGTAAAAGTAGTAACCCTTCGTTTCCTTAGGGTATCCTACGAAGATACACTTAACAGATCTTTGTTGGAGTTTATCGGGTGAGTCACGTTTAACAAACGCCTCACAACCCCAGACCTTTAAGTAAGAAAAGTTAGGAGCTTTTCCAGTCCATACTTCATATGGAGTCTTATCAACCTTCTTAGTTGGAATCCTATTCAACACGTGAACAGCTGTTTCAAGAGCATAATCCCAAAAGGATAAGGGAAGAGTTGTAAGATTGAACATAGATTGCACCATATCTAACAAGGTACGATTTCTCCTTTCAGATACACCATTTTATTGTGGAGTATAAGGAGAAGTGAGATGTTGGACAATGCCACACTCAGCTAGGTAATCTTTAAACTCTTGGCTTAAATACTCACCACCACGATCGGATCGAAGTGCCTTAATCTTCTTTCCGAGTTGTAATTCTACTTCATTTTTAAAGACCTTGAATGTCTCAAAGACTTCATGTTTATGTTTAAGTAAATAAACATAACCATAACGACTATAGTCATCCGTGAAGGTCAAGAAGTAGCTAGCACCGCGTTTTGACATGTGTCTAAGTGGACCACACACATCCGTGTGTATCAATCCAAGTAGATCAGAAGCCTTCTCCATATTGCTATGGAAAGGTTTCTTTGTCATCTTCCCAGATATGCAAGATTCGCATTTATCAACTGAATCATCATTGATATTTTTCAAAAGCCCATCGTGTTGCAGCTTTTCCATGCGTTTCTTGCCTATGTGAGCAAGGCGACAATGCCATAAATAAGACGAATCCAAGTTAGACTTGATTCTCTTATTCCTGATGCTATACATAGAATTATTTCTATTGGATACATGGTTATCCATGTCAATTTCAAACACACCATCTAATGGAATAGCTTTAAAGTAAAAAACAGAATTTAAAGAAACAGAAATTCCATTATTAATAAAAGTATGCTCAAAACCCGAATCCAATAACAAAGAAACTGAAATGACACCTCTAACAATAGAAGGTGCATAATGACAATTGTTCAACACTAAAATTAAACCAGAAGGTAAAACTAGCTCAAAAGTCCCTATGGATTCTACTGCTGCTCGTACTCCATTTCCCACGTACAAGTAGCATTCCCCATAGCTCAGCTTCCTTGCTCCTCTAAGCCCCTGCGATGTATTACAAATATGAGTACCACATCCTGTATCATATATCCAGGCATTTTGCTTACGAGGAAAAGAAAATAATTCAATCATAAAAATACCTGATGTGCTGGCGCCTTGCCCAGCCTAGGCATTCTTATTCTTGCGACACTCCTCTAGCAACAGTGGACAGTCCCTCTTTCAATGTCCAGGAGTATTGCAGTGGTGACAAGCAGCCGTATCCTTTTTAGGATAATCCATCTTAGGAGGAGGATTATGCTTCTTTGGCTTTTGCTGATTAGTCACAATTTGCTTGCCCTTGTCAGCTTTGCCCTTTCCTTTCTTGTTCGCCTTGTTCGGTTTACCGGACTTAGCTATCCTACCACCTTTAATTGCCATGACAGCAGGTGTAGGAGCTTTCTTAGTGAGTCCTTTCTCATGTTCAATGAGCAATGCATGCAAGTCAGAAAATGTCTTCCCCTTGCAATGCATGTTAAAGTTTTGTACAAACCCACCATACAATTCCTCATTGAGGGATCTATTGATCAGTCCAATTTTAACAGCTTCCACATACCCGCAACCAAGTGCATCCAATTGGTCAAGATAACCCTTCATTTCCAGCACATGGGTACTTACGGGTGTTGTTGCATCCTGCTTGCACTTGGCTATATTGTCAAGTACATCATACAATTCAGCCATGGGAGGTTTCTCAAACATACGTTTGAGTTCCTCAATTATTTGCATCGGACCATAATTCTCAAACTGTTTTACCAGCTGAGTATCCATCCCCGATAGCATGAGACAAGCCACTTCATTGTGCTTGCCATAGGCATCATTAAACTCCTGAAGCAATGCAACAGAAGAATTAGCAGGAGGAGCAACCGGAAGAGGCTCACTAAGGATTTCATAACGTTTGGCTATCCTAAGAGTAAGCCTTAGGTTACGATACCAATCGTTAAAATTCTTAGTCCCAGTCAGTTTCTCCTTCTCAAGCATCATCTTGAGGGCGGAGGTATAGTTTGACGAGTTTCCGGGTTGGGCCATTTTTACAGAAAAAAGTTCAAAAGTTAGTACTTTCGATAATAAATTTCTCAAGAAAATTAAACACCCATTGGTTTAAATAACCATTTAATTTTCACTGAAAACTAGGATCCAAATTGACGTCGTTTCATTTGCATCAGCTTTGGCTGCTAGCAATGAAAGTACTCAATAAGGTACGGGATCACCCAATTGCCAATGTCTATTGCAATTCCTAGAAATCATGGGACTTACATTATATTGCCAACCTCAGTTGCAAAATGTAAGCATGTTTCATCCCTAATTCGTTTATGCCTTGGCGCCGTCCCATTACCTCAGCTTTGGCTGCTAGTAATGAAAGTGCCCAATTAAGTTAACCAACTTAAGAAACATGTAAATTGGCGTCGTTTCATCACATTCAGCTTTGGCTGCTAGTAATGAAAGTACCCAATTTTACCCTTAGACTCCCACCCTTTGAACATTAGCCTTCAGCTTTGGCTGCCAGCAATGTAGGATGTAATCTTAGGTGTTCCTTTTTGTAGTTGGATGGCATATTACTTAAATTTTTTGGGTAATAAATTTTGATGTGTATAATCAAAAAATATGTACAAAGATGTCATGCATTCATCTTTGTAGCATATGTCTTTTCAAAACAAAACCATTTACTTATTTGTAGCTCAAATCATCAAAGTGTTTAATTGAGGCACTGAGAAACTTACAGATTTTCCTTAAGATGCTTCGTATTTATCGTGGTGTACTTGGTAAGTCTAAAATTGGCGCACAGGCAGGCGGAGGGACGACAGCCGCCGAAGCTGGTTAAAACCGTGCCCCTCCTAGAACCCACTTTCCAGTTTGCCAATTTTAGGTCCGCCGCTTCGACCACTTAGTACAGTCGCGATCAATCAACTAAAAAATATGATTTTCTTGCTAAAACAATTTTATGTAGTAAATTATTATTGCTAGTCTTGCCTAGGAGCAAATTACCGTGCGAAGCGAACCACTGTCGGCACATAAGACTTGGCAATAAAAAATTACTACAAAGGTTTCATAGTTATTAGTCTTATTTATTTTTATTATGAAAAATTACCCCCTTTTTGTTTTGCAATCCATCATAATATATAAACACAAAAGAGCAAGTAATAAAAAAAAAATAAACACATAATAACAAATATATGATCATCCACGATATCATATAGCAACATGCAAACCTTTTTCAATAAATCCTAATAAATAATTCTATGTGAAAATTATGTATGTAATTAACAAAACTCCCATTGGTTTTCGAGCTCCTTGTGCCCATGGACCACAGACGCCAAATAACTTGGCCGCATAAGTTTTAATTAATTAAATACCACATTGCACATAAACATATTAATATATATATATTGAGGTCTTCCTCAATTTAAGATTTATTTAAATCATGTGACAAATAAATACAAAACAAAACATACAAATCCAACAATGACAAAATGTGCAAGATCTTGTCATGGATCACATATTGATCACATAATCATGAAGTCCATATTATTAATCAATATTTAACATGTACGTGTTGTTGGGAATAAAATGTTCAAGTCAAAGAGCCTGCCAAAGATGTCATAGAGCCTGCTAGTTGATTTTGAAGAGTATGAAGATGTTCTACCAGTACCTTCTGGGTAGAAGGTACTGCTGGTTGATGAAGAGCCTGCCAAGCTTATGTCAAGTTGATTAGATATTTTGTAATAGATATTTAGTTGAATTATTAGTCTTTGTACATTGTTATACGTTATGTAAGAGTAGTTTAGTCTTCTGTGATGTACAGAAGAATATTACAGAGTAGATAGCATTGTTTGTTGTATTAAATTGTAGGCGCCAACATAGTCAAAGTATAGTATAATATTCATCAACTTGTCTACTTGTAATAAGAGATACTTATCTTATAAAAGTATCTCTTAGTCACCTTCATAACACATACATCTCATGCATGCACACTTCTAACTAATAACCAAAACAGAACCTCTCTAGTAACTTAGTTACACTTTCACAATTCCATCAAAGATTCAAGATTACTTTGTAATCCCGGTGATATTTAGATCATCCGTATTATTATCAATAATATTGAATCGTTTTGTGTTAACCAAAGTTGTGTTCTTTGTTCATTGCATTCTCACATTTACTTAAACTCACCACCTTGTGTTCTTTTAAGTGTGTTGTAGTAGATTCCGCATGCTAAACACATTCAATACATAAATATCTCAAAACAAACAAAACCCGTTCCACAAGTGGTATCAGAGCTAGGCTTGATATTTACTAATTTAAAAGGACAATGGATGTTGAACATATTCAAACAAATGTTGCAGCTAAACTTCCATTACTTAAGCAAAATGAGTTTGAAATGTGGCGACTAAGGGTAGAACAATACTTTCAAGTGCAGGACTATGCACTTTGGGAGATCATTGAACAAGGCAACTCATTTAAACCCGCAATCACCACTACAACAGTAAATGATGCTCTTGTAACACGAATACAAGACCAACCATCAAAAGCAGATGAAAGAATTCAGAAGAGAAATGATCTAAAGGCAAGGAGTATGTTACTGATGACTATTCCAAATGATCAGCTTCTGATATTTAACAAATACAAAGATGCCAAAACCCTTTTTGAAGCAATTGTGGCTAGATTTGGTGGTAATGATGCTACCAAGAAAACACAGAAAACACTTCTCAAACAACAATTTGAGAAATTCACAGCCACAATCAATGAATCTTTGGACAGTATGTTCAATAGACTTCAGAAGCTTGCAAGTCAGTTAGCCATCCATGAAGTGATGATAACTCAAGAAGACCTAAACTCTAAATTTCTTAGGAGTTTACCTTCAGAATGGTCTATGCATGTCATTGTCTGGAAGAACAAGCCAGATATTGACCAGATGAGTCTCAATGATCTCTACAACAATTTCAAAATTGTAGAACATGGAGTAAAGAAGACTACTGGGTCAAGTTCAGGAAATATGGCATTTGTTTCATCACCAAGCATCTCAAAGGTTGATAATGAAGAAAAAAGTGGCAGAGAAGAAGGTACTGCCAACACAACCTTTGGCACTGCTAGTACTTCTAGTAGTACCAAATCCATTTTAGATGAAACAATTGGGTGTGCTTTTCTTACATCTCAACACAATGGGTCCGTATTAACATTTGAAGATCTTCAAGAGATTCATCCTGATGATCTTGAAGTGATGGACATAAAGTGGCAACTTTCACTTTTAAGCATTAGAGCTAAGAAGTTGTTGATGAGGACTGGCAAGAAGATAATGATAAATGGAAATGAGCCTGCTGGCTATGATAAGTCAAAAGTGGAGTGTTACAACTGCCACATGAAGGGTCACTACTCTAGAGAGTGTAGAAGACCTAAGAAGCAGGATGACAAGGGTAGAGGGTTTGAGCAGAGGAATAAAGGAAGCTTTGAAGACAAGAGTAAGGTTGTAGAAGTTGCTGAGCCAAAAGCAATGGTTGCTATTGATGGCATGGGGTTTGATTGGAGTTTCATGGGTGAAGATGAGTCAACTTCTGATGAATTGGCTTTGATGGCATTCTCCACTCCTGAGGTACAAACTATCAAATGTTCTAATAATTGTGAATTTCTTAAAGAATTAGAATTTATAAGAAAATCTTATGATACAGAAACATTAGAACACAGAAAAACCCAACAAACATTATTTGATTATAAGTGTGGTATGGCCAAACTAGAAAAACAAATCATTCACTATAGAGAAAATGAACTCACCTTTACTGATGCAAAAACTGCTCTTAATAGACAAATATTTTTGAAAGATTCAGAAATAGAAATGTTAAGAACTGAGTGCACTAAAGTGACATTGGCTAGAGATAATATTCAACTGACTGTTACTAAATTGGAAATTGCTTCTGAATGTACTAGAAGCATAGTTGAGAATCAGATGAATAAGAGAATAAAATCAGGGATAGGATACAATAAATGTCCACCTCCTTATAGAGGAATTCCTTGTCCCCAAGGTAGTGATCTTGCTGCATCAGGTTTACATGAATTTGTTAACAAACCATTGGCTAAACCTGTAGAGAAAAGTGAACCTGTCAAGGTGCTCACTGATAAGAGACCAGATGTCCTAATTATTGAAGATTGGGTATCTGATAATGAGGATGAGACTGTTCCTATCAAAGGAATCAAAGTAGGACCAATCAGTCCTAAGAGAGTAGAAGTTAAGGCTAAGGCTAAAGCTGTTTTGAAAACAGTTGAAAGTTGTGAAAAATGTAATAACAAACCTAGGGGAAGCCAAAGAAATTGGAACAACCTTAAGTCACAACAACTAGGTGATGACTTTGTTATGTTCAATAAGGCTTGTTATTATTGTGGTAGCTTTAATCATCTTCATGCTTATTGTAATAAATGGGTTTCTGGGAGTAAATCAAAGTCTAATACAAATGTTACTCACCCCAGAAAAAGTTTTGTTAAGTCTAACACCACAAAAGTAGATCATACTGTTAGACAACATAAGCCTGTTATTACAAAACCAACTGAAAAGGGTACAAGAAACACTTTTAAATATGTACCAAAAGTTGAGAAGAGTCCTATTCAAAAGAAAAATGTGGTCAAAACAAAAGTTTGGAGTCCAAAAACCAAAGGTCCTGCTAGACCAAATGGTACTGCCAAACTTGGTATTGCCAAAATTGGTACAAGTAGACCAAAGACCACACAATGGATTAAGAGGGAAAGTGCTGTTAAGTCCTCAGCATGTTGGATTTGGAAACCAATCCAATCAAAAGGTGCATCAACAATCCTGAAAAGGTTTGACTTTATTGATGCAAGAGGCAAACCCAAGTCTGTCATGGCTTGGGTACCCCAAGGAAACTAATATGTTTATTCATGTGCAGGAACATTCATCTGATATTGGAGATCAAGGATATGTTGATAGTGGATGTTCAAGGCACATGACAGGCAACATGTCATTCCTCTCAGACTTCAAAACATTTGATGGAGGATATGTTACCTTTGGGGGAGGAATAAAAGGAAAGATCACTGGTAAAGGTACTATCAAAACCAGTAAACTAGATTTTGAAAATGTGTATTTTGTGAAAGAACTTCAGTTTAATCTCCTTAGTGTTTCACAAATGTGTGACAAGAAGAATAATGTTCTTTTCTGTGAGACTGAATGTCTTGTTCTTTCTCCTGATTTTAAGATGCCTGATGAAAATCAAGTGCTTCTTAGAATTCCTAGAGGGAACAATATGTACAGTATTGATTTAAGGAATATTGTTCCTAAGGAGGGTTTAACTTGTTTGGTTGCAAAAGCCTCATTGGATGAATCTATGCTTTGGCATAGAAGACTTGGTCATGTAAACTTTAAAACAATCAACACTATTGCAGAATATGATTTGGTAAGAGGTTTACCCAAAAAGATTTTCCAAAACGACCAAACTTGTGTTGACTGTCTAAAAGGCAAACAACATAGAGCTTCTTGTAAGCCCAAGACCCAAAACTCTATTTCTCAGGCTTTACATATGCTTCATATGGATCTCTTTGGTCCTACTAATGTGTGTAGCTTGAATGGGAAGAAATATTGTCTTGTTGTTACTGATGATTATAGCAGATTTTCATGGGTTTTCTTTTTAAGATCTAAACATGAAACTAGTGAGATACTTAAAACCTATATCACTGAGGTAGAAAACCAATCTGATAAGAAAGTCAAAGTCATCAGGTGTGACAATGGGACAGAGTTCAAGAATAGAGTTATGGATGACTTTTGCAAGGAAAAAGGAATAAAAAGGGAATTTAGTGTAGCTAGAACCCCTCAGCAAAATGGAGTAGCAGAAAGGAAGAATAGAACACTTATAGAGGCTGCTAGAACTATGTTAGTAGACTCTAAGTTGCCTATTTCATTTTGGGCTGAAGCAGTTGGTACTGCTTGTTATGTACAAAACAGGGTTCTTGTGACAAAGCCACATAGAAAGACTCCTTATGAACTTTTCTTTGGTAGAAAACCATCTTTAAGTTTTATGAGACCTTTTGGTTGTCATGTCACTATTCTAAATACAAAAGATCATTTAGGCAAATTTGATGGAAAAGCAGATGTTGGCTATTTGATAGGGTATTCCTTGCAGAGTAAGGCCTATAGAGTGTTTAACACTTGCACTAGGCTAGTAGAAGAGAATCTTCACATAGAGTTTCAAGAGAAACTAACAAATGTGAAAGGAATTGGACCAGATTGGATGTTTGATATTGATAGGCTTTCAGAATCTATGAATTATGTGCCTGTTACAGGTACAAATGCTAAAGATGATGCAGGTTTTGAAGATAATGTTGAAACTCCTAAAGATCAAGATTACATCTGGATGCCAATTTGGAAAAGTATGGATCAATCTTCAAGTCAAGAAGGACCTTCAAACACAACTAATGAAGGCAATGAAGATGATCATGGAACTAAGACTCAAGAGAATCAAGAAGGTGGTACAAATGACAATGGTACTGCTAGTTCATCAGATGGTCCTGCTAGTTCAAGTATTGATACTGCTGAGCCATTGAATGTTCAAATAGATGATTCTTTCCAAGAAGAGGTGGGGATTAGCAATCTTCCATCTACCTATGAAGTTCCTAAAACACCCAACACTAGAATTCTCAAAGATCACTCAACTGAAGATGTGATTGGTAGCATAAATTCTGGTGTTAGAACAAGATCTCAAGTTGGTTTATCTCAAGTCTTATCTTCAGATGAAGAAGGGTTTATCTCCTCTATTTATGAAGAAAAGAATAATGATATTTCCAATATATGCCTGTTTTCATGTTTTCTATCTCAGGCTGAACCCAAAAACATAAACAAAGCTTTAGATGATGCAAGTTGGGTGGAAGCAATGCAAGAAGAGCTTCTCCAATTCAAGATTCAGAAGGTTTGGATATTGGTTGATTTGCCCAAAGGTTATAGGGCAATTGGAACCAAATGGGTGTTCAGAAACAAGAAAGATGAAAGGGGTATAGTGATCAGAAACAAGGCTAGATTGGTAGCACAAGGATATACTCAAGAAGAAGGGGTAGATTATGAAGAAGTGTTTGCTCCAGTTGCAAGACTTGAAGCAATTAGGCTTTTCTTGGCCTATGCTTCATTCATAGGCTTCACTGTCTATCAAATGGATGTTAAGAGTGCATTTTTATATGGTGAAATTGAAGAACCAGTATATGTATCTCAACCTCCAGGCTTCATTGATGTAGAGTATCCAGACAAGGTTTACAAGGTTACCAAGGCTTTATATGGTCTACACCAAGCTCCTAGGGCATGGTATGAAACATTGGCTTGTTTTCTACTAGAAAGTGGATTCCAAAGAGGCAGGATTGATCCAACTTTGTTCATCAAAAGAACAAAGAAAGACATCTTGCTAGTACAGATATATGTTGATGACATTATCTTTGGATCAACAAACCAAGACTTGTGTGTAGAATTTGAAAAACTTATGCATAGTAAGTTTGAAATGAGTTCCATGGGGGAACTTACTTTCTTTTTGGGTCTCCAAGTGAAACAATCCAAAGAAGGCATATTTATCAGCCAAGATAAGTATGTAGCAGAGATCCTAAGGAAATTTAATTATGCTGACTCTAAGGTTGCAAGTACACCAATGGATCCAGACAAAGGGCTACTCAAGGATGCTGAAGGAGAAGATATGGATTTGTACAATTATAGATCAATGATTGGGTCTTTAATGTACCTTACACCATCAAGACCAGATATCTTGTTTTCAGTATGTGTATGTGCAAGGTTTCAAATACATCCCAAAATCTCTCATCTCACAGCAGTCAAAAGAATCTTTAGATATCTTAAGGGTCAACCTAGGTTGGGTCTTTGGTATCCAAGGGAATCATCTTTTGAATTGGTGGCTTTTTCGGATAGTGACTATGCTGGTGCAACTCTAGACAGAAAATCCACAACTGGTGGATGTCAATTTCTTGGTTGCAGACTAATCTCTTGGCAATGCAAGAAACAAACAATGGTGGCCAATTCTACAACTGAAGCAGAATATGTTGCTGGTGCAAGTTGTTGTGGGCAAGTTCTTTGGATCCAAAATCAAATGCTTGACTATGGGTACAATTTTCTTAACACCATTATTTATATTGACAATAGCAGTACTATATGTATCATTAAAAATCCAGTTCAACACTCAAAAACAAAACACATTGAAATCAGACACCATTTCATAAGGGATTGCAATGAGAAAAGGTTAATTCAAGTTGTTAAGATTGATTCTGAAAAGAATTATGCAGATCTTCTCACCAAAGCTTTTGATTTAGGTAGATTCAAATACCTTGTAGGAGGTATTGGAATGATAAATCTTTGAAAAAACATGTGTTTTTGTTCATAAAATTAACTGGTATTGGCTTTTAAACATGGTACTGCTAGTTAGTCAAAAGGTCCTGTTAGTTCATACTTGGTCCTGCTAGTATAAAATTTGCTATGTTTTGTTCATATTCATGCTTAAATGTTTAAAATGCTTTAGATCAAGTGCTTTGCACTTTGTTCTTTTGGTTTGCAACTAACACATTTCAGGTTGATAACAAAACAAGAGTTCTTTCCATCACAAAGGGGCAATAAAAGTTATATTAATCTCAAGAGAAATAACCATCTCAGGGGAGGAATTGATAGCTCAGAATGGAAGAGAAACCAAGTTATGAAAACAAAAGACAAGAGCATACAAGATGATGCAGAGTTGAAAAAGAGAGAGTTAGATCACATATCTAGAAGGGATGAAGTATTTCTCAAGGAGAAAGTTCTATCTAGATCAAACTAAGAAAGGTTTCAACTCAAAGACATGCTTTTAGATGATTTCACTTGTTGAACCAATCATCCAAGATACACAGCATCAGTGTCTTTCTAATTTCCTCCATCCAAGGAAATTGCACCATCTTTAGGCCAATATGGCTTTTGGTATTCAGCTCACCAAGTTTTTACCAACTTAAGAGTTGGCTAGTCCATAAGCAAACGACTTTTGGTAAAGACAAATCAAATCCGTTGATGGTTGATAGTTTACCAAAAACTATATGGTTGTGAACTAACCATACTTAATTGTAAATAGTTAACTAGTCCATAAGCAAACGGCTTTTGGTAAAGACAACTCAAATCCGTTGATAGCTGGTAGTTTGCTAAAAACTATAAGGGATTTTTATAAAACTTTCAAAGGTACTGCTAGTTCAAAATTGGTACTGCTAGAGTAAAATGGTACTGCTAGATAGCCGTTGAGCCTGTCAGAAAAAGTTTTAGCCGTTGGGCCTGGTAGTTAAAATTAGCCGTTAGGGTAGTTATGTAAATTACTGATGAATATATTATATTATATTTCACATATAAAAGATCTTTTTAACCGCCTTTACATTTACTTATTATAATCTTTCTTATTGTCGGTTAAAAGTAATTCTCTCATATCTTCTTTCATCAGTCCTTATCATAATTAACATACACCTTTCATCTTCTACCAGTACCACCAACAAATCCCACCATCATATTCAAAATTTTCATTATGGCTTCCACAGTTGTTCTAAACTTTGTCCAACGTCACAATCAATTAGCATTTTTGGAGAAGTCAGAGGATAATGCCTCATTTCATCAAGTAGTGGATTTTTTAAACAACTCCTACATCAGGTTTGCTTTGCTAGTCAATCCCACTATTTATGAAACTCAAATTTTACAATTTTGGCAATCTGCTAAAATTAAAACTTCTGAAAATGGGGAACAAAGAATTAAGGCCAAAGTGGATGGTAAACATTTGACTCTTACTGAGTCATCCATAAGAAGACATCTTCATTTGGATGATTCTGATGGTATTAGTCAGTTACCAGATACTGAGATTTTTGAAAATTTGCAAAGAATAGGGTATCATGCTGAGTCTAACAAACTCACTTTTCTGAAAAAGCATCTTACTCCACAATGGAGATTTTTGATTCACACAATCCTTCACTATTTGAGCCAGAAGAAAACCTCTTGGGAGCAATTTAGTGGAAACATGGCTTCTGCTCTCATTTGCTTAGCCACAAACAGAAAATACAATTTTTCAAAACATATTTTTGAAGGGTTGATTAAAAATGTGAAAAGTGAAACAAAGTTTTTGATGTATCCAAGATTTATTGGGTGCATCATTGGAAAATTAAAACATTTGTTACTTCCCACAGACTCAATTTATGACACACCAAAACTTTCTCACAAAGTATTTTCAAATATGAGAATTGGTTTTAGAGGGGAAGATATACCACTTTTTGATGAAATGTTACCACAACATCCAGAAGAACCAACACCATCAGCTGAAACACCATCATCTAGTTCTTTACATGGTTACATTTCACCAACACATCAAACATCACCAATACCATCTTCAGTACCATCAGCAACACCACCAACATCATCACATCATGTATCACAAACCCAATCACCTCAGACAATGCAAGAACTGAAAGACAAGGTGAAGTTCTTAGAAAATGCTCTTAAAAGTCAAAGCAAGAAGTTTTCTGAGATCAACATCAAATTGGTCAAGAGGGTAAAGAAGTTGGAGGGTGAAGTAAAGAAGCTAAAGGGTAAAAAGTCTGCAAAGGTTGTTTTATCTAGTTCTTCACAGTCAGATGCTGATAGGATAGGTCACTCTTCCAAAAAGGGGAGGATGGATAGATCTGAAGATGAGGAGGAGGCTCAATTTGAATTCCATGATGGAACTCAAGTTTATGATGAAGAGCCTGTTGGAGCAGGGCAAGAGCCTGCTAGGCCAGAAGAAGAGCCTGCTAGGATAGAAAGGCTATTGGCTATGGGGTATAAAGGGTCTGCTGAGAGAGTGTACAAGAGAAAGAGGGATTTAATTGCTGATGAGCAATCTTCTGCTCCATCACAAGCACCAACTCCAAAGGATAAGGGCAAAAGCATTATGATTGAAGATGAGCCAAAGTCCAAGAAGTTGAAAAGAACACAGCAAATTCAGATGGCTTTAGGAGAAGAAGAGGCCAAAAGGGTTCATGAAGAAGAGCTAAAAGCACTTGAAGCTTCAAGAATGCTTGAAGTAATGAAAGAGCAGAAAGATGCTGAAGATGCTGCTCAGACTCTTCTTGATACTCAAATTGCTCAAGAGACCTTTGATGCACAGATGCTATGGATTATCAATAATGATCCAATTGTGAAAGGTCAAGCAGCAATTATAGTAAATGACAAGAATCTCAATTCTGATGAGAAAACAGAAGCACTTGAATCTTTCATCAACAAGAAGTATAAAGAAGCAGCTTTGGCTGACATTTTTGAAAAGATGAAGGAAAGTCAGAAAAAAGGTTTTAAGGTAGGACAATCTCAGAAAGATCAGGTGATTTTTATGAAAAGGTTTCTGAAAGGTCAGGCAAATTGGACTGACTATCAACTAAAGAAGAAATCTGCTGATGAAATCTTCTTCCTGTATCTACAAGCCTACAAGAGTCTTTACTATAAAGTTCCATCTGATGTACACCCCTCAATGAAGAAGAAGGATGCTCAGAAGAAAGAAGTAGCAAAATTGGACACAGAGCAAGTAAGTAAAATGTTGATTACTTTGCCTACTATCATACATGCTGATCCAATTAGGTCTAGACACCCTATAATTGATTGGGAAATACACCATGATAGATTTGGAAAGTCATGGAAAATATCAAGGGTTGGGGGTCAGTCTGCTATCTTTAAGAATTTTGAAAATCTAGTTAGAGCATCTGACAGAGCAGACTTAGAAGAATTGTGGAATCTAGTGCAGATTAGGCTAGACACAAATTCAAGCAATGATGCTAAGGAACAGGAATTATGGGTTGAATTCAATAGGATGTATGATCCTGATCCCAAAGATGATTATTGGAAGTTTCCATATTATGATCCCACAACAACCTGGGAATTCCTAAGTCATTGCAGTGTTCATCATTTGTACACATCAAGTGGGATTGAACTCTTCATGTTGGCTGAGAAAGAGTATCCACTTAGTTATGAAGTGCTTAAAACTATGATCTCCAAGAGATTAAGGTGTGACAAAGATGATGAGAACTCAGAAATTGTTCAGAGTTTGCTGAGGAGCATATCTGAGCAATGTGAAAGAAAAAGGAAGGATAGAAAGTAAAGGTTTTTGGAAGAGTTCCCTCAAATCCTCAAGGTATGTATTTTATTCATCAGAAACTTGTGTATTTTAATGGAAATAACAAGTTTAGGGGAGGATTGTTGGGAATAAAATGTTCAAGTCAAAGAGCCTGCCAAAGATGTCAAAGAGCCTGCTAGTTGATTTTGAAGAGTATGAAGATGTTCTACCAGTACCTTCTGGGTAGAAGGTACTGCTGGTTGATGAAGAGCCTGCCAAGCTTATGTCAAGTTGATTAGATATTTTGTAATAGATATTTAGTTGAATTATTAGTCTTTGTACATTGTTATATGTTATGTAAGAGTAGTTTAGTCTTCTGTGATGTACAGAAGAATATTACAGAGTAGATAGCATTGGTTGTTATATTAAATTGTAGGCGCCAATATAGTCAAAGTATAGTATAATATTCATCAACTTGTCTACTTGTAATAAGAGATACTTATCTTATAAAAGTATCTCTTAGTCACCTTCATAACACACACATCTCATGCATGCACACTTCCAACTCATAACCAAAACAGAACCTCTCTAGTAACTTAGTTACACTTTCACAATTCCATCAAAGATTCAAGATTACTATGTAATCCCGGTGATATTTAGATCATCCGTATTATTATCAATAATATTGAATCGTTTTGTGTTAACCAAAGTTGTGTTCTTTGTTCATTGCATTCTCACGTTTACTTTAACTCACCACCTTGTGTTCTTTTAAGTGTGTTGTAGTAGATTCCGCATGCTAAACACATTCAATACATAAATATCTCAAAACAAACAAAACCCGTTCCACAAGTAGCATTCCCCACAGCTCAGCTTCCTTGCTCCTCTAAGCCCCTGCGATGTATTACAAATATGAGTACCACATCCTGTATCATATATCCAGGCATTTTTCTTACGAGGAAAAGAAAATAATTCAATCATAAAAATACCTGATGTGCTGGCGCCTTGCCCAGCCTAGGCATTCTTATTCTTGCGACACTCCTCTAGCAACAGTGGACAGTCCCTCTTTCAATGTCCAGGAGTATTGCAGTGGTGACAAGCAGCCGTATCCTTTTTAGGATAATCCTTCTTAGGAGGAGGATTATGCTTCTTTGGCTTTTGCTGATTAGTCATAATTTTCTTGCCCTTGTCAGCTTTGCCCTTTCCTTTCTTGTTCGCCTTGTTCGGTTTACCGGACTTAGCTATCCTACCACCTTTAATTGCCATGACAGCAGGTGTAGGAGCTTTCTTAGTGAGTCCTTTCTCATGTTCAATGAGCAATGCATGCAAGTCAGAAAATGTCTTACCCTTGCAATGCATGTTAAAGTTTTGTACAAACCCACCATACAATTCCTCATTGAGGGATCTATTGATCAGTCCAATTTTAACAGCTTCCACATACCCGCAACCAAGTACATCCAATTGGTCAAGATAACCCTTCATTTTCAGCACATGGGTACTTACGGGTGTTGTTGCATCCTGCTTGCACTTGGCTATATTGTCAAGTACATCATACAATTCAGCCATGGGAGGTTTCTCAAACATACGTTTGAGTTCCTCAATTATTTGCATCGGACCATAATTCTCAAACTGTTTTACCAGCTGAGTATCCATCCCCGATAGCATGAGACAAGCCACTTCATTGTGCTTGCCATAGGCATCATTAAACTCCTGAAGCAATGCAACAGAAGAATTAGCAGGAGGAGCAACCAGAAGAGGCTCACTAAGGATTTCATAACGTTTGGCTATCCTAAGAGTAAGCCTTAGGTTATGATACCAATCGTTAAAATTCTTAGTCCCAGTCAGTTTCTCCTTCTCAAGCATCATCTTGAGGGCGGAGGTATAGTTTGACGAGTTTCCGGGTTGGGCCATTTTTACAGAAAAAAGTTCAAAAGTTAGTACTTTTGATAATAAATTTCTCAAGAAAATTAAACACCCATTGGTTTAAATAACCATTTAATTTTCACTGAAAACTAGGATCCAAATTGACGTCGTTTCATTTGCATCAGCTTTGGTTGCTAGCAATGAAAGTACTCAATAAGGTACGGGATCACCCAATTGCCAATGTCTATTGCAATTCCTAGAAATCATGGGACTTACATTATATTGCCAACCTCAGTTGCAAAATGTAAGCATGTTTCATCCCTAATTCGTTTATGCCTTGGCGCCGTCCCATTACCTCAGCTTTGGCTGCTAGTAATGAAAGTGCCCAATTAAGTTAACCAACTTAAGAAACATGTAAATTGGCGTCGTTTCATCACATTCAGCTTTGGCTGCTAGTAATGAAAGTACCCAATTTTACCCTTAGACTCCCACCCTTTGAACATTAGCCTTCAGCTTTGGCTGCCAGCAATGTAGGATGTAATCTTAGGTGTTCCTTTTTGTAGTTGGATGGCATATTACTTAAATTTTTTGGGTAATAAATTTTGATGTGTATAATCAAAAAATATGTACAAAGATGTCATGCATTCATCTTTGTAGCATATGTCTTTTCAAAACAAAACCATTTACTTATTTGTAGCTCAAATCATCAAAGTGTTTAATTGAGGCGCTGAGAAACTTACAGCTTTGCCTTAAGATGCTTCGTATTTATCGTGGTGCACTTGGTAAGTCTAAAATTGGCGCACAGGCAGGCGGAGGGACGACAGCCGCTGAAGCTGGTTAAAACCGTGCCCCTCCTAGAACCCACTTTCCAGTTTGCCAATTTTAGGTCCGCCGCTTCGACCACTTAGTACAGTCGCGATCAATCAACTAAAAAATATGATTTTCTTGCTAAAACAATTTTATGTAGTAAATTATTATTGCTAGTCTTGCCTAGGAGCAAATTACCGTGCGAAGCGAACCACTGTCGGCACATAAGACTTGGCAATAAAAAATTACTACAAAGGTTTCATAGTTATTAGTCTTATTTATTTTTATTATGAAAAATTACCCCCTTTTTGTGTTGCAATCCATCATAATATATAAACACAAAAGAGCAAGTAATAAAAAAAAAATAAACACATAATAACAAATATATGATCATCCACGATATCATATAGCAACATGCAAACCTTTTTCAATAAATCCTAATAAATAATTCTATGTGAAAATTATGTATGTAATTAACAAAACTCCCATTGGTTTTCGAGCTCATTGTGCCCATGGACCACAGACGCCAAATAACTTGGCCGCATAAGTTTTAATTAATTAAATACCACATTGCACATAAACATATTAATATATATATATTGAGGTCTTCCCCAATTTAAGATTTATTTAAATCATGTGACAAATAAATACAAAACAAAACATACAAATCCAACAATGACAAAATGTGCAAGATCTTGTCATGGATCACATATTGATCACATAATCATGAAGTCCATATTATTAATCAATATTTAACATGTACGTGTTGTTGGGAATAAAATATTCAAGTCAAAGAGCCTGCCAAAGATGTCAAAGAGCCTGCTAGTTGATTTTGAAGAGTATGAAGATGTTCTACCAGTACCTTCTGGGTAGAAGGTACTGCTGGTTGATGAAGAGCCTGCCAAGCTTATGTCAAGTTGATTAGATATTTTGTAATAGATATTTAGTTGAATTATTAGTCTTTGTACATTGTTATACGTTATGTAAGAGTAGTTTAGTCTTCTGTGATGTACAGAAGAATATTACACTGTAGATAGCATTGTTTGTTGTATTAAATTGTAGGCGCCAACATAGTCAAAGTATAGTATAATATTCATCAACTTGACTACTTGTAATAAGAGATACTTATCTTATAAAAGTATCTCTTAGTCACCTTCATAACACACACATCTCATGCATGCACACTTCCAACTCATAACCAAAACAGAACCTCTCTAGTAACTTAGTTACACTTTCACAATTCCATCAAAGATTCAAGATTACTTTGTAATCCCGGTGATATTTAGATCATCCGTATTATTATCAATAATATTGAATCGTTTTGTGTTAACCAAAGTTGTGTTCTTTGTTCATTGCATTCTCACGTTTACTTTAACTCACCACCTTGTGTTCTTTTAAGTGTGTTGTAGTAGATTCCGCATGCTAAACACATTCAATACATAAATATCTCAAAACAAACAAAACCCGTTCCACACGTGTATAATTAATTTGTGACATCACATACGGTATTCACAATTAATCCCTAAAAATTCATGCAATCCTAGGGTTTCTATCAAGATTTTAAATCAACCATAAAACCCTAAAAAAAATATGTGGGTGTCGACCCACTTGGAAGAAAAATAAATTAGGGTTTAAAAACCCTAAAAAAATTGCATGTATCTAAAAAAAAGATTCAATTTTTAGGTTTTAGTAATTAATTACAAGTTCTTAAACGAGGCTCATGATGCCACTGTTGGAATATATGAATCATAATAAACTATAAATATATAAGCATCAAAGAACACGCAGCGGAAAGATCTAATGAACATGTAATTAATTAATCTAAATAAACACGTACCTTATTCGCGTAATCACCAAGAACAACAAGAACCCTAATTTGGCTTATATATGGATCGAACAACACAAGGCAACACACTAGCTAAAATAAGCTAGTTACTCGTTCTTGTACACACGCGATGATAGCGTTCCAATGGGAAAGCTAGGTTTAAGATCACTAACAACCAAACACTTAATTTGCTACACTTGATTCGCCAATACCTAGTGGTATTAAAAATGGGTCGAACAAGGTAAGCAAGAAGGAGAGAAGAAGAGAAGTTTGGCTATAGTTAGGGATACTTGATTAGGTAAAAACCCTAAACACAATGAATTGTATTTATAGGCTAACCCTAAAGGCACAAACTTGCTCCCTACTCTTCTAAAATTCGGCCAACCCAAGCCCAAGGCTTGTTTCCAGCCGATCCAACCCATTCCATGGGTTCTAGATTCTTCTTTTCACTTTTAGTCCTTTAACGGTCGTTATCTTCAACACCGTTAAGTACTAACCGTCGTTAAGTGTTTTGTAGTGAAATGAATAAATATAAATATAAAATATATTTAATTTATTCAAACCATTGGAACTCTCACGTATTGTGTGCAATCCCGAGTCTCGGGTTCGAAACCGGACATACGAATATTAATTCATTAAACACAAACTCTAACACTAAGCACATTCTGTTTTGCAA
>CP139506.1:24002778-24024025 GCA_021014915.2 Artemisia tridentata subsp. tridentata | reverse complement strand
ATTGTAACCAATTCACGTATATCTCCAGCTGGAGGGAGATTGTTAGAAATGAAGCTGAGCGATATTTACGTGAATTGGAGTAGACAACTAGAATGCATATAGTGTAGGGACTTGTTATGTAATATTTGAATAGTTGTCTTGTAAGTCCAATAAATACCTCTCAAGTCTTCACTTGAGAGGTGTTGCTGTGAAACCTTTTCCACATAGCAATAATATCTAAGGTTTTTATCTCCACATTCTCTCTACATTCTCTCACTAAAACTAAACATGTATCTCTTCTATTTTCATGAACCTCGACCTCCTGAAGGTGATAAACACGATTCTTGGTCTCTACTTTATCTCCACCTTCTCTCTACATTCTCTCACTAAAACTAAACATGGCTCTCTTCTATTTTCATGAACCTCGACCTCCTGAAGGTGATAAACATGATTCTTGGTCTCTACAGAGTTGATCAGGCCGACGGGTTGTAAACAAGTAAACTTGTGTTGCGTTGAGTTGAGGTCAGCCAAAATCTATCTTGTTTGTTAATCGAGTTAGTTAATCCCGACTGGCTTAACCACAACCCTTTTATTCATGTCACAAATTAACACCTCTAGTCAAGACACACTAAAACATGTCAAGATGACATCTATGGAACGGATCTAGCCAACAATTCACATAGTAATCATTTTTCTTTAAAATTTTGATAGATGACAACGATGTCCAATAACAACATGTGAACGACAATGTTATAACTGATTATGTTCAAACTGGTTAAGAAGGGGCAATCTAAATGCTTCACAGATAACACCCGAAAAGCATCACCATCCACTCATAAAGCCCATCGCGCGTCTTGAATGTGGTTTTCCACTCGTCCCCTGGTCTCATACGAATTTGGTGATATCCACTCCGTAAATCAACTTTGGAAAATACTTGGCGCCGTGTAGGTGGTCAAGAAGATCGTCAAAACGTGGTATAGGAAAACGATATTTTATGGTAATTTTGTTCACTGCGCGACTGTCAATACACATTTGAAAAGTACCATCAGGTTTTGGGACGAGCAACGTGGGAACCGCACAAGGGCTCATACTCTCCCGGATAAGGCCTTTCTCGAGCAACTCGGTAACTTGATGATGTAACTCTACAAACTCTTTAGGGTTCAATCTGTATGTAGGTTTATTCGGGATACTAGCACCAGGAACAAAATTGATGCAATGTTGTATCTCTCACATCAATGGTAGCCCATGCAGGAATGTCATCATGAAAAATATCAGAAAACTCATCCACTTGTGGGATCACTTCGGTGGGCAGCACTCCTGGAGATGGGTTTTCTTCGACTACAACTAAACCGAAAATAGGTGTAGAGGATTGATGTTTCGCAAGGCCTACAATGTATCCCTTTATTAACGGGATTATGGGTTGTGGCTCATCGCGTGGGTTAAGGGGAGCGAAAGTAATGTGGAGACCGTCTTTTTTGAAAGAGTAGGTGTTTCAAAAACCATCATGCTTGGCATGCCTATCATAGAGCCATGGACGCCCCAAAAGTATGTGGCACGCATCCATAGGAATGACCTCACATTTATGGGTAACTTTAACCGTGTTACCTTT
This sequence comes from Artemisia tridentata subsp. tridentata, assembly GCA_021014915.2. Lineage (NCBI taxonomy): Eukaryota > Viridiplantae > Streptophyta > Magnoliopsida > Asterales > Asteraceae > Artemisia > Artemisia tridentata. Next base: position 24,022,437 of record CP139506.1, on the reverse strand, counting down.
CTTTAACCAGGTGAGTTGGTACGGGTCGGGGTGGTTTTGGGTAGGTAATCCAAGCTTTTCAACCATGGTGGTAGCTATCATGTTTTTGCAACTTCCACCATCAATAATAACCGTACATACATTACCTTTTGCCGTACACTTTGTACGGAAAATGTTGTTGCGCAGCTACATAGTATCATCTTCGGGGTCAGCTACAACGGTGCCAATCAACCTGCAAGAAATAAGAACCTCACCTCGATCGGGGTAAAGAACCTCCTGAGCCTCGTCTTCTTCCGTGTCATACTTTGGTTATGTTTCGTCCACCAAGGCGAGGACTCCTTTGTTTTGGCAATCCCGTTTAATGTGACCCAATCCTTGACACTTGAAACACCGGAGAGTATTGGATGTACCTATTTGAGGACAGGAATAACTGGTGGGTCGGCTTTGATTGGGGTGATTCGGGTGTTGGTAGAACTCCCAGTTGTTGTTCGGGGGTATACCTGGAACTTGGAGGACACTTTATTTTTTTGAGCTATTTGCCGTTCCACTCGCAAAGCAAGTTGCCACACATCAGAAAAGGAATAGTACTATTGTAAGAAAATGATGTCCCCAATATCCGTGCGGAGAATACCCAAGAAGCGTGCAATAACCTATTCATCATCTTCTTCCGCACCACAACGCAGGCGCATGCGTTCAAATTCGCCAATTAGTTCCTCAACAGACAAAGAAACCTGTTTGCGATTCTGATAATTCAAGCAGGCATCTTGTTTGTATGTAACAGGAATAAACTTAGCTCGTAACAGGCGTTTCATCTTATCCCACGCTTCCACTTTGTGTTTGCAATTAGTAATATATAATTAGTGCATAGTTGACTAACTGTGTGCAACTGTGCATCTTTATCAATATGTCGTTAGTTATGTACCTTTTAATCAAGTTTGATATTGAAAACATTCGGAAACATGTGTGTAAGTGTTACGCTTCACAAACCCACGAGTTTACCCGCGGGCGGCAAAAAGTTGTACCCGCAGTTGGATGACGGGCAAAAGAAACATCCTGTGTATAAAGGACGGGTTAGAGGTAATCAAGATCGGTAAAATAAAAGTACGATATTGTCTTTGTTTTGTTAAATGGTTGGTAGACTAGCGACTAAAGTTTTACGTGTATGTACACCGATGTACATGAAAGTAGTTTTCTTGGTAACATCAATTATACTTAAGGGTGGTAATTCTTGATACGACACGATAAACGACATGAACCCGACACGAAGTTAAACATGTTTGGGTTGAGGATAAACAGGTTTTGGTCAAAAAAAGGTCAACCCGTCTAGCCCGTATATTAAACGGGTCGTGTTTGGGTTGAGTAAGTATTAAACAGGTCAACACGTGAACATGTTTAATTATATAAGCCTCTAAAAATAAAATATGTAACTTGGTTTTTATGTTGGATATGGATTAAATGTATATTGTTATGTACTTAATATGCGTGAATTACGATTATAACTCAGATATCATTGAAATTGACGATTATAACTCAGATATGATTGAAATTGTCGTATAGTTATTTGTATGTTATTTTTATCATATTTTAGATCCTTATATCATTCTTGCATTTAAACTAGTTAAATCAACAAACCACCAACCTTATTCACTGCTTGACCTATTTACTTAAACAGGTTAAACGGGTTACGCTGTTATGCAGGTCTGGGTTAGGGTTGAGTTTCTTGACACGATTAATAAATGGGTCATGTTTGGGTAAAGGTTATACTAACCCGTTAACCCGAGAACCCGAATAGGTCAACACGAACACGACTCGATTGCCACCCCTAATTATACTCCATCCGTCTCAAAATTATTGTCAATAAATCTTATAATCTGAGCGGCATATCATTTTGAAAAGTTTGAAATCAACAAGTTCAAAATCATTGATAATATCAATGTTACTTATTGCTAGCAAGCATGCACTTTTAACTTAATTTGATTATTGAAACTAAAAACCCGTTTGTTCTAACAAACGGCACAACAAGCTAATTTTATATTTTTTTTATATAATGAAATGGAGCCCACTCTTATATGATACCCATACATCAATTTTCATACGAAACATAAATAAGGGCAGGGGGAGTCATGAAGTCCAACCCTCTCAACCCTCCCAAATTCCACCAATAACATCTCTCCAACTCATTTTACCCTTCCAACCCTCCCAACTTAATTCTTAGGCATTCATCACTTTTTCAACCCTCTAAAAAAAAATTTCATTTAATTTAATCAAACATTTATATAATAAAAACTTAAACATTTCATTAAAATAAACTAAAAAAAAAAAATACATAAACGACATAAACATTACATAAACCTAAACATAATTAATAAAAACTACATAAACGACATCATTATTAGAAAATAAAATACTACATAAAGACACCTAAATCAATGTCTCGATCGGTGGTGGCTGATCCGCTGGGTCATCAAGGTATGCTAAGTCCAAACCCGATATATGCGTTGTCAGATCATACCGGAGGCGATGATGGACTTCTTCGTCATGTAACTCCCGCAGCACATTCTTCGTGTGCTTGTGTGATGAGAGCAACATCGTGAGATGTTGGCTTACGTAAAAACTCCGCTTCGTATAAAAAAATGACCGCATCACAAAAATGCTCGAGGGTATCACGTGATGTTCTTTCCGCCATGCATAAATACTCATCGTACGCGTCTGGAGGTTCACCCGTCGACAATTGTTTGATCGCCGATGTGCATTTCTGTAAAGCCGTGAAACTTTTTTTCCCCCGAGCGTCGTACCCTTCTTGAAAGTACTCGAACCTAGCTTCAATATCACCAACAATCTTCAAAAACAACCTTTTGCTCATGCGAAAACGATGACGGAAAACTGACTCATCGAATTTCGGGTCTTCAACAAAATAGTCACGCATTAGTGTTTCCCCCGCTTCGACCTGTTCCCGATCAATGTACCTACGGGTGTTGGTAGAGCTTCCGGTGTCTTGATACGCGTCTAAAACCGTTTGGAAAAAGTTAAAAGTGCTCCCCGTTGACGAGTCGAAAAGAGAAGGCGGATCACAATATGAAGAAGAGGAAGAAGATGAATCCATTTTGTGATAAAAGTGATGATTTTGGGGTGAAGATTTTAGTTGTTTGTGGTTAAATATGTGAAAGTTGTGGTTAAATATGTGAAGATTTTAGTTGTTTATAAAGAGGGATTTTTTTTTTTTTTTAATCCGTTGCAAAATAATTAAAAGGGAGCGTTTGGATTTTGACCGTTCAACGGTCGAATGGGGCAGAAAACAACCTAGTCAGCAGCTGGCTTCTCTACCCGTGATCGCCAACCCGTTGGGCAACCCGCTGGGTCGGCGGCGGTGTTCCCCAGCGGGTTAACCCAACCCGTTTACAGCCCGCCAGCGACTCCGTGTCCTCTAATGAAATCGATGTTCTTTGCGCACCCTAAATGCTAAAGAAATATACTTTGCGCGGACAATTATGAATTTGTCACATCAGCCTCTCTATGTATAAGAGAAATTTGGAAAACAGATTTGAGTCTATGTGACGATAAGCTCGAACCTCTTACATTATGTTCTCAAGTCTCAAAGTAAAGAAAAAGAAAAAATGATAAAAGAAAGGAAAAAAAAAGTGTTAAAGGAAAAGTAAATGAAGTGTTAATTGTTCACAGACAAAAAATAAATAGATAAATAAACAAATAAATAAGTTTAAGAAAAGTGGGACCACTACATTTTTTAAGCAATCAAATATCATCGTCATCAATTAAACTTTCTTTTGATTCTTTGATAGAAGAAGAAGACTACTATTTGAAACATCCTAAAATAAAAAATAAGGACAACAATTTTTGGACGGATGAAGTATAAATTATGTTCTTCTGTTGAATGAGGAAAAAAAAATAAACTTGTTCAAATTACTTGTATTGTTCTTTAGTTATTGCTGTCATATCTTTAAAGCATGGCATGTTAACCTTTACACAAAACATATTCATCCTAAAAATGAGATGAACATTTTTTTTTAAAAGAATCACATCATTTTCCTTTTTCCTACTAAAAAAGACACTCTATAAAAACCATTAAACCAAAATTACATAGATATTATTTTCATCCTTAAATTCGGTTCCTCGGGAGTATTTCTACGAGAAATAAAACTCATTAAACGCAACCAGACAACCATGCCTCTTTGCAGCTGCAATCGTCTTTATTTTCATCACTTAAACTAACCCCCAACTACCTTTCATAAATCCCCCTAAAAAAATCAAATACACACACACACACACATATATATATATATATATATATATATATATATATATATTATATATATATATATATATATATATATATATATAGGGGCTTTATTTTCAGAACCCTGTTAAGTGCGGGAACTGCGAGAACTCTTCTAGACCAATAAGATTTTTTTAAATATTAAAGATTATTATTAATCATAAGGGTATTTTAGTAAAATACAATTTTCATATTATTTTCGAATTTTTTATTAAATCCCGTTTTCCTAAATTTTCGGAATTTTTTTTTTTTTTTTTTTTTTTTTTTTTTTTTTTTTTTTTTTAATGTGTAGCCAGAATATTATAAGAACATATATGTTTTTGTTTATTTTTTTTTTGAAAAAAATTAGGTGCATGCATGTTTTTTAAATAATGTAAATTTAAATTATTTTCTGTAATGTAATTGTTCATATTTTTTATCAACCTATCAATATTTTTGTCTAACCATTATTTTTTAAGAAGTTTGAAACACAAATCAAAGAAAATAAATCATTATAAAAGAAAAAAAATAAGATTTATATACTTAAATGTTACATTCCACTTAATTACAAGAACATAAAACACGTATGCAATAATCCTATATCTTCAAAAATCACAAATTATCTTCATGTATATTTTTGTTCATCCACTTCTCGGTCTTCAATGATATCGTCATCTTCATCAATCTGAAACAAGCATGCACAAAAACAATTAAACCATAAACAAATAAGAAATAAAAAATAATCCTAACAACTATTATAACGTATGCACAATCTTCTTGTATAACATGTATGTTCAGAACTTAAACCAAAACTTATACTGTTTGAACTTGAACCAAAACTTACACAGAAACATGTATGTTCAGAACTTACACAAAAACATGTATGTTCGGAACCATAACTTACACAGAAACTTACACAGAAACATGTATGTTCAAAACTTATACTGTTTGAACTGGAACCAAAACTTGTATAACATGTATGTTCAGAACTTGAACCAAAACTTGAACCAAAACTTACACGGAAACATGTATGTTCAGAACCAAAACTTACATAGAAACTTACACAGAAACATGTATGTTTAAAACTTATACTGTTTGAACTTGAACCAAAACTTGTATAACATGTATGTTCAGAACTTGAACCAAAACTTACACAGAAACATGTATGTTCATAACTTACACAGAAACATGTACGTTTAATCCAGACATGTATGTTCATAAAACCATGATCGATTTTAATAATCATCACTGATCCACAAACAGTTTAAACCATCGACCCATTAAATCACTTGCGACAAAAAAAAAAAAAAATCAATAGCAGCAGCAATAAACCAATAAAGCAAAACAAATCTTCCACATATTGATAAACAAATCTTCCAATCAATAAAGCACAACAAAAATTGATAAACAAATATTGCTACTACCCTACGTGGGTGGTTATTTTGTTAAACTGAACCGAGAACAACAAAACACCCAACGTCGGTGTTGGCGAGTCAAGCCACAACACAAACACAAGACCACATAAACACTTGTTTTACCGGAATTCGAACAACCAACTAGATTACAACACGCATGGATAAACTCAATAAGCTCGAAAATAAGCAATCAAATCCAAAATACAAATAAAATAAGCAAATCCACTTGATCCGAGACTCAAACCAAATCAATAAGCAAACCCAAATCCCAAATCGTGTACCAACGGGGCATGAAGCGAACCAAACTGGGTCTAACCTGACCCGATTCAAAGCAATACCACAAACACCATTTAAAATTAATACCAGATGAATCTAATAATTATTTTTAATCCGGTTTAACCCACGGAAACTAATAAATCGATTTACACTCGTTTTATAATCAAGAAATAATAAAAGTGAGCTTAGGTTTCGACATACCCATGAAATAGAGAAAGAAAATAGATGAGATGAAGGGGACGGCGACACACGAACAACTACGATCTAAACCCTAATGCGACCTCTAACCCAAAACATACGATCCTTCTTGCCTCTTGGTGGTGACGATGATGGCGGCGACGGCCGGAGGAGGTGGCCGGAGCAATGATGGCGGCGCCGGCGTTAAGGAGGAGCGGCTGTTTGGATCTGTGAATTAAGGAGGAGCGGTGGTGATAAGGTGGGTGGCGTTTTTGGATCTGTGAATTAAGGAGGAGCGTTTCTAGGTTAAAGAGGAGAAATAGACGGTTTGCAAGATCCGGTTTTGTAGAGAGTGGAGATGAAATTACACTACTACCCTTTTTTTATTTAAGGAATAATATTTAGTTTTTCATTTATTACAATTATGCCATACATCATCTTGGCCATTGATCTACTTATCCAACGGTTTAGAGAAGGTTCTCGCAGTTCCCGCACTTAACAGGGTTCTGAAAATAAAGATACACTATATATATATATATATATATATATATATATATATATATATATATATATATATATATATATATATATATATATATATATATATATATATTATGTCACTATTTCATCTATAAATCATCAAGAAACACCTATGTGCCTTAGAAAATACTTCCATCTCTTTTCATGGCAATGACAAATTATTTTTTGGCTTTGGCTACTATAGTTTGTATCATATCATGCACCTGCGGTACTAGTTCTGCTGCAGAGTCCCTAGCGGAAGAGTGCACGAAAGAGCTACCGCAGGTGATGACATGTGTCGCCTTTGCCTCAGGCAAAGAGTCGACACCACAACAAAATGTTGTGACTCGTATTTGTTTTTATACCGGTGAATTGTGATGAAAAAAAAAATGAGGATGCCATGAAAGTGATGACCGCAGCAATTTAAGGGATAAGAAAACGTAATTACCCATAAGACATGAAAAAAAAATAGTAGGTAAAATAATTTGGAGGGTATAGATGCAAAATTTACATACAATTGCTGTCGTGAATTTATCAGGACCCAACGTAAATCCTTTTCTTTGGTTTTTTTTCCTTAAAAATAATTGATTTTTTTTTCCCCGGTTATTGGCACTAGCCATTATCCACCTCATAAGGAATATCGGCCACCAACGGGCAACTCTCCTGGCCCATTGCCCATCCCTAAAACACATCTTCGTATCATCTGTTTGGTATCAACAAAAATTTGTAATAAATGAACTAAAAACTCGTAATAAAATAGCAAAGCAATACTAAAAACCCGCTCATATTACTAGTTGCCAAATTCCCTTGTTATACAACGATACTAGATGAGATCTGTGACTATTTTGTTAACATAATATTGTAAAAACTTAAATGTAAGAAAGTGATAATAAAACTTAGTAATTAACACGTCGACCAGCCCACCAGCCCTCCTTGCTTCTTTCATTCTCATCATTTTGAGCCTTTTTTTTCCAATCCTCACCTCTTTCTTTTTAACCTTCTCGGGACTTGAGTCATCCCTTACCGCTGCACCCTCTACGCCCTCACCTTCACCCTCCTGCAAACCCACACCGACCAAAGCGCCCCCCCTGTAAACCCATACCAACCAACGTGCCCTCCTCCAAACCTAAACCGACCAACGCGCCCTCCTCCAAACCCAGTGGCGGAGCCTGGAAAACCAGACATTAGGGACAATTTTATTTTATTTTTTATTATTATTTTTTTTTTTTATTTTTATTTTTCACAAAAGCTAAGTATGAAAAAAAATCGACAACTAAATATAGTAAGAGTAGAAAAAATAACTAATATACAGAGGATAGCAATGAGAAAAACATCTTATATTAAGAAATTAAACTATGAAATATGAGTTTGTAATGGAAGATTCGAACTTAAAAAATGACGGGACTTTTATTTTTCTTCAAATAATGGTATGCTAATGTTTGAATTGTTAAAAGACTTTTATGTCAGACTCAAATAATGAAATACAAAGCTTTTTGAACTTTTATTTCTAGTACTGTGACAAAGGATAATAAAATCGGGTTTGGTCGAATGTGTAAAACTGTACTTCAATATAAATAACATTGGCTAGAATCAAGATGTTGACACAAACCAATTAAAGGTGGTATAAATATCTCGAATGGTTGACTTGGGTGGTATTTTATATTCAAAGGTACATTTTTTTCGGTTAAAGATATTCAAAGGTACGTTACACATCATCGTAATATTCAAAAACATAACAAAGATGAAAAAATGCATGATGAAAAATGAAGGGGTAAATTGTGTTTATATATATATATATATATATTAAAGTATCCAAATAATGGCAGTTAACAAAAAAGCATAAATACTTGCATTATTTTGTTTTAGGGGGCAAGTTATTTGGACCCTCCCTATGGAAGGGTTTTCAATCATAGCACGCATTGTCGGTTTGTAACGTGTGCATCGCGGGTTGTACGGTTATTGTACTTTTGGTTTTGGGGTTTGCCCCGACACTTGTGACCCTAAGATGGTCAAGTTTACATGTAATCAATATTCGAATAAACGGGACCCTGTATTTGAGGTTCTTACATTAAGCACAAATGCTTGGAGAAGACTATCCAAGAATTTACCTCGTGAATGTATTTCATTTACAGATGATCAGGTAGCAATAGATAGGTTTATGTATTGGCTTGCTTATGAAAAGATTTATGTGGATGTTAGACATCAGTCGTGGTATAATCAGAAATTAATTGTGTCATTTGATATGACAAGTGAAGAATTTACGGAAATTTCCCTACCCGCTCTAGCTGTCGGTAAGGGAAGTAATTCGAATTTATATAGCATTAGGGAGTCTCTTGTTGTGGTTCACTTTAAAAAAGGGGCGGGGAAACGAGTTCATAGTGTATGGAAGATGGTGTTTCAAAATCATTCACAAAGCTATACACCATTAACACAACCGATGGGATAAATCACGTAAGTGGATTTAGAAAGAGTGGCGAACCTATAATTGAAACGAAACATGATCTTCAAAAGGATCTTTTTGCTTATGAACCTGACTCAAAACACATCAATTATATTGGAATTTCTGGAAAAGGATATTTATTCTCTGTGATTTCCTACATTTGAACACTACTTTTGCTTGATCATTGAGATTGAAATATTTACTTCTACATGAATTGAGGACAAAGACAATGGCAACATTAAGTGTGGAGCTTAAAACAAGTGACTTTTGGAGCAGGAAAGAAAGGTATGGAGATTGAAGGGCTAGGAGTCAGGTTACTGACAGTGAGAAGGAATGCCGTTAGAAGTTCATCATCTTTCATATCCTTTTGAATTTTTAGCTATTCTGCATACTAATTTAGTTTTTGTATGGATATGCCAACATTATAATGATCTATCACATATACTTCTATTTACAATGACGGACGACCATTTAGTAAATCTGTAAATATTATGATTTAGTTTGATAAAACGTGTGCGTGCTTCCGTTTATTATCTGGTAATGTAGTAATGATTATTTTCAGTATGGTCTCTACTAGATGATCAAGTTATATACTATTTATCGAATGCCAACAACAATGTTATACATCATATAAACTTGTATATATGCATCATTTTTTCTTTTTAATTTGTTTCTTTAAATAATCAGTGACTCACTAGTGATACACTGAAATAATGTAAAATCATAATGTTTGTATGTGTAAACCAACACCACTCCCTCGCAATTTTGAAACCATTGCTTGTCGATGAGAAGAACCTTGCTGGAAAATGGCAAAGGATGTCTCAAGGGCATTGGTGAACTGGTAAAACTGTCAAAATTTTTACCGAAAATAGATCTCCACTAGAAGATCTATCAGACCAAAAAAGTTGGATGTAGCACTGAAAAATAAACAGACATCTAGCAACAGATCAACAAAACAAAAACACTCAACATCAATGATAAATAAACAACTTGTTAACTATTGGCCTGCGCCCTGGCCTGCTATGTTGTAATTAAGCACGGAAACCAGGACTAAAGTCTATCAGACCATTCTATCATAATGGTTGGTTAGTCGAGAATAAGAGTGATGAAGATACTAGCTAAAGGTTTAGGATGGTAGACGAAAGAAAGAAAGAAACTAACATTGCCAAAAGGGAAGAACCGGTAAAACTGAACTTGAACTCTTGAAGTAACAATTGATTGAATATAATCAGTAGACCATTATGTTCAATAACATATTTTGTGCTGGAATTTTTAAAAATGCATAAGTTTTCTATAAGTCGCCTGTGTAAAAACAATTCACACCTCTGATAAGTCGCCTGTGTAAAAACAAGTTAGACTTGAAAAGAAAATTGTACCAAGAAAATAGAATATAGTCAATGAACAGACATAGAAAGTGGGCTTTGATTTGATATCTCGCTGGCAGGCTTATTCTTGTATTATGCCAAAAGTGGTACCTTAGTCATTGTTTAAACTTTGATGTGTTTAGGGGCGAGTACCTTAGCGATCATCAGTTACTTACACGTGACAGTTAAATAGATTGATCAGGCCAACGCATTGTCAAAAAGTTAATTGGTTGATGGGTTGGTTTGGTCAGGTTTGATAGTTTGATTAGGTCGACCTCAACTACTCAACCCATTAGTTTAGCAAGTTAGTACAATATAGAAAACCAAACTATGGTAAACAAATCTCTTTTAGTCCTCGTATGTTCTTGTGGGGATGCCAAAGATATAGCTAGGTGACACAATATTGTATTGGCTCGAAAATGACTCTCCGTGCACTCCTTGTAACAAAATACGAGGACCAAGTATCTTTAGATGTCAAAACTTGGTATATTATTACTTGGCGTGTCTCGACTAGGCACTCAAATCCTCATCCACGGCATCCCATAAAATCTTACAAAAGATCAAAAGTCTAAATTAGAACTTTGTCTAAAACAAAACCAATTACATATGTTGGACCATCAATGGATCCATAGCACATCAAACCCAAAGGGCCAAAAATTGGCCATACGATAGCAGAGGTGGAAGTTTTAACCTATGAAGGTGTCGATTTTGGCTTTGTGTTATCTCAAATGGGTCAAACAGAAAAATGATTACCTACAGGGGAACTGCCCGAAATTTTAAAAGTCGCCCTATTTTGCTAGCAGGTCAACCTTACCCATTTGACGGGTTGACAAAATTGATCGAGGTTTTACATAATATTCATAAAGAAACTTCCACAGAATAATGTGACATGACATTTGGCCCACTTCTTTTCCTTCACCAGCTCTTTTTTTTAACAAATCATTTTGCGACACATCATTTTGTGAAAATCCTTTGGCAAAATTTATGTGGTTAAAGCATTTCGCCAAAAAATTAATGTCTCAGGCCAATTCGTTGACCCATAACCAACATGCCTGACCCGGCCAACTTTCCACCTCTACTCATTAGGTGGTCGAATACCGGAATCCTCAATTTATATCTCATATGCAGAGACAGACATGCGTAGACATTCTCAAGGAGGTCTTAAACGGGAATCAGACATAAAGTGATCAAACTATAGTTATAATCAACAACAACCGTTTCTCACAATAGTTTACACAAATTTCAAATTACAAAATAAAGTTTTAACATAGCAAATATTAATGACGGTAATCATGTTTCTCAGGCCCTTTTCTTTTTGTTGGCATTAGCACTTGATTGCCTATAATCTTTTTCCTTACCGAAGTATCCATGACCATATGTCGAAGATATAAGCTCCACAAGCAACGGAAACTGTAATTTCACGAACGAAGCAATTGATAGGCATGCTAATGCAGCTATTGGAATCAGAATCCATTCCTTTTCCTGTCCAAACATAATATATAATGCTGCACTAAAGGCTGTCAGCATGGATGTCACGGACACAAATAGCATCACCAGACCATATATTAATCTCTTCGGCAACTTGTAAAGAAAGTCCTCATCTGCATTCTTAATCTTACTTATGTTGTGATTGCAAAGATCTAATTGATGCCTAAGGTGATCATGAATATTGCTGATTTTGTGTGCCAAACTTGATAGTTCCCAAGCCTCCGTAGTCGTAGTGACATGCCTGTTTGAAAGAAATGTTTGTGTATGCATTGAGGTATTAATGTATTATTGTATCAACAATATATATGTACTATGTTGTTCATGAGAATGCTTAATGTGAATCGATAACATACTCTTGTCCCATTCCAATGAGGTTGATGAGCATTGATGAACAAGCCACAATGCTTCTAATGATCCAATAAACAGCGATGGGAATATGAGCCATGGCCGTCACTAACTCTGGTGTCTCGGGATCAATATATTGCTCCGGAAGCTCCTTAAATCTAACAATGCAATGAGTCAAGTCAAGCATGGCCTTGATGAGATTAAACACGGCCTCAAACCTTGGTTTGAGAGCATCACCATGCTCTAGTGCATCAGGCAGTTGCTTGAGGTGGGCTAGTGATTTGGCGAGTGGGTTGCGAGTGTAAAGCTGAGCCACCAGCCAAAACTTGCCGTAATTCACTGCAAATGCCGCTAAAGTAACAACAGCTTTTGCATCCCAACTGTAGTTGGAAAGCATGTTAAAAATCCCCGTAGTGGTTGAATGTGCGTCTTGACCTCCAACACACTTGCAAGAAATCTATCATATAGTTTTAGACGTTAAAGGTTAAAACCTTAATAAAATTGATAAAAAAATATATATATATATCCTAAACCCGAGCTAAACTTCTACCTCACATGAAACCTTATTGATGGTGAGCGCCATAACTTCAAGCATCTCATTGACATCGTTATAAACTACACCCTCCACAATGGCATCCAGTTCCGCTTGATTACCCTACAAATCGTAATCAACAATTTAGTAAACAAATCGATAAATAAATTATGTATTAACACTATTAATGTACTTGATGGCTAGGGTCCGGATTGGCCCTATGCATAATGTCCTCAACGATTTGAAGGAGTGGTATGACGTCAAGATATGTGCCATCGGGTGCATGACTGGCGAGTATGTGTTTCATCATGGCAGTGTCGTCTGAGGACGAGAACATAGTTCTGTCACCTCTAGCATGGCGAATCCTTGGAGTAGCCATTGACGAAAATGGTGTAGTTGTTAGAGTAACAGGATTTTGAGTTGTGATTGCTGAAAAATAGGCATGCTAAAACCTGATATATATAAACTCTAAATTTGGAATAAAGTGTGTATGAATCTTGTACCTTGCTTGGCTTCAGCTAAGCTTCCCTTTGAACTTTTGGGCCCATTCTCTTTATCTTTTCTCTTTTTGTCTATCTTTTATCGAAGTATATATATTTATATGTAAGATACTAAGTTTCAAGTTAAAAGCTATTCTATTTTAAGTATAACTAAGAACATATGCACAATCACATGTTTACTTTTATTTGAGCTTAGTCATTGTTTAAAATTTGATGTGTTCATGGGCCCATATCTTATCCATGGCAAGTACCTTAGGAACCAAGAAACTGTTGAGGCAAAACGAATCTATCACCATCATCGGCAACTTACAGGTGGAAGTTGTTAGCATTTATTTTATGCTAATTAGGAAGTGATGGTCATTTGTAGCTTTGAACATTAAGTGTCATGTATAATATGTATTTTATATTTGCGCTAGTAGCATTAGTATTGATAGTTATTTAGTATATATGTGTAGTGCATATACTTAGCCCACACAGTGGTCCAAGTTAAAGTCCATCCAAAGCCTTTTGGATGGCTGTCATCATACAAATGCAAAACACTCTCTCATTTAGCAAAGTGTGCTTTAGGGAGAGTGTGTGTGTTTCTTGTATCTTTCTCTCAATCTAATACATAAATATTCCCAGGATCTCTACTGCCACCAATCTTCTCATCTATCTTTCTTATCTTATCGCATTTGGCGACCTATCGCAATTCAGCTTATCGCATTTCAGGACTGAACAGACTTATCGCATTTCAGCCAATTCAAGTCTGTCTGAGATATTTTTGTCAATTGCGATATCGGACAAAGAAGCGAATTGCGATATCGGACAACAAAGAAGTTTAAGCAGTTTTCAGATTTGCCGATTTCAGTCCCTGTACTTTCCAGCAGCCTTTGGGAACTTCCAGATTTGGCAGTTTTAGCCATCGTACTTCTGTGAAACGATTTCAAAAGTTGTCGTTTTACGTCAAAACTTCAAACGGTTATAACTTTTGAACCGTAACTCTGTTTTCAGTCCACGACCTGACAATCCAAGATTAACCTCTAATAGGTTAATATCGGACGGGTGTTAAACTATATATTCATCTATGTTTTTTTACTTAGTTTTACTACGTGGATGTTAAAATAATATATATGTTTGCTTAAAGATAATTGGAAATAATACCTTACTTCAAGAAATCGTAAGACAAGCTATCGTAAAAAATATATGGAGACCGGTTTTTATGAAATAACCGGTCTCCATACAATAAACAATCGAGACGTGTTTTTTAAACTAAAAACCGGTCTCACTTAACTTTTAATAGACCGGTTTTCATAAGATTAACTGGTCTAGGTTTGTTTCCTAAATCAAGACCGGTTTTTTTTGGTAAGAACCGGTCCAGATTATTTTTGGAGAGGTGGATTCCGGATTTTCGACCCGTTTCTTTAGTATCCGGTCTCCATGAAAGGGTCTTGATTCTTCATTTTGTAGTAGTGGCCGCAAAAGACGCCTTAGGCTTCACCGAAGAGGATAGGCATGGAAACAAAAGACAAATGCTTGGGGAAGCTGGAACATCACGGAGAATTCGATCCAGAGGAAGATCAAATTGGTCTGAATTTATACAAGGGAGCTGATATTTACTATGAACCATTGCCTCCTAAAAGACCAAAACAAGAGAGGTTACTTTTAACTTTATTCTTATTGTCTTATAAATTGAAGTGATAAAAAAAGGTTTCTAAAACAAAACCTTTGGCTTAGCCTGCGGCTAAGCCTTTGGCTTTAGCCGGAGGCTATACCTACGGCTAAGCCTTTGGCATGCTAAGATTCATCTATGCTAGCAAAAATCACATATGATTTTAAACAAGATTTAAATTTGTTTGAATAATCATATATGATATTTTTGAAAATCATATATGATACTTCAAATGTTTTTGTAAAATAGATTATATCACATATGATTTTGAATATAAATTAAAAACTAATCCAACTTACTTGTTTTACAGGAGTTTTATGGAAAAATTGAAGAGAAATTTGAAATAATTTCAAAAGAAAAAGGAGAGTTAGTAGAGACGATCAGAGAGGGTATGCTGAAGTTCAGGGGGGACTGAATGATGATCACATTATGTAAGAAATACAAGAAAATTTTCAATGTCGAAGATTTTGATCTAGATAAAGGAGAAAAAAACATTGATGAAGAAAAAGATAGTGATGATGACAGCAACGATGATGGCAATGATGATGGCAGATGAGGAGACTTAAATGAAGATGACTCTGAAGATGAAAAATATAATCATGGCAGTGGTGACCAAAAGAATAAGGAAAGTGGGAGTGAAGAAAGTGGGAATGAAGAAGAAAGTTGGATTGAAGAAGAAAATGAGAGTGAGATAGAAACAGAACATGAAATGGAAAAAAACATTGAGCAAGAAAAAGAAAAGGTTAATGTGGTGGGACGAGAAGATGAGAATGAAATAGAAGATGAAATGGAAACAGAAGTAGAAGAGAAGGAAAAAGAAATTCCAATTGAGAAGCAAAAGGGAATGAAATTAAAGTTGAGAAAAAAAGGAAGATCTAGTTTAGAAGGGAATGGAAAAAGAAAAACCAGTTGTGATGGAGACAGGAGACCTAGACGCCTTTTTAGCTATGGATGAAAATTTTGACAAGAATATCAACGAAGCAAAAGAAAAATATGAAAAACTTATTCAATTACAACAGAAAATGACAAAAAAACAGAATGAAATCCATTTGAGCACCATCATTCAGTCTTGGTATGGGTTTAAGTCCATTGGAAAAAGAACAAACACCAAAGATTGCAAAAAGGGTGAGAAAACAAGTTACTGAAGAAGCAAAAGAAAAACCAGTTGTGATGGAGACAGGAGACCTAGACTCCTTTTTAGCTAAGGATGAAAATTTTGACAAGAATATCAACGAAGCAAAAGAAAAATATGAAAAACTTATTCAATCACAACAGAAAATGACAAAAAACAGAATGAAATCCATTTCAGCACCATCATTCAGTCTTGGTATGGGTTTAAGTCCGTTGGGAAAAGAACAAACACCAAAGATTGCAAAAAGGGTGAGAAAACAAGTTACTGAAGAAGCAAATACATCAAAAAAGGAAGAAGAGCCGGTTGGAAAAAGAGCAAAAAAGCCTTCAAGATTTTTGGTTTCACCATATATGAACCGGAAAACTGTCATAAATATACCAACAGAGCCGGATGAAGCGATGGTAATAGATGCATTATTCTCAATGCAAGGAGATCCATAGCAAGTCTGCTTTATCTTATTAAGAAATCATATGGAAAAAAATATGAAATTGTGCTAACAATATATCTAAATATGCTTTATCTTTTTGTGTAGCGAATTTGTGTTTGAAAAAGATGGGCATGGGGGCAACAACAATTAGAGACAACATGCAAACACTAACACCACAATTAAAAGTGAAAGCTAGTGTCATTGACAGCTTTGCTGTGGTTTTAAACTATGAAGAAACAATCAACAACGGTGCATCAAGGATGAAACAATTTTTTCACACCAGGAAATACTTGTAAGTACCTAAAAAATTAGAACTTAATTACTAAAATCTTAATTTGTTTTTTAAAGATATGTTGATTTATAAAAAGAGACAAAACAAATAGTGGAAGCAAAAAAAGAAGATGATGAGAAGCAGTATAAAGATTTTTGTTCAAACTTGACAACCCTGTTTAAAGGCAATGCATATGACGAATCAATGCAACATGTAGAATTGGTAACAAATTATTTCAATTATTATGAAAGTCAAATATGTTTTATTTGTATTTAAATGAATTTAATTTTTGTTTTCAATTAATACAGGCATTCTTTCCAATAATCGCGCATGAACATTTTATCTAGTTGTTTTCAATCTATTAAAAGGCACTTTTGTCATCATTGACAACTCCAACTCAGGGAAGACATATGATACTAAATACTCGCAGGAATGTGATGTTCTTGTAAGTAATTAAAGACTATGCTTAAATAATGATGCGTGCAGCTTAAGTAGTTAGAGATTAGAAGGCTATGCCTGTGGCTAAGCCTTTGGTATGCTAAGATTCAGCTATGCCAACAAAAATCACATATGATTTTAAATAAGATTTTAATTTGTTTGAGTCATCATATATGATATTTTTGAAAATCATATATGATACTTCAAATGCTTTTGTAAAGTATTTTGAAAATCATATATGATACTTGAAATAATGATGTATATTGCTTAAATAGTTAGAGATTAAAAGGCTATTTTGAAAGGACTTATGTAGCTTAGCCGGAGCCAAAGGCGTCTTCTGCGGATTAGCCACTGAAGACGCTTTCGGCATATGAGATTATGAATTGTCTTTAATAAATTGAATTTTCTATTTTGTGTAGAAAAATCTATTTTTAAGATATCTGGTATCCCACAAGCATAAAAAGGCATCTGAGATAGCGACAAAAAAGACAACAGTGATGAAGCTAAAGTAGGGAACAAAATTGAATGTCATTGATTGTGGTGTTTTTGTAATGATGCACATGGAGCAATATGATGGAGAAACTGTGAAAAGCTTGAAATTGGAATTTCCAAAAGAAGGAAGAGAGCATGAGAAGGAAATAATAAGAATGAGAATTAAGTATGCAACCAAGATGCTAATGCATGAACTGAACATTCACTAAGGAAAGATCAGCGAGGAAACACATGATTTGCAAGGAGTCCTTATGTACTCCATCATATCGTTTCAGTCGACCATAATTTGCAAGGAGTCCTTATGTACGCCCAATGTTGCTTGAGAATACCAAAGAAACGTTCTATATCTTTTCTTGCCGAATCTTGTTGCTTTTTGAAATGCAATCTTTTCTCATCCACAGCGTCGGTGAAAGTCTTTACGATATAGCTATGTTCGGGATATATACCATCGCCCAAAAAATAACCGTACGGGTAGTAATTATTATTGGCGTAAAAAGATGTGGTTGACATTTAACCTGAAACAATGTCCTCTATGAGAGGTGATTGTTGTAACACGTTGAGATCATTGTTCGATCCGGCTGCGCCAAAGAGTGCATGCCAACACCACAGGTCTTGTGAACAAACAGCTTGAAGTATCTTCGTCGGTCCCTTTTGATCACCCCGAGTGTGTTGGCCACACCAAGCCATATGACATCTTTCCCACTATCAATGCATACAATCTATGCTACCGATCATACCGGGTAGATCATGCATGTCTTCGTGCACCTCGTATATTTTCTGTAGGTCGAACCAAGTTGGTTTTCTAAGGTATCGACGACCGTATATCTCACAAATAGCAACAATATTAAAAACATATGCTTAAATGTAAATAAAATAAACGTTAATTAAAAAATAAATGTTAACTAAAAATAAACGTTAAATAAAAATAAAATATAATACCGATTGCGAACTCCATAAGTGTGTCTCGAATAGTTTTAGCCGCCATGGCAACTACTCGTCGTTGATGTCGGACGTTTGTGCGAACGCCAAAATCCGTATGGAAGTGGTCAACTTTTGCGTTGTGGTGAATCCAAGCTTCCCTAGTGCGTCGGATTTTGTTTAAAGTACCTGAATTTCCCTTTCCAAATCGTCACGCAAACGTAAGAACAACCTTTTAGACATTCGGAAACGTTGTTTGAAAACTCTTGGTTGCGGCCGACGAGGATTCTCATTAAAATAATCTCGCATCAAACGCTTATGAGCTTCTTCACAACCGCGCATGATAACTTGTCTTGTTTGAATCGGTCAACGTCGACTAATGCTTCGGTGAACAAAATTCGCCATAACGCTAATTTATTGGTGTCTTGGGAGCTCCCAAAGCCCACCCTGGTTTCATCACTGTATACATATATAAACCAAAATTTCCCGACTATCTTATGTCTCAATGTTTTTTGGTACCTATTCGAACATTCCTTTATGTTATATACATGCTCACATATTTTTTATATAGGCTCAGCAATCGTGTGTTTTCATGCACGTATTTTTTTTGAACAAGGCGTTTTCATGCAAGTTTAAAAGCAACATTTTCTTCATTTTCAAGCGACTTGCTTGATTGTATTTCTCTTTGTCATGTGCTTATGCGTTGGTATGATTTTATATATGTATATGTATATGTATATAGTCAAACATGTAATATTTTTTTGCAGGTTGGAATGTGGGTTGTATTCATGCGTTATCATAAAGCTTTTAACCAATCAATTTGAAATGGCTCAAAAATCCCCCATCTTATTTCTTTGTAATGTTGTAGCTCCTTGCTAGTTTTTTTTATAAAATTGCCGTTAAAAGAAAATCAATTTGAAATGGCTAGTTTGTAATAAAGTTATACATGTGGTTATCAAATAATTTATGATATTGAAGTAATTTACTCGTATTAAATATTCTTGGCCTAAAATTTCAAAGATGCA
>CP139506.1:23958323-24002678 GCA_021014915.2 Artemisia tridentata subsp. tridentata | reverse complement strand
CGGACACAAAGACATCAAAACTGCTACTGATGAACAGTAACAGTCAAGAACACACCACAAAATCACATTTTTACCTCAAACACACCACGATTCGCCCCCGGTTAGCTCTTGATACCAATTGTTACGACCAAGAATCAGCTTTTAAGACCTTCTGGAGGTCGAGGTTGATCAAAATAGAAGAGATTCATGTTTAGTTTTAGTGAGAGAATGTTAGAGAGAAGGTGGAGTTGAAAACCGGATTTTATTACTTTGTTGAATGATTTTCAGCCACACCCCCCCCCCTCAAATGGAGATTTGAGGGGTATTTATATGCCAAACATGACAACTTTGACAATATCACATTAATAGTCCTTGCACTATATGCAATCTAGTTGTCTACTTCCAATTCACGTAAATATCGTCCAGCTTCGTTTCTAACAATCTCCCTCCAGCTGGAGATATACGTGAATTGGTTACAATGATTCCTAACAATTACATAACAATGATAAAAGCAATGCTGAAGTAGAGCAGTTTCCTTTTGAGGATGTCTTCACAGCTCTTGATCTTCTCGTATCTTTCTCAGCTTGCTTGACTTACTTGCAGAATCACTGTAATGACCTAATTGGGTTATTACTCCCTCCCAATTAGTGAGGCATTTTCTTTTGCATGATCCCTCCCAAATTGACAACCCGTTTGATATAGCCTTGATGCTTGTAGAAGAAGTTTCTCTGAAATCTTGCCAAATTGTCTTCAGTCTCTTGCACAGCGGAAAATGGATTATAGACTTATGACTTGTAACTTCTTCACAGGTTTGTTTGGGGAGCATCATATCGACATCTTCATCTCAGTTAGAATGCTTCCAGTTCATCATAAACAGCCCCGATGTACACATTTCATACATTTCTCCCTCCAACTCAATAATTCACATAAACAAGTAAAAACATAAATCTTATAAAAGATGTATGATTCTAGTCGATCTATGGAACAAAGAACAAACCAAGTTTAAAGTGAAGAACAAGTAAACTTCACAGCCCACTTTGATAGAACACCAAACAAACACAACCTTTGATCTTTAATATGTGAACGATTTCAAGATAAACAACACAAACATCGGACACAAAGACATCAAAACTGCTACTGATGAACAGTAACAGTCAAGAACACACCACAAAATCACATTTTTACCTCAAACACACACGATTCGCCCCGGTTAGCTCTTGATACCAATTGTTACGACCAAGAATCAGCTTTTAAGACCTTCTGGAGGTCGAGGTTGATCAAAATAGAAGAGATTCATGTTTAGTTTTAGTGAGAGAATGTTAGAGAGAAGGTGGAGTTGAAAACCGGATTTTATTACTTTGTTGAATGATTTTCAGCCACCCCTCAAATGGAGATTTGAGGGGTATTTATATGCCAAACATGACAACTTTGACAATATTACATTAATAGTCCTTGCACTATATGCAATCTAGTTGTCTACTTCCAATTCACGTAAATATCGTCCAGCTTCGTTTCTAACAATCTCCCTCCAGCTGGAGATATACGTGAATTGGTTACAATGATTCCTAACAATTACATAACAATGATAAAAGCAATGCTGAAGTAGAGCAGTTTCCTTTTGAGGATGTCTTCACAGCTCTTGATCTTCTCGTATCTTTCTCAGCTTGCTTGACTTACTTGCAGAATCACTGTAATGACCTAATTGGGTTATTACTCCCTCCCAATTAGTGAGGCATTTTCTTTTGCATGATCCTCCCAAATTGACAACCCTTTGATATAGCCTTGATGCTTGTAGAAGAAGTTTCTCTGAAATCTTGCCAAATTGTCTTCAGTCTCTTGCACAGCGGAAAATGGATTATAGACTTATGACTTGTAACTTCTTCACAGGTTTGTTTGGGGAGCATCATATCGACATCTTCAGCTCACTTAGAATGCTTCCAGTTCATCATAAACAGCCCCGATGTACACATTTCATACATTTCTCCCTCCAACTCAATAATTCACATAAACAAGTAAAAACATAAATCTTATAAAAGATGTATGATTCTAGTCGATCTATGGAACAAAGAACAAACCAAGTTTAAAGTGAAGAACAAGTAAACTTCACAGCCCACTTTGATAGAACACCAAACCAACACAACCTTTGATCTTTAATATGTGAACGATTTCAAGATAAACAACACAAACATCGAACACAAAGACATCAAAACTGCTACTGATGAACAGTAACTGATGGGTGCGTGATGTGTCGTTGCGGTTTAGCAGTTTTAATGCCTACTCAAGTTTTAAATTTATATTTAGCCGACTTATCAATAACACACACACTTAACGAGCAGTGTACCCGGTCAGTATGAAGATAATGGTAAGTAGAGTGTCGATCACTAAGAGTGGAACGTATAATCTCGTTAATCTAATCAGTATTTTAATATCCTAACGCAAGGGGGTTTCAGCCTGAGAGACTGGCACAGTTTGTTGTATGCAGTAAAATAATAAATAAACCAATAGGCACGAATCAGCAAGTAGCACACACGTACACAGATAGATACTTGAGACAATAAGAGGGCTGTCCTTATAATTATGTAGATTGTCACTTGTTTTATTGATAGCTTTATATGAAGTGTATGTAATTAACCCTTTCTCGTTGGTCCTATTCTTATCGGCGAGTAAACCCTTAATGACGACTTATGTCTAAAAGTTATTCCTAAGTGATCAATTTAGAAACAACCGTGGGAGCCACACCTTGTCCCGCAGTCGGGTGCCCGCAAGCCACTAATAAACACAGAGGTGGTCAATGCACTAATAAGTAGTAACCAAAGACATCAACATATAAACTTTAATTGATGGGAAAGCAAGTATTAAAGGGAGTGCAATCTTTCCGTTGTCACATTACACAAGCCACCAATCCTGATGAATTAAAGTTTGCTAAAACAATAAAACAAAACTACTTAATGAATTAAATACATGCAGCACCTTCTTACAGCTCTTGTATCTTTGATTTGGGTGTGTCTTGTGCTGCCTCTTGACTGAATTCGTCCTTCTCTTCTGCTGTCCGAACTTCGGTTTTAGGGTTTCGAACTCTCTTTCTCGTCTGGTCTACGGGGTATTTATAGTTTGTGTCTGAGGGAAGATGCGGCGCATCTACTAAGTAGATGCGGCGTATGTACGTAACTTCGCGTGGGGTCCAAGATTATAATATTCAGGAATATTCGTACACCGCCAGAAGATGCGGCGTAACTGCCTTTATAGATGCGGCGCATGTCCTCTTGTATCTTGGATCGTATCTGGTGACATCTTGATAGAGATGCGGCGCATGTTGATAGTGAGATGCGGCGCATCTGGAGCAGATTAGTCTTGATCTTCTTCATTTCAGTAGACTCTTCACTTTATGCACGTTTTGCTCCATTATTAGTCCAAAATCGCCAAGTTTCACCAAATGCTTGTTTTTACCTGAGAATTACAAAAGTAAACGATTAAGTATCAATCCTCATACATAATATAGTAAAACAAGTCAAATTAATAGGATAAATGATAGTAATAAAATGTACTTATTTGAGTTCATCAAATATCCCCCCACTTGAACTTTACTTGTCCCCAAGTAAACCTTAGATTAAATCTCATGAAAATGTATCCTAAAAGATGTTAGGATTTATTTTTATATTTAAGCATGTATTCGTTTATTTCATAATCACACAACTAAACACTTAACGAATTAGAAGTAAAATAAAATAAGTCGATAAAAGCAAATCTAATCGTTTAACTGTCCAGTCGCGACGAATATTCTATCATAAGCTTGGCAAGTATACACATCTCCACCACTAAAGCTAAGGAATAACAAGTCTAAAGCGGTAAAAAGGGTTTTTAGGCTTAAGGGTTAATTATTCTTATTTCACTATCGATCTCAAATTCTAGAAAAGGCGACAAAATCACAAATACATGATCGAATCCACGAACACGATACTTGCAATTGCTCAAATCCTTAACTCGAATAGGCTAAAGATAGGTCCAAACTTCACCAATAATAATATATCAAAAAGGGCGACAAAATCATAAATACATAGCCGAATCCACGACTACGATACTTAAGATTGCTCAAATCCCTAATCTCAATAAATCAAAGGTTTGGTTGGATAAAGAATAATGAAGGGTATGGATAATATTTGGGATATAAATTGGTGTAAAAATAAAAACAAAAAATAAACAAAACAAATAAATTAAAATCCTAAGTGTGGTTAATCACTATCCCAACCATCCCATGAATAAGACTCATATCATAGAATAACTCATGCTTTAACACTTGAAACACACGCTTTAGGTAGACACGAATTATACTCAACAAAAATCTTAATCAAAGAATAAACCTTAATTGGCGTTCCCATAACTGCCAATTCCCATTCAATCCATAGTACAACAAATAGTGGCCATATGAACCACTTACATAACTTTACATCGTTGGCTTAAAATAAACATCCAACTTTTTTCTTTCTTTTTCTTTTCTCATTTTTTTTTTTCTTTTTTTTTTTTTTTTTTTTTTTTTTTTTTTTTTTTTTTGAAACATAAACATAGATGTGTAAAATTTCACCACATCACTATAACTTTCTTTCCGGATAATTTTTTTTTCATACTTTCCATAACTTTCAGAAATAACGGTAATAGTGAAAGTAGTAAACACACGAAAAATAAACTCTAAAATATACAATATTTACTTTCACTCCAATTGCATTGTGCAATTTCCCGACCTAACCATGGATAATGAATTACGCACGCGAACACAGGTAATGTAAGGAAACACACTCTGCCTATAGCAATTAACCAACCACGGATTATAATCTACAGGGTAGGCTAAGGTGTAAGGGTGTAACGAAACATTTTAACATAGGTGTAAGAAACGAAAGGAATGGCTCTGAGTGTTTTTCTCGGGGTATCTTACTCTAAAAATGAGAGTAACAAAAGGGTTTATACGGGGGTTAACTAACCAGTGTAGCTAGTTAATAACACATAACATATAATAGGCTATTTGGGTGTAATCCTAGAATTTTACCAAGTTAGACAAGTCATTCCAATTAAATAAATAATACTCATTATGGTGGTCTCGAATAGTATACAAGCCAAGTTCTAAAGTTTACAAGTCACCGGCACACTCATAGATTTGTGAATTTTGGAAAAATCACAATTTTTGAAAATAACGTCAAGTGTGCAGTTATGTAACTTAGATCTTAAACAAAAACATGCTAAAAAAAATTTTAAGTTTGATATATTAAGCACATTTTAAGCATAATTTTTGAAAAAGTTTAGGACAAGTAAGTGTTAAGTGTTCTAATTCTCCTATCCCCCCACTTAAGTTAAACTACGTCCTCGTTGTTTGTATAAAGGGTTAAAAACTGGAAAATAAAAAGAATTAGAACAGAAAAACTCCCCTGAGATTTGCTCGGTATGATCCTCCATTAGTGCAAGAGCAAAAATCGTCTTTCTTGTGGATTAGAACGTTAAATCTTCATACTTGATGTATCCACAGGAAATTCAGAAAACTATAATACCACCAACACTTTAAAACACACCTAAGATAAGAAAGGTTCAACTTGCATAACACATTAGTAGTTAGGAAAAATAAAACTTAAAAATTAAAACTGAAAATCATCAGGTCAGTCGATGCGCCGTATCTTATTGAAGAAGATACGCCGTATCGAGCCTGGAATTAATACGGATCAGAATAAAGATGCGCCGCATCCTTAACCAGGGATGCGCCGCATTAAAATAAACTGATAAATAGTTTTAAAGTCGAAAATAAAAATGCAGAAAAATAAAATAAGATATGACCATTGCAGGAGATGCGTCGCATCTCAGAATTGAGATGCGCCGTATCCTCATGCGGCCTGGACTGACTCGACACAGAAAACAGAATAATAAAAATTAAATGACAAGCGTGGGTTGCCTCCCACGAAGCGCTTGTTTTTGTTCGAGTCACGAGCCTGACTCCACCCTTATTTACTGTGTAATAGGGTGTTGTTCCCCCCACTTGGGATCAAATGCGGGTGATAGTAGCAATAAACACGAAAAGAGTGTAAATTTGCTAGTAAAGATGGAAGAAATAAATAAAGATCATACCTTGGCAACATATGTACATCTTCCCTATTCTTACCCGGTTTGGTTGATAAATTAGATGACTTGACCATCGCATCTGAAAGAGTAATCAGTTGAGGAAGAATGAGTCTCCTTTCTTCTTGGTTAGTCTCATTGGTAGTAAGGCATCCCTTGACTTCCGCTGAAGATGAGAAAGGGTCTTTGGCAATTAAAAGTTCGAGCTCCTCTATATACTTCATAGGGTCGGAATCATCATCTTCATCAATCATAGCAATGTTTAAGAGCTCGTCACTAAATTCTTCTTTGAGCTCCACCAAATACGGGTTGATCACAGGTGCTTCAATAGGTAGTGTAGTAAATTTCATCTCATCATCTTTTTGTTTTGCAACCTGTTTAGGAAAACTAGCAAGATTATTAGTAACGGGATTAAAAATATCAAATAAATTTGTACCACTTTGTGTTGTAAGTGACTCCAATTCATCTTGTGAATCTCCATCTTCAACTAGTGGTCTTGCAATTTCAGCATCGTCCCGAATTTCATCCTTAAATAAGTAATCCCAGATTTCTTCAAAATCTCTCGTTGGGTCAAAATCTGGTTGAGGGATGTCATCATAAACTATGGCGTCAAACGGTTCGAAATCAAAATTAGAACACTGTTCATCTTCATCCGTTGGATTGTCTAATGGTGGTAATACGATTGCAGAATATTCTTCATCGTAAGGTTCCGTATACACATCATCATGTACAATTTCCGGAAAAAATGTACTATCAATAACAATTGCCGGAATTGGTTTTACGGTATATGAATCTTCTTCATCATCATTCGACATACACCAAGTGTGTTGAAACGACAATTTGTTTCGTTCTTTCCTTGACTTTTCATGCCCTAAAATCAAGTATTCTTCCATAGTGACTTCTTTATCCTCGATAACTTGCGCACCATATCTTGCTCTTTGCCAATCGTAGATCCCATTATTGCTCAAGGCTCTTTCTTCTCCAAGTCTGATATATTCTTCCATTGTAATATCCGGATCGTCCATCTTCCTGAAATAAAACTTACTCTTGCAAAAGAAGGGTGAAACGATCAAAGTAAAAATAAAAGCTTCTGATATCAGCTGTTGATGCGCCGTATCCTATAAATGGGATACGCCGTATCTTAATATTTTAAAATTGAATCAGACTTTATTCAGAAAATAGATACGCCGCTTAGAAATTTGAATGCGCCGTATCTGTTTTAATTATCAAAAATCAGCTTATCTAATTAAAATTAAATGCGTCGTATTAACGAAAGTTAATGCGCCGTATTTTCGTTACGTTTAAAAATAAAAGATTTTTGATTCAGTAAGATGCGCCGTATCGACAGAAATCGATACGTCGTATCTGTTTAATAATTCGCAAACTGTTTTTAATTAAAATAATAGATACGCCGTATCTGCGAAAGCAGATGCGTCGTATGGCGTTAACGTTTAGAAAAATTTTTATCAAAATAGATACGCCGTATCTACAAAAGCAGATGCGTCGTATTACTTTATCGCTTAGAAAAATTTTCTTGTTAAAAACAGATACGCCGTATCTTGGGGAAAAGATGCGTCGTATCGAATTAATTAAACGCGTTGTATATAAAAATTAAACGCAATACGCCGTATCTGAGAGATCAGATGCGCCGTATCGTTTGATTTAGCACAGTACAACGATAGCAGAACAGAAAAATACGAAAAATAAAAATAAAAATTAAACACACGAAACAAAAATAAAACACACAAAAATAAAAACAAAAGCAAACAAATAACACACAATACAACAAATATGCAAAATAGTACAATGATGCAATTTAATCTAATAAAAAGAAAAACCTAATTAAAATACTAATCAAATTAACAGAAAATAACAATTCACTCCCCGGCAGCGGCGCCAAAAACTTGATGGGTGCGTGATGTGTCGTTGCGGTTTAGCAGTTTTAATGCCTACTCAAGTTTTAAATTTATATTTAGCCGACTTATCAATAACACACACACTTAACGAGCAGTGTACCCGGTCAGTATGAAGATAATGGTAAGTAGAGTGTCGATCACTAAGAGTGGAACGTATAATCTCGTTAATCTAATCAGTATTTTAATATCCTAACGCAAGGGGGTTTCAGCCTGAGAGACTGGCACAGTTTGTTGTATGCAGTAAAATAATAAATAAACCAATAGGCACGAATCAGCAAGTAGCACACACGTACACAGATAGATACTTGAGACAATAAGAGGGCTGTCCTTATAATTAAGTAGATTGTCACTTGTTTTATTGATAGCTTTATATGAAGTGTATGTAATTAACCCTTTCTCGTTGGTCCTATTCTTATCGGCGAGTAAACCCTTAATGACGACTTATGTCTAAAAGTTATTCCTAAGTGATCAATTTAGAAACAACCGTGGGAGCCACACCTTGTCCCGCAGTCGGGTGCCCGCAAGCCACTAATAAACACAGAGGTGGTCAATGCACTAATAAGTAGTAACCAAAGACATCAACATATAAACTTTAATTGATGGGAAAGCAAGTATTAAAGGGAGTGCAATCTTTCCGTTGTCACATTACACAAGCCACCAATCCTGATGAATTAAAGTTTGCTAAAACAATAAAACAAAACTACTTAATGAATTAAATACATGCAGACCCTTCTTACAGCTCTTGTATCTTTGATTTGGGTGTGTCTTGTGCTGCCTCTTGACTGAATTCGTCCTTCTCTTCTGCTGTCCGAACTTCGGTTTTAGGGTTTCGAACTCTCTTTCTCGTCTGGTCTACGGGGTATTTATAGTTTGTGTCTGAGGGAAGATGCGGCGCATCTACTAAGTAGATGCGGCGTATGTACGTAACTTCGCGTGGGGTCCAAGATTATAATATTCAGGAATATTCGTACACCGCCAGAAGATGCGGCGTAACTGCCTTTATAGATGCGGCGCATGTCCTCTTGTATCTTGGATCGTATCTGGTGACATCTTGATAGAGATGCGGCGCATGTTGATAGTGAGATGCGGCGCATCTGGAGCAGATTAGTCTTGATCTTCTTCATTTCAGTAGTTTTCACTTAGACGTTTTCTCCTCATTATTAGTAACAATCAATTTAAATGTTACTTAGTCAGTACTAAGACACCAAAATAATTATAACCAATTGTATGTTGAAATATTGACTCTAGTCAGTGACAAAAAATATTTTTTTAAAATTGAGTAGTTGAACATTTATACGTAGATTCAGCAACCTCATGGAGTTGAGGTATTAAAAATACATTGATATTACATAATGTCTTGATATGATTAGTTGTTATAAACACGTAATATGTCCATTTTTCAACAATCTCCCCCAGCTGGAATTACGATTGTTACAATGCCAACAATTACAACATGATAAAACAATTGAAGTAGCATTTCTTTTGAGGATGTCTTCACAGCTATTGATCTCTCGATCTTCTATCTTACTTATTGAAATCATGTATGACCATTGTTATTACCTCCCTCCCAATTAGTGAGATTTTTTTGCATGATCCCTCAAATTGACAACCTCTTGATATAGCCTTGATGCTTGAAAGAAGTTTCTCTTGAAATTTCAAATTGTCTTCAGTTACTCTTGCACCAGCGGAAAATGTTGTTATATGAAATCTTATAGCATTGGTAATTCTTCACAGTTTAGTTTGGTGAGCATCATATCATCTATCTTCAGCTCACTTGAATGCTTCCGTTCATCATAATACAAGCTCCCCGATATTGTACACATTTCATACATTTTCTCCTCCCATACAACCAATATATAGCCACATAAAGAATTCTAAACATAAATCTATAAAATTGTCTTCAGTCATCTATGAAACAGCGAACAATGGATTATAGTAAGACTTGTAACTTCTTTGATAGAACACCAAACAAACACAACCTTTGATCTTTAATATGTGAACGATTTCAAGATAAACAACACAAACATCGAACACAAAGACATCAAAACTGCTACTGATGAACAGTAACAGTCAAGAACACACCACAAAATCACATTTTTACCTCAAACACACCACGATTCGCCCCCGGTTAGCTCTTGATACCAATTGTTACGACCAAGAATCAGCTTTTAAGACCTTCTGGAGGTCGAGGTTGATCAAAATAGAAGAGATTCATGTTTAGTTTTAGTGAGAGAATGTTAGAGAGAAGGTGGAGTTGAAAACCGGATTTTATTACTTTGTTGAGTGATTTTCAGCCCCCCCTCAAATGGAGATTTGAGGGGTATTTATATGCCAAACATGACAACTTTGACAATATTACATTAATAGTCCTTGCACTATATGCAATCTAGTTGTCTACTTCCAATTCACGTAAATATCGTCCAGCTTCGTTTCTAACAATCTCCCTCCAGCTGGAGATATACGTGAATTGGTTACAATGATTCCTAACAATTACATAACAATGATAAAAGCAATGCTGAAGTAGAGCAGTTTCCTTTTGAGGATGTCTTCACAGCTCTTGATCTTCTCGTATCTTTCTCAGCTTGCTTGACTTACTTGCAGAATCACTGTAATGACCTAATTGGGTTATTACTCCCTCCCAATTAGTGAGGCATTTTCTTTTGCATGATCCCTCCCAAATTGACAACCCGTTTGATATAGCCTTGATGCTTGTAGAAGAAGTTTCTCTGAAATCTTGCCAAATTGTCTTCAGTCTCTTGCACAGCGGAAAATGGATTATAGACTTATGACTTGTAACTTCTTCACAGGTTTGTTTGGGAGCATCATATCGACATCTTCAGCTCACTTAGAATGCTTCCAGTTCATCATAAACAGCCCCGATGTACACATTTCATACATTTCTCCCTCCAACTCAATAATTCACATAAACAACTAAAAACATAAATCTTATAAAAGATGTATGATTCTAGTCGATCTATGGAACAAAGAACAAACCAAGTTTAAAGTGAAGAACAAGTAAACTTCACAGCCCACTTTGATAGAACACCAAACAAACACAACCTTTGATCTTTAATATGTGAACGATTTCAAGATAAACAACACAAACATCGAACACAAAGACATCAAAACTGCTACTGATGAACAGTAACAGTCAAGAACACACCACAAAATCACATTTTTACCTCAAACACACCACGATTCGCCCCCGGTTAGCTCTTGATACCAATTGTTACGACCAAGAATCAGCTTTTAAGACCTTCTGGAGGTCGAGGTTGATCAAAATAGAAGAGATTCATGTTTAGTTTTAGTGAGAGAATGTTAGAGAGAAGGTGGAGTTGAAAACCGGATTTTATTACTTTGTTGATGATTTTCAGACACCCCCCCCTCAAATGGAGATTTGAGGGGTATTTATATGCCAAACATGACAACTTTGACAATATTACATTAATAGTCCTTGCACTATATGCAATCTAGTTGTCTACTTCCAATTCACGTAAAATACGTCCAGCTTCGTTTCTAACAATCTCCCTCCAGCTGGAGATATACGTGAATTGGTTACAATGATTCCTAACAATTACATAACAATGATAAAAGCAATGCTGAAGTAGAGCAGTTTCCTTTTGAGGATGTCTTCACAGCTCTTGATCTTCTCGTATCTTTCTCAGCTTGCTTGACTTACTTGCAGAATCACTGTAATGACCTAATTGGGTTATTACTCCCTCCCAATTAGTGAGGCATTTTCTTTTGCATGATCCCTCCCAAATTGACAACCCGTTTGATATAGCCTTGATGCTTGTAGAAGAAGTTTCTCTGAAATCTTGCCAAATTGTCTTCAGTCTCTTGCACAGCGGAAAATGGATTATAGACTTATGACTTGTAACTTCTTCACAGGTTTGTTTGGGGAGCATCATATCGACATCTTCAGCTCACTTAGAATGCTTCCAGTTCATCATAAACAGCCCCGATGTACACATTTCATACATTTCTCCCTCCAACTCAATAATTCACATAAACAACTAAAAACATAAATCTTATAAAAGATGTATGATTCTAGTCGATCTATGGAACAAAGAACAAACCAAGTTTAAAGTGAAGAACAAGTAAACTTCACAGCCCACTTTGATAGAACACCAAACAAACACAACCTTTGATCTTTAATATGTGAACGATTTCAAGATAAACAACACAAACATCGAACACAAAGACATCAAAACTGCTACTGATGAACAGTAACAGTCAAGAACACACCACAAAATCACATTTTTACCTCAAACACACCACGATTCGCCCCCGGTTAGCTCTTGATACCAATTGTTACGACCAGAATCAGCTTTTAAGACCTTCTGGAGGTCGAGGTTGATCAAAATAGAAGAGATTCATGTTTAGTTTTAGTGAGAGAATGTTAGAGAGAAGGTGGAGTTGAAAACCGGATTTTATTACTTTGTTGAATGATTTTCCGCCACACACCCCTCAAATGGAGATTTGAGGGGTATTTATATGCCAAACATGACAACTTTGACAATATTACATAATAGTCCTTGCACTATATGCAATCTAGTTGTCTACTTCCAATTCACGTAAATATCGTCCAGCTTCGTTTCTAACAATCTCCCTCCAGCTGGAGATATACGTGAATTGGTTACAATGATTCCTAACAATTACATAACAATGATAAAAGCAATGCTGAAGTAGAGCAGTTTCCTTTTGAGGATGTCTTTCACAGCTCTTGATCTTCTCGTATCTTTCTCAGCTTGCTTGACTTACTTGCAGAATCACTGTAATGACCTAATTGGGTTATTACTCCCTCCCAATTAGTGAGGCATTTTCTTTTGCATGATCCCTCCCAAATTGACAACCCGTTTGATATAGCCTTGATGCTTGTAGAAGAAGTTTCTCTGAAATCTTGCCAAATTGTCTTCAGTCTCTTGCACAGCGGAAAATGGATTATAGACTTATGACTTGTAACTTCTTCACAGGTTTGTTTGGGGAGCATCATATCGACATCTTCAGCTCACTTAGAATGCTTCCAGTTCATCATAAACAGCCCCGATGTACACATTTCATACATTTCTCCCTCCAACTCAATAATTCACATAAACAACTAAAAACATAAATCTTATAAAAGATGTATGATTCTAGTCGATCTATGGAACAAAGAACAAACCAAGTTTAAAGTGAAGAACAAGTAAACTTCACAGCCCACTTTGATAGAACACCAAACAAACACAACCTTTGATCTTTAATATGTGAACGATTTCAAGATAAACAACACAAACATCGAACACAAAGACATCAAAACTGCTACTGATGAACAGTAACAGTCAAGAACACACCACAAAATCACATTTTTACCTCAAACACACCACGATTCGCCCCCGGTTAGCTCTTGATACCAATTGTTACGACCAAGAATCAGCTTTTAAGACCTTCTGGAGGTCGAGGTTGATCAAAATAGAAGAGATTCATGTTTAGTTTTAGTGAGAGAATGTTAGAGAGAAGGTGGAGTTGAAAACCGGATTTTATTACTTTGTTGAATGATTTTCAGCCACACCCTCAAATGGAGATTTGAGGGGTATTTATATGCCAAACATGACAACTTTGACAATATTACATTAATAGTCCTTGCACTATATGCAATCTAGTTGTCTACTTCCAATTCACGTAAATATCGTCCAGCTTCGTTTCTAACAATCTCCCTCCAGCTGGAGATATACGTGAATTGGTTACAATGATTCCTAACAATTACATAACAATGATAAAAGCAATGCTGAAGTAGAGCAGTTTCCTTTTGAGGATGTCTTCACAGCTCTTGATCTTCTCGTATCTTTCTCAGCTTGCTTGACTTACTTGCAGAATCACTGTAATGACCTAATTGGGTTATTACTCCCTCCAATTAGTGAGGCATTTTCTTTTGCATGATCCCTCCCAAATTGACAACCCGTTTGATATAGCCTTGATGCTTGTAGAAGAAGTTTCTCTGAAATCTTGCCAAATTGTCTTCAGTCTCTTGCACAGCGGAAAATGGATTATAGACTTATGACTTGTAACTTCTTCACAGGTTTGTTTGGGGAGCATCATATCGACATCTTCAGCTCACTTAGAATGCTTCCAGTTCATCATAAACAGCCCCGATGTACACATTTCATACATTTCTCCCTCCAACTCAATAATTCACATAAACAACTAAAAACATAAATCTTATAAAAGATGTATGATTCTAGTCGATCTATGGAACAAAGAACAAACCAAGTTTAAAGTGAAGAACAAGTAAACTTCACAGCCCACTTTGATAGAACACCAAACAAACACAACCTTTGATCTTTAATATGTGAACGATTTCAAGATAAACAACACAAACATCGAACACAAAGACATCAAAACTGCTACTGATGAACAGTAACAGTCAAGAACACACCACAAAATCACATTTTTACCTCAAACACACCACGATTCGCCCCCGGTTAGCTCTTGATACCAATTGTTACGACCAAGAATCAGCTTTTAAGACCTTCTGGAGGTCGAGGTTGATCAAAATAGAAGAGATTCATGTTTAGTTTTAGTGAGAGAATGTTAGAGAGAAGGTGGAGTTGAAAACCGGATTTTATTACTTTGTTGAATGATTTTCAGCCACACCCCTCAAATGGAGATTTGAGGGGTATTTATATGCCAAACATGACAACTTTGACAATATTACATTAATAGTCCTTGCACTATATGCAATCTAGTTGTCTACTTCCAATTCACGTAAATATCGTCCAGCTTCGTTTCTAACAATCTCCCTCCAGCTGGAGATATACGTGAATTGGTTACAATGATTCCTAACAATTACATAACAATGATAAAAGCAATGCTGAAGTAGAGCAGTTTCCTTTTGAGGATGTCTTCACAGCTCTTGATCTTCTCGTATCTTTCTCAGCTTGCTTGACTTACTTGCAGAATCACTGTAATGACCTAATTGGGTTATTACTCCCTCCCAATTAGTGAGGCATTTTCTTTTGCATGATCCCTCCCAAATTGACAACCCGTTTGATATAGCCTTGATGCTTGTAGAAGAAGTTTCTCTGAAATCTTGCCAAATTGTCTTCAGTCTCTTGCACAGCGGAAAATGGATTATAGACTTATGACTTGTAACTTCTTCACAGGTTTGTTTGGGGAGCATCATATCGACATCTTCAGCTCACTTAGAATGCTTCCAGTTCATCATAAACAGCCCCGATGTACACATTTCATACATTTCTCCCTCCAACTCAATAATTCACATAAACAACTAAAAACATAAATCTTATAAAAGATGTATGATTCTAGTCGATCTATGGAACAAAGAACAAACCAAGTTTAAAGTGAAGAACAAGTAAACTTCACAGCCCACTTTGATAGAAACCAAACCAACACAACCTTTGATCTTTAATATGTGAACGATTTCAAGATAAAAACACAAACATCGAACACAAAGACATCAAAACTGCTACTGATGAACAGTAACAGTCAAGAACACACCACAAAATCACATTTTTTACCTCAAACACACCACGATTCGCCCCCGGTTAGCTCTTGATACCAATTGTTACGACCAAGAATCAGCTTTTAAGACCTTCTGGAGGTCGAGGTTGATCAAAATAGAAGAGATTCATGTTTAGTTTTAGTGAGAGAATGTTAGAGAGAAGGTGGAGTTGAAAACCGGATTTTATTACTTTGTTGAATGATTTTCAGCCACACCCCTCAAATGGAGATTTGAGGGGTATTTATATGCCAAACATGACAACTTTGACAATATTACATTAATAGTCCTTGCACTATATGCAATCTAGTTGTCTACTTCCAATTCACGTAAATATCGTCCAGCTTCGTTTCTAACAATCTCCCTCCAGCTGGAGATATACGTGAATTGGTTACAATGATTCCTAACAATTACATAACAATGATAAAAGCAATGCTGAAGTAGAGCAGTTTCCTTTTGAGGATGTCTTCACAGCTCTTGATCTTCTCGTATCTTTCTCAGCTTGCTTGACTTACTTGCAGAATCACTGTAATGACCTAATTGGGTTATTACTCCCTCCCAATTAGTGAGGCATTTTCTTTTGCATGATCCCTCCCAAATTGACAACCCGTTTGATATAGCCTTGATGCTTGTAGAAGAAGTTTCTCTGAAATCTTGCCAAATTGTCTTCAGTCTCTTGCACAGCGGAAAATGGATTATAGACTTATGACTTGTAACTTCTTCACAGGTTTGTTTGGGGAGCATCATATCGACATCTTCAGCTCACTTAGAATGCTTCCAGTTCATCATAAACAGCCCCGATGTACACATTTCATACATTTCTCCCTCCAACTCAATAATTCACATAAACAACTAAAAACATAAATCTTATAAAAGATGTATGATTCTAGTCGATCTATGGAACAAAGAACAAACCAAGTTTAAAGTGAAGAACAAGTAAACTTCACAGCCCACTTTGATAGAACACCAAACCAACACAACCTTTGATCTTTAATATGTGAACGATTTCAAGATAAACAACACAAACATCGAACACAAAGACATCAAAACTGCTACTGATGAACAGTAACAGTCAAGAACACACCACAAAATCACATTTTTACCTCAAACACCACGATTCGCCCCCGGTTAGCTCTTGATACCAATTGTTACGACCAAGAATCAGCTTTTAAGACCTTCTGGAGGTCGAGGTTGATCAAAATAGAAGAGATTCATGTTTAGTTTTAGTGAGAGAATGTTAGAGAGAAGGTGGAGTTGAAAACCGGATTTTATTACTTTGTTGAATGATTTTCAGCCACACCCCTCAAATGGAGATTTGAGGGGTATTTATATGCCAAACATGACAACTTTGACAATATTACATTAATAGTCCTTGCACTATATGCAATCTAGTTGTCTACTTCCAATTCACGTAAATATCGTCCAGCTTCGTTTCTAACAATCTCCCTCCAGCTGGAGATATACGTGAATTGGTTACAATGATTCCTAACAATTACATAACAATGATAAAAGCAATGCTGAAGTAGAGCAGTTTCCTTTTGAGGATGTCTTCACAGCTCTTGATCTTCTCGTATCTTTCTCAGCTTGCTTGACTTACTTGCAGAATCACTGTAATGACCTAATTGGGTTATTACTCCCTCCCAATTAGTGAGGCATTTTCTTTTGCATGATCCCTCCCAAATTGACAACCCGTTTGATATAGCCTTGATGCTTTGTAGAAGAAGTTTCTCTGAAATCTTGCCAAATTGTCTTCAGTCTCTTGCACAGCGGAAAATGGATTATAGACTTATGACTTGTAACTTCTTCACAGGTTTGTTTGGGGAGCATCATATCGACATCTTCAGCTCACTTAGAATGCTTCCAGTTCATCATAAACAGCCCGATGTACACATTTCATACATTTCTCCCTCCAACTCAATAATTCACATAAACAACTAAAAACATAAATCTTATAAAAAGATGTATGAAATTCTAGTCGATCTATGGAACAAAGAACAAACCAAGTTTAAAGTGAGAAAAAGTAAACTTCACAGCCCACTTTGATAGAACACCAAACAACACAACCTTTGATCTTTAATATGTGAACGATTTCAAGATAAACAACACAAACATCGAACACAAAGACATCAAAACTGCTACTGATGAACAGTAACAGTCAAGAACACACCACAAAATCACATTTTTACCTCAAACACACCACGATTCGCCCCCGGTTAGCTCTTGATACCAATTGTTACGACCCAAGAATCAGCTTTTAAGACCTTCTGGAGGTCGAGGTTGATCAAAATAGAAGAGATTCATGTTTAGTTTTAGTGAGAGAATGTTAGAGAGAAGGTGGAGTTGAAAACCGGATTTTATTACTTTGTTGAATGATTTTCAGCCACACCCCCCCTCAAATGGAGATTTGAGGGGTATTTATATGCCAAACATGACAACTTTGACAATATTACATTAATAGTCCTTGCACTATATGCAATCTAGTTGTCTACTTCCAATTCACGTAAATATCGTCCAGCTTCGTTTCTAACAATCTCCCTCCAGCTGGAGATATACGTGAATTGGTTACAATGATTCCTAACAATTACATAACAATGATAAAAGCAATGCTGAAGTAGAGCAGTTTCCTTTTGAGGATGTCCTTCACAGCTCTTGATCTTCTCGTAATCTTTCTCAGCTTGCTTGACTTAACTGCAAATCACTGTAATGACCTAATTGGGTTATTACTTACTCCTCCCAATTAGTGAGCATTTTCTTTTGCATGATCCCTCCCAAATTGACAACCCGTTTGATATAGCCTTGATGCTTGTAAAAATTTCTCTGAAATCTTGCCAAATTGTCTTCAGTCTCTTGCACAGCGAAAAGGATTATAGACTTATGACTTGTAACTTCTTCACAGGTTTGTTTGGGGACATCATATCGACATCTTCACTCATTAGAATCTTCCAGTTCATCATAAACACCCCGATGTACACATTTCATACATTTCTCCCCCAACCAATAATTCACATAAACAATAAAAACATAAATCTTATAAAAGATGTATGATCTAGTCGATCTAGAACAAAGAACAAACCAATTTAAAGTGAAGAACAATAACTTCACAGCCCACTTGATAGAACACCAAACAAACACAACCTTGATCTTAATATGGAACGATTTCAAGATAAACAACACAAACATCGAACACAAAGACTCAAAACTGTACTGATGAACAGTAACAGTCAAACACACCACAAAACACATTTTTACTCAAACACCCACGATTCCCCCCGTTAGCTCTTGATACAATTGTTACGACCAAGAATCAGCTTTAAGACCTTCTGAGGTCGAGGTTGATCAAAATAGAAGAGATTCATGTTTAGTTTTAGTGAGAGAATGTTAGAGAGAAGGTGGAGTTGAAAACCGATTTTATTACTTTGTTGAATGATTTCACCACCCCCTCAAATGGAGATTTGAGGGTATTTATATGCCAAACATGACAACTTGACAAATTACATTAATAGTCCTTGCACTATATGCAATCTAGTTGTCTACTTCCAATTCACGTAAATA
Source organism: Artemisia tridentata subsp. tridentata (assembly GCA_021014915.2). Taxonomy (NCBI): domain Eukaryota; kingdom Viridiplantae; phylum Streptophyta; class Magnoliopsida; order Asterales; family Asteraceae; genus Artemisia; species Artemisia tridentata. The sequence goes on along the minus strand of CP139506.1, from coordinate 23,983,640 downwards.
TCGTCCAGCTTCGTTTCTAACAATCTCCCTCCAGCTGGAGATATACGTGAATTGGTTACAATGATTCCTAACAATTACATAACAATGATAAAGCAATGCTGAAGTAGAGCATTTCCTTTTGAGATGTCTTCACAGCTCTTGATCTTCTCGTATCTTTCTACTTGCTTGACTTACTTGCAGAATCACTGTAATGACCTAATTGGGTTATTACTCCCTCCCAATTAGTGAGGCATTTCTTTTGCATGATCCTCCCAAATTGACAACCCGTTTGATATAGCCTTGATGCTTGTAGAAGAAGTTTCTCTGAAATCTTGCCAATTGTCTTCAGTCCTTGCACAGCGAAAATGATTATAGACTTATGACTTGTAACTTCTTCACAGGTTTGTTTGGGGAGCATCATATCGACATCTTCAGCTCACTTAGAATGCTTCCAGTTCATCATAAACAGCCCCGATGTACACATTTCATACATTTCTCCCTCCAACTCAATAATTCACATAAACAACTAAAAACATAAATCTTATAAAAGATGTATGATTCTAGTCGATCTATGGAACAAAGAACAAACCAAGTTTAAAGTGAAGAACAAGTAAACTTCACAGCCCACTTTGATAGAACACCAAACAACACAACCTTTGATCTTTAATATGTGAACGATTTCAAGATAAACAACACAAACATCGAACACAAAGACATCAAAACTGCTACTGATGAACATAACATCAAGAACACACCACAAAATCACATTTTTACCTCAAACACACCACATTCGCCCCCGTTAGCTCTTGATACCAATTGTTACGACCAAGAATCAGCTTTTAAGACCTTCTGGAGTCGAGGTTGATCAAAATAGAAAGATTCATGTTTAGTTTTAGTGAGAGAATGTTAGAGAGAAGGTGGAGTTGAAAACCGGATTTATTACTTGTTGAATGATTTTCAGCCAACCCCTCAAATGGAGATTGAGGGTATTTATATGCCAAACATGACAACTTTGACAATATTACATTAATAGTCCTTGCACTATATGCAATCTAGTTGTCTACTTCCAATTCACGTAAATATCGTCCAGCTTCGTTTCTAACATCTCCCTCCAGCTGGAGATATACGTGAATTGGTTACAATGATTCCTAACAATTACATAACAATGATAAAAGCAATGCTGAAGTAGAGCAGTTTCCTTTTGAGGATGTCTTCACAGCTCTTGATCTTCTCGTATCTTTCTCAGCTTGCTTGACTTACTTGCAGAATCACTGTAATGACCTAATTGGGTTATTACTCCTCCAATTAGTGAGGCATTTCTTTTGCATGATCCCTCCCAAATTGACAACCCGTTGATATAGCCTTAGCTTGTAAAGAAGTTCTGAAATCTTCCAATTGCTTCATCCTTCACAGCGAAAAGGATTATAGACTTATGACTGAACTTCTCACAGTTTGTTTGGGGACACAATCGACATCTTCACTCACTTAAAGCTTCCATTCTCATAAACACCCCATGTACACATTAACATTTCTCCCTCCAACTCAATAATCACATAAACAACAAAAACAAATCTAAAAATGTATGATTCTAGTCGATCTATGGAACAAAGAACAAACCAATTAAATAAGAACAATAAACTTCACAGCCCACTTGATAGAACACCAAACACACAACCTTTGATCTTAATATGTGAACGATTTCAAGATAAAAACAAACGAACACAAAACTCAAACTGCTACTGATGAACATAACATCAGAACACACCAAAATCACATTTTTACCTCAAACACACCACGATTCGCCCCCGTTAGCTCTTATACCATTGTTACGACCAAGAATCAGCTTTTAAGACCTTCTGGAGGTCGAGGTTGATCAAATAGAAGAGATTCATGTTTAGTTTAGTGAGAGAATGTTAGAGAGAAGGTGGAGTTGAAAACCGGATTTTATTACTTTGTTGAATGATTTTCAGCCACACCCCTCAAATGGAGATTTGAGGGGTATTTATATGCCAAACATGACAACTTGACAATATTACATTAATAGTCCTTGCACTAAATGCAAACTAGTTGTCTACTTCCAATTCACGTAAATATCGTCCAGCTTCGTTTCTAACAATCTCCCTCCAGCTGGAGATATACGTGAATTGGTTACAATGATTCCTAACAATTACATAACAATGATAAAAGCAATGCTGAAGTAGAGCAGTTTCCTTTTGAGGATGTCTTCACAGCTCTTGATCTTCTCGTATCTTTCTCAGCTTGCTTGACTTACTTGCAGAATCACTGTAATGACCTAATTGGGTTATTACTCCTCCCAATTAGTGAGGCATTTCTTTTGCATGATCCCTCCCAAATTGACAACCCGTTTGATAGCCTTGATGCTTGTAGAAGAAGTTTCTCTAAATCTTGCCAAATTGTCTTCAGTCTCTTGCACAGCGGAAAATGGATTATAGACTGATGACTTGTAACTTCTTCACAGGTTTGGGAGCATCATATCGACATCTTCAGCTCACTTAGAATGCTTCCAGTTCATATAAACAGCCCCGATGTACACATTTCATACATTTCTCCTCCAACTCAATAATTCACATAAACAACTAAAAACATAAATCTTAAAAGATGTATGATTCTAGTCGATCTATGGAACAAAGAACAAACAAGTTTAAAGTGAAGAACAAGTAAACTCACAGCCCACTTTGATAGAACACCAAACAACACAACCTTGATCTTTAATATGTGAACGATTTCAAGATAAACAACACAAACATCGAACACAAAGACATCAAAACTGCTACGATGAACAGTAACAGTCAAGAACACACCACAAAATCACATTTTTACCTCAAAACACCACGATTCGCCCCGGTTAGCTCTTGATACCAATTGTTACGACCAAGAATCAGCTTTAAGACCTTCTGGAGGTCGAGGTTGATCAAAATAAAAGATTCATGTTTAGTTTTAGTGAGAGAATGTTAGAGAGAAGGTGGAGTTGAAAACCGGATTTTATTACTTTGTTGAATGATTTTCAGCCACACCCTCAAATGGAGATTTGAGGGGTATTTATATGCCAAACATGAAACTTTGACAATATTACATTAATAGTCCTTGCACTATATGCAATCTAGTTGTCTACTTCCAATTCACGTAAATATCGTCCAGCTTCGTTTCTAACAATCTCCTCCAGCTGGAGATTACGTGAATTGGTTACAATGATTCCTAACAATTACATAACATGATAAAAGCAATGCTGAAGTAGAGCAGTTTCCTTTTGAGGATGTCTTCACAGCTCTTGATCTTCTGTATCTTTCTCAGCTTGCTTGACTTACTTGCAGAATCACTGTAATGACCTAATTGGGTTATTACTCCCTCCCAATTAGTGAGGCATTTTCTTTTGCATGATCCCTCCCAAATTGACAACCCGTTTGATATAGCCTTGATGCTTGTAGAAGAAGTTTCTCGAAATTTGCAAATTGTCTTCAGTCTCTTGCACAGCGGAAAATGGATTATAGACTTATGACTTGTAACTTCTTCACAGGTTTGTTTGGGAGTATATCGACATCTTCAGCTCACTTAGAAGCTTCCATTCATAAAACAGCCCCGATGTACACATTTCATACATTTCTCCTCCAATCAATAATTCACATAAACAACTAAAAACATAAATCTTATAAAGATGTATGATTTAGTCGATCTATGGAACAAAGAACAAACCAGTTTAAGTGAAGACAAGTAAACTTCACAGCCCACTTTGATAGAACACCAAACAACAAACCTTGATCTTTAATTGTGAACGATTTCAAGATAAACAACACAAACATCGAACACAAAGACATCAAAACTGCTATGATGAACAGTAACAGTCAAGAAACACCACAAAATCACATTTTACCTCAAACACACCACGATTCGCCCCCGGTTAGCTCTTGATACCAATTGTTACGACCAAGAATCAGCTTTTAAGACCTTCTGGAGGTCGAGGTTGATCAAATAGAAGGATTCATGTTTAGTTTTAGTGAAGAATGTTAGAGAGAAGGTGGAGTTGAAAACGGATTTTATTACTTTGTTGAATGATTTTCAGCCACACCTCAATGGAGATTTGAGGGGTATTTATATGCCAACATGACAACTTTGACAATATTACATTAATAGTCCTTGCACATATGCAATTAGTTGTCTACTTCCAATTCACGTAAATATCGTCCATTCGTTTCTAACAATCTCCCTCCAGCTGGAGATATACGTGAATGGTTACATGATTCCTAACATTACATAACAATGATAAAAGCAATGCTGAAGTAGAGCAGTTTCCTTTTGAGGATGTCTTCACAGCTCTTGATTTCTGTATCTTTCTCACTTGCTTGACTTACTTGCAGAATCACTGTAATGACCTAATTGGGTTATTATCCTCCATTAGTGAGGCATTTTTTTTGCATGATCCTCCCAAATTGACAACCCGTTTGATATAGCCTTGATGCTTGTAGAAGAAGTTTCTCTGAAATCTTGCCATTGTCTTCAGTTCTGCAAGCGGAAATGGATTATAACTTATGACTTGTAACTTCTTCAAGGTTGTTTGGAGCATATATCGACATCTTCAGCTACTTAGAATGCTTCAGTTCATCTAACCCGATGTACAATTCATACATTTCTCCTCAACTCAATAATTCACATAAACAACTAAAACATAAATTTATAAAAGATGTATGATCTAGTCGATCTATGGACAAAGAACAAACCAAGTTTAAGGAGAACAAGTAAATTCAAGCCCACTTTGATAGAACACCAACAACACAACTTTGATCTTTAATATGTGAACATTTCAGATAACAACACAAAACGAACACAAGACATAAACTGCATGTGAACAAACATCAAGAACACACCACAAAATCACTTTTACTCAAACACACCGATTCGCCCGGTTAGCTCTTGATACCATTGTTACGACCAAGAATCAGCTTTTAAGACTTCTGGAGGTCGAGGTTGATCAAAATGAAGGATCATGTTTAGTTTTAGTGAGAGAATGTTAGAGAGAAGGTGGAGTTGAAAACCGGATTTTATTACTTTGTTGAATGATTTTCAGCCACACCCCTCAAATGGAGATTTGAGGGGTATTTATATGCCAAACATGACAACTTTGACAATATTACATTAATAGTCCTTGCACTATATGCAATCTAGTTGTCTACTTCCAATTCACGTAAATATCGTCCAGCTTCGTTTCTAACAATCTCCCTCCAGCTGGAGATATACGTGAATTGGTTACAATGATTCCTAACAATTACATAACAATGATAAAAGCAATGCTGAAGTAGAGCAGTTTCCTTTTGAGGATGTCTTCACAGCTCTTGATCTTCTCGTATCTTTCTCAGCTTGCTTGACTTACTTGCAGAATCACTGTAATGACCTAATTGGGTTATTACTCCCTCCCAATTAGTGAGGCATTTTCTTTTGCATGATCCCTCCCAAATTGACAACCCGTTTGATATAGCCTTGATGCTTGTAGAAGAAGTTTCTCTGAAATCTTGCCAAATTGTCTTCAGTCTCTTGCACAGCGGAAAATGGATTATAGACTTATGACTTGTAACTTCTTCACAGGTTTGTTTGGGAGCATCATATCGACATCTTCAGCTCACTTAGAATGCTTCCAGTTCATCATAAACAGCCCCGATGTACACATTTCATACATTTCTCCCTCCAACTCAATAATTCACATAAACAACTAAAAACATAAATCTTATAAAAGATGTATGATTCTAGTCGATCTATGGAACAAAGAACAAACCAAGTTAAAGTGAAGAACAAGTAAACTTCACAGCCCACTTTGATAGAACACCAAACAAACACAACCTTTGATCTTTAATATGTGAACGATTTCAAGATAAACAACACAAACATCGAACACAAAGACATCAAAACTGCTACTGATGAACAGTAACAGTCAAGAACACACCACAAAATCACATTTTTACCTCAAACACACCACGATTCGCCCCCGGTTAGCTCTTGATACCAATTGTTACGACCAAGATCAGCTTTTAAGACCTTCTGGAGGTCGAGGTTGATCAAAATAGAAGAGATTCATGTTTAGTTTTAGTGAGAGAATGTTAGAGAGAAGGTGGAGTTGAAAACCGGATTTTATTACTTGTTGAATGATTTTCAGCCACACCCCTCAAATGGAGATTTGAGGGGTATTTATATGCCAAACATGACAACTTTGACAATATTACATTAATAGTCCTTGCACTATATGCAATCTAGTTGTCTACTTCCAATTCACGTAAATATCGTCCAGCTTCGTTTCTAACAATCTCCCTCCAGCTGGAGATATACGTGAATTGGTTACAATGATTCCTAACAATTACATAACAATGATAAAAGCAATGCTGAAGTAGAGCAGTTTCCTTTTGAGGATGTCTTCACAGCTCTTGATCTTCTCGTATCTTTCTCAGCTTGCTTGACTTACTTGCAGAATCACTGTAATGACCTAATTGGGTTATTACTCCCTCCCAATTAGTGAGGCATTTTCTTTTGCATGATCCCTCCCAAATTGACAACCCGTTTGATATAGCCTTGATGCTTGTAGAAGAAGTTTCTCTGAAATCTTGCCAAATTGTCTTCAGTCTCTTGCACAGCGGAAAATGGATTATAGACTTATGACTTGTAACTTCTTCACAGGTTTGTTTGGGGAGCATCATATCGACATCTTCAGCTCACTTAGAATGCTTCCAGTTCATCATAAACAGCCCCGATGTACACATTTCATACATTTCTCCCTCCAACTCAATAATTCACATAAACAACTAAAAACATAAATCTTATAAAAGATGTATGATTCTAGTCGATCTATGGAACAAAGAACAAACCAAGTTTAAAGTGAAGAACAAGTAAACTTCACAGCCCACTTTGATAGAACACCAAACAAACACAACCTTTGATCTTTAATATGTGAACGATTTCAAGATAAACAACACAAACATCGAACACAAAGACATCAAAACTGCTACTGATGAACAGTAACAGTCAAGAAACACACCACAAAATCACATTTTTACCTCAAACACACCACGATTCGCCCCCGGTTAGCTCTTGATACCAATTGTTACGACCAAGAATCAGCTTTTAAGACCTTCTGGAGGTCGAGGTTGATCAAAATAGAAGAGATTCATGTTTAGTTTTAGTGAGAGAATGTTAGAGAGAAGGTGGAGTTGAAAACCGGATTTTATTACTTTGTTGAATGATTTTCAGCCACACCCCTCAAATGGAGATTTGAGGGGTATTTATATGCCAAACATGACAACTTTGACAATATTACATTAATAGTCCTTGCACTATATGCAATCTAGTTGTCTACTTCCAATTCACGTAAATATCGTCCAGCTTCGTTTCTAACAATCTCCCTCCAGCTGGAGATATACGTGAATTGGTTACAATGATTCCTAACAATTACATAACAATGATAAAAGCAATGCTGAAGTAGAGCAGTTTCCTTTTGAGGATGTCTTCACAGCTCTTGATCTTCTCGTATCTTTCTCAGCTTGCTTGACTTACTTGCAGAATCACTGTAATGACCTAATTGGGTTATTACTCCCTCCCAATTAGTGAGGCATTTTCTTTTGCATGATCCCTCCCAAATTGACAACCCGTTTGATATAGCCTTGATGCTTGTAGAAGAAGTTTCTCTGAAATCTTGCCAAATTGTCTTCAGTCTCTTGCACAGCGGAAAATGGATTATAGACTTATGACTTGTAACTTCTTCACAGGTTTGTTTGGGGAGCATCATATCGACATCTTCAGCTCACTTAGAATGCTTCCAGTTCATCATAAACAGCCCCGATGTACACATTTCATACATTTCTCCCTCCAACTCAATAATTCACATAAACAACTAAAAACATAAATCTTATAAAAGATGTATGATTCTAGTCGATCTATGGAACAAAGAACAAACCAAGTTTAAAGTGAAGAACAAGTAAACTTCACAGCCCACTTTGATAGAACACCAAACCAAACACAACCTTTGATCTTTAATATGTGAACGATTTCAAGATAAACAACACAAACATCGAACACAAAGACATCAAAACTGCTACTGATGAACAGTAACAGTCAAGAACACACCACAAAATCACATTTTTACCTCAAACACACCACGATTCGCCCCCGGTTAGCTCTTGATACCAATTGTTACGACCAAGAATCAGCTTTTAAGACCTTCTGGAGGTCGAGGTTGATCAAAATAGAAGAGATTCATGTTTAGTTTTAGTGAGAGAATGTTAGAGAGAAGGTGGAGTTGAAAACCGGATTTTATTACTTTGTTGAATGATTTTCAGCCACACCCCTCAAATGGAGATTTGAGGGGTATTTATATGCCAAACATGACAACTTTGACAATATTACATTAATAGTCCTTGCACTATATGCAATCTAGTTGTCTACTTCCAATTCACGTAAATATCGTCCAGCTTCGTTTCTAACAATCTCCCTCCAGCTGGAGATATACGTGAATTGGTTACAATGATTCCTAACAATTACATAACAATGATAAAAGCAATGCTGAAGTAGAGCAGTTTCCTTTTGAGGATGTCTTCACAGCTCTTGATCTTCTCGTATCTTTCTCAGCTTGCTTGACTTACTTGCAGAATCACTGTAATGACCTAATTGGGTTATTACTCCCTCCAATTAGTGAGGCATTTTCTTTTGCATGATCCCTCCCAAATTGACAACCCGTTTGATATAGCCTTGATGCTTGTAGAAGAAGTTTCTCTGAAATCTTGCCAAATTGTCTTCAGTCTCTTGCACAGCGGAAAATGGATTATAGACTTATGACTTGTAACTTCTTCACAGGTTTGTTTGGGGAGCATCATATCGACATCTTCAGCTCACTTAGAATGCTTCCAGTTCATCATAAACAGCCCCGATGTACACATTTCATACATTTCTCCCTCCAACTCAATAATTCACATAAACAACTAAAAACATAAATCTTATAAAAGATGTATGATTCTAGTCGATCTATGGAACAAAGAACAAACCAAGTTTAAAGTGAAGAACAAGTAAACTTCACAGCCCACTTTGATAGAACACCAAACAAACACAACCTTTGATCTTTAATATGTGAACGATTTCAAGATAAACAACACAAACATCGAACACAAAGACATCAAAACTGCTACTGATGAACAGTAACAGTCAAGAACACACCACAAAATCACATTTTTACCTCAAACACACCACGATTCGCCCCCGGTTAGCTCTTGATACCAATTGTTACGACCAAGAATCAGCTTTTAAGACCTTCTGGAGGTCGAGGTTGATCAAAATAGAAGAGATTCATGTTTAGTTTTAGTGAGAGAATGTTAGAGAGAAGGTGGAGTTGAAAACCGGATTTTATTACTTTGTTGAATGATTTTCAGCCCACACCCCTCAAATGGAGATTTGAGGGGTATTTATATGCCAAACATGACAACTTTGACAATATTACATTAATAGTCCTTGCACTATATGCAATCTAGTTGTCTACTTCCAATTCACGTAAATATCGTCCAGCTTCGTTTCTAACAATCTCCCTCCAGCTGGAGATATACGTGAATTGGTTACAATGATTCCTAACAATTACATAACAATGATAAAAGCAATGCTGAAGTAGAGCAGTTTCCTTTTGAGGATGTCTTCACAGCTCTTGATCTTCTCGTATCTTTCTCAGCTTGCTTGACTTACTTGCAGAATCACTGTAATGACCTAATTGGGTTATTACTCCCTCCAATTAGTGAGGCATTTTCTTTTGCATGATCCCTCCCAAATTGACAACCCGTTTGATATAGCCTTGATGCTTGTAGAAGAAGTTTCTCTGAAATCTTGCCAAATTGTCTTCAGTCTCTTGCACAGCGGAAAATGGATTATAGACTTATGACTTGTAACTTCTTCACAGGTTTGTTTGGGGAGCATCATATCGACATCTTCAGCTCACTTAGAATGCTTCCAGTTCATCATAAACAGCCCCGATGTACACATTTCATACATTTCTCCCTCCAACTCAATAATTCACATAAACAACTAAAAACATAAATCTTATAAAAGATGTATGATTCTAGTCGATCTATGGAACAAAGAACAAACCAAGTTTAAAGTGAAGAACAAGTAAACTTCACAGCCCACTTTGATAGAACACCAAACAAACACAACCTTTGATCTTTAATATGTGAACGATTTCAAGATAAACAACACAAACATCGAACACAAAGACATCAAAACTGCTACTGATGAACAGTAACAGTCAAGAACACACCACAAAATCACATTTTTACCTCAAACACACCACGATTCGCCCCCGGTTAGCTCTTGATACCAATTGTTACGACCAAGAATCAGCTTTTAAGACCTTCTGGAGGTCGAGGTTGATCAAAATAGAAGAGATTCATGTTTAGTTTTAGTGAGAGAATGTTAGAGAGAAGGTGGAGTTGAAAAACCGGATTTTATTACTTTGTTGAATGATTTTCAGCCACACCCCTCAAATGGAGATTTGAGGGGTATTTATATGCCAAACATGACAACTTTGACAATATTACATTAATAGTCCTTGCACTATATGCAATCTAGTTGTCTACTTCCAATTCACGTAAATATCGTCCAGCTTCGTTTCTAACAATCTCCCTCCAGCTGGAGATATACGTGAATTGGTTACAATGATTCCTAACAATTACATAACAATGATAAAAGCAATGCTGAAGTAGAGCAGTTTCCTTTTGAGGATGTCTTCACAGCTCTTGATCTTCTCGTATCTTTCTCAGCTTGCTTGACTTACTTGCAGAATCACTGTAATGACCTAATTGGGTTATTACTCCCTCCCAATTAGTGAGGCATTTTCTTTTGCATGATCCCTCCCAAATTGACAACCCGTTTGATATAGCCTTGATGCTTGTAGAAGAAGTTTCTCTGAAATCTTGCCAAATTGTCTTCAGTCTCTTGCCACAGCGGAAAATGGATTATAGACTTATGACTTGTAACTTCTTCACAGGTTTGTTTGGGGAGCATCATATCGACATCTTCATCTCACTTAGAATGCTTCCAGTTCATCATAAACAGCCCCGATGTACACATTTCATACATTTCTCCCTCCAACTCAATAATTCACATAAACAACTAAAAACATAAATCTTATAAAAGATGTATGATTCTAGTCGATCTATGGAACAAAGAACAAACCAAGTTTAAAGTGAAGAACAAGTAAACTTCACAGCCCACTTTGATAGAACACCAAACAAACACAACCTTTGATCTTTAATATGTGAACGATTTCAAGATAAACAACACAAACATCGAACACAAAGACATCAAAACTGCTACTGATGAACAGTAACAGTCAAGAACACACCAAAAATCACATTTTTACCTCAAACACACCACGATTCGCCCCCGGTTAGCTCTTGATACCAATTGTTACGACCAAGAATCAGCTTTTAAGACCTTCTGGAGGTCGAGGTTGATCAAAATAGAAGAGATTCATGTTTAGTTTTAGTGAGAGAATGTTAGAGAGAAGGTGGAGTTGAAAACCGGATTTTATTACTTTGTTGAATGATTTTCAGCCACACCCCTCAAATGGAGATTTGAGGGGTATTTATATGCCAAACATGACAACTTTGACAATATTACATCAATAGTCTATATATGCAATCTAGTTGTCTACTTCCAATTCACGTAAATATCGTCCAGCTTCGTTTCTAACAATCTCCCTCCAGCTGGAGATATACGTGAATTGGTTACAATGATTCCTAACAATTACATAACAATGATAAAAGCAATGCTGAAGTAGAGCAGTTTCCTTTTGAGGATGTCTTCACAGCTCTTGATCTTCTCGTATCTTTCTCAGCTTGCTTGACTTACTTGCAGAATCACTGTAATGACCTAATTGGGTTATTACTCCCTCCCAATTAGTGAGGCATTTTCTTTTGCATGATCCCTCCCAAATTGACAACCCGTTTGATATAGCCTTGATGCTTGTAGAAGAAGTTTCTCTGAAATCTTGCCAAATTGTCTTCAGTCTCTTGCACAGCGGAAAATGGATTATAGACTTATGACTTGTAACTTCTTCACAGGTTTGTTTGGGGAGCATCATATCGACATCTTCAGCTCACTTAGAATGCTTCCAGTTCATCATAAACAGCCCCGATGTACACATTTCATACATTTCTCCCTCCAACTCAATAATTCACATAAACAACTAAAAACATAAATCTTATAAAAGATGTATGATTCTAGTCGATCTATGGAACAAAGAACAAACCAAGTTTAAAGTGAAGAACAAGTAAACTTCACAGCCCACTTTGATAGAACACCAAACAAACATAACCTTTGATCTTTAATATGTGAACGATTTCAAGATAAACAACACAAACATCGAACACAAAGACATCAAAACTGCTACTGATGAACAGTAACAGTCAAGAACACACCACAAAATCACATTTTTACCTCAAACACACCACGATTCGCCCCCGGTTAGCTCTTGATACCAATTGTTACGACCAAGAATCAGCTTTTAAGACCTTCTGGAGGTCGAGGTTGATCAAAATAGAAGAGATTCATGTTTAGTTTTAGTGAGAGAATGTTAGAGAGAAGGTGGAGTTGAAAACCGGATTTTATTACTTTGTTGAATGATTTTCAGCCACACCCCTCAAATGGAGATTTGAGGGGTATTTATATGCCAAACATGACAACTTTGACAATATTACATAATAGTCCTTGCACTATATGCAATCTAGTTGTCTACTTCCAATTCACGTAAATATCGTCCAGCTTCGTTTCTAACAATCTCCCTCCAGCTGGAGATATACGTGAATTGGTTACAATGATTCCTAACAATTACATAACAATGATAAAAGCAATGCTGAAGTAGAGCAGTTTCCTTTTGAGGATGTCTTCACAGCTCTTGATCTTCTCGTATCTTTCTCAGCTTGCTTGACTTACTTGCAGAATCACTGTAATGACCTAATTGGGTTATTACTCCCTCCCAATTAGTGAGGCATTTTCTTTGCATGATCCCTCCCAAATTGACAACCCGTTTGATATAGCCTTGATGCTTGTAGAAGAAGTTTCTCTGAAATCTTGCCAAATTGTCTTCAGTCTCTTGCACAGCGGAAAATGGATTATAGACTTATGACTTGTAACTTCTTCACAGGTTTGTTTGGGGAGCATCATATCGACATCTTCAGCTCACTTAGAATGCTTCCAGTTCATCATAAAACAGCCCCGATGTACACATTTCATACATTTCTCCCTCCAACTCAATAATTCATAACACTAAGATATCGATGTGTTTTGTAAACCTATAAACAAGTTTTACACCCACGAGGAATCTCAAAGCTACAACCCACCATGCAGTTTGTACACCATCGACCGATGCTATATAAGTGTAAGTTTTACTAAACACGATCGGGGGAAATGTTAGGAATCGTTTACTCCACAGGGAATAGGATTCATGTATTTAGGTAATTAGAGAAAGTGCATACTTGTAAATCAGACCTCAATGGAGATTTGAGGGAAGATACTTCTTTTTAATAGTTTGTATTATTATTGTCTTTATTATGAAAGCATCGTAAAATCTCGGGTTTGAATGGACAAGGACAATGGAATGCGTTCGGAGAATTGATTTGCTTTAGTCAACTACTCGAACCCCAATATTACTTCAATGACATGCAATAATAAATTAATATAACTGAGAAGAATAAAAATGTTTTGGCGGATGGAATGAAGACTTACTTAATGTGGTAGAGAAAATGTTGTTTATACTGTAGATTTCTCCTAACTCATTTTCCTATGCGTTTTGTAACTAAGGTTTTTACCTCTGCCCACCGGGTTGACGATTAGTATGTATTTTCAGTCGCTCCGGGAAGTGTACGAGGTGGGGCTAGTGGAAGATTCCATTATATAACGCATCTCGGTTGAGGAATGGGCGAATTAGTGCTTACTACCCAACTCTACAATGCAAATAAAATATCACTGAATAAATGTGTGACTGGTAAAGTGTTACTAGATCCTACCTAACTATTAGGTTACTTAGAATAGTCGCGTTGACGTGATTCTTAATACATCCTACTTAACAAACCTACACTTATTCACTCTATGTATAGAAGCTCTACATGGATCACAGAACGCTTCAAAATCAACCAATAAAACTTAGTCCATTTTTCTTTAAGACTCTAAGCAAAGATAAATACACAATCACTCCAATACAACTAACAACACACTAATAACCAACAATCAATAGCTAGGTTTCATTAGATCTAAGCAAACACAAGATAAATTTAGCCTAACATGTTAAACAAAAGACAAGAACAAGATAAAATCAAACAACACATAGACATATTGAATGATTAATTGATAACTTATCTTTCAATGAAACATGGAAGATCTCAAGGCAAAAAGCCTTGAAAAAGAAGCTAAAATCGTCCTAGGGTTTTCTCCCAAAATTCCACACACTAAGCTCTCTCTAATGACAAAGAATTAGAAAACTATATATAGATTTTTGGATCTGACGGCGTCACCTTATGGAGTGTGACGCCGTCACCTCGCCGCTTTTAGGGTTCCCGGATGACCTTCTTGACGCCGTCCCTCTTTAGCTCTTCAAAAATCCATTCTGGCTTATCAAGGCTTGACGCCGTCGAACCTTGAACGTGACGCCGTCCCCCTTTGATTTAAGCCGTGACGCCCTTGATCAAGTTAAAGCGTGACGCCGTCAGAATTCACATGCTATTTTCACTGGCTTATCATGAGTAAATTTCACGTCCACTTTTTCTTGCCAAAGCATGACGCCGTCCAGAGTTAATTGTGACGCCGTCAAAGGTAACTTTCAGCCGATTTTTGAGACTTTGCCGTTTTCTTCACTTTTATGCTCCAAAAACGTCCAAAATGCCTCCTTTTCCAGATTTCTCCTCAAAAGTACCTAAAATGACAAAAGGAACGATTTAGGGCGATATTTGATCAAATAAATACGATTTAGGGCTTAAATGACCCCTTAAAAGCGGTACACTTTTCGCCTCATCAAATACCCTTACACTTGAGATTTGCTTGTCCTCAAGCAAATGCGCTTTTATTCTAATCAAAATACAAGTTAGGGGTCATTTAATGCAAACATAAAAGTAATTACAACAAATATTCGTTCCACTTTAATCATAATAAGCACGGAGATTATAAACTAGCACCTCACAAGTAGTGTTTAGATACTCACATCTCTCAAGTGTCATCAAAATAAATCTCATAAATGAAAACGGTTAATATCTCTCACTACCTGTCATAGCAAATAGATTACCATAGGCTTGGGAAAGGATCGAAAACCTCCTCCACTAGGCGTAAGCACCAAAGATAAACTATCAAAGAGGGCTTTTAAATGGGTTATAACGTTAGGTGTAGGGAAAAGGAAAACACGGTTTTGTTGGATAAGGGATATTTTACTGGTGGCGAGTTAAAGATCTTGATTAATTACATGTACTATACAATGTTGCTAAGCCAAGACTAGACTCGATCTTAAGCTAGAAACGAAATAACAAAATAACAAAAACATAAAAATAAACATAAAATGAAACGGGATGGTAGTCCGTATGTTTTTTTCTATTTTTCTTTTTCTCATTTTTTTGTATTTTTCTTGATTTTTCGATTTTTTTTTTTTTTTTTTTTTTTTTTTTTTTTTTTTTTTTTTTTTTTGCATACACTTTTGCCCTACCATCCAAAATAATACATCATAGGGGCATTGCATCCCCCTTACATTTGAACTTTTACATAACTTTACAAATACTAATCTAATGACTCGAATTAAGATAATTGAAAAACTTGGAGTACTTTTAAAACATTTAGCACATATGGGGGTAATAAATGATGTTCATCCCCATTACTCCATTATACTAGTACTTTACCCATGCGTCCCAATCGTCCCAAAACAATATGTACAAGGATATGACTCGACTTAGCAACCATGTAATCAATTAGATAATTAACTTGGGTTTAAACAAATGTTGTAACAATAATGCACTAAAAATGAGTGCATACAAGGTAGGCTAAGGCGATTTGGGTGTACATTTTAGTGGGGTGTAACAAATTCTTCCTTTAAGTAAAATGCTTAAAGGTCGAAACGAAAAGATAGGCTCTGAGGGGTGTACTAGGGGTATCGTGTACTAAAAATGAGTACAACGCAAAGGGTGTGGGAGAATTACTTGACCAATGTAGCCAAAGTAATTATAACAAAAACACAGGTGTAAAACAATGGGTTAATCCTAATGCCTCTTATCATGTAGTAAATCTAACTACACGAATGTAGTCTCACTTGTGGCCTCGGAATGGTCCTAACGCAAGTTCTAGAATCTAAGTGCTACCGGTACACACATCATAGCATAAATGCTTTTCCTACCAATTCTAGGGGCGAACCTCACATATTTGGGGGTGGAAAATTTTTTAGTGGTACGGTTTTTGTGCTAGTCATATAACTCCTATCCATGAGACGCTCATTAAGATCAAAGTTTCACTCCTATATGTTGTAAAAAATTTTAAATTTGGCACTAAAATTGCCCTAACAGGTATTTATCTCAGTTTTATTACACATCTACTATTAAACAAACAAAAATCAAGCGCAATTGTATTCTCAAAAATCGTACTTTTACCCTCCCCTTACACTTAAGATGAACATTGTCCCCAATGTTCAAATAACAAGATGTAAAAGCAAAAAGTAAAAGAATGAAATCAAATACTCCCCTGATTCGTTCGGTGGATAATGAAGTTACACAGTTAGATCTTCCTCCAAGGTAATGTTGAAGCTCCATGACTAATGCATCGCCAAAAGCTTGATTCAAAACATTTCCTTGTCCAAAATAACCTGTTAAACCTGAGAAAACAAACACGAAAACCTGCATAACATCGGCGGGATAAATCTATATATAAGGATATAATGCTTGTGGAATGATAACTTTGCAGATTCCTGGAGATTATAAGTTGGAGATTTTAAAAAAAACTTTCTAAAAACAAAACTTTCAAAAATTTCTGAAAATTAAATATGACGCCGTCAGGTTATAAACCTTGACGCCGTCAGAAATGACCTGACAAAAATTCTCATTTTAAGTTTCCGGAAAATTTCTGGAAAAAACTTTACCTTACTTCCTGGAAATCCTGCAAAACATCACTATGACTCGATACAAGCATTTGACTCAAACAAATACTAATATGTATGCTAATTTAATATTATTACGATTCATGTTCATTTGTTCTTGCAAACCGATTTGGATTTCCCTTACACTTATCTTTTGCAAAATACCTTTATATGTAATTAAGACGAAGTTAAAAACAAGATAAATCATTTTCACAATTTAGTTTTGAACATGAATCAATAAAAATAAAAATTAAACATGCATACGGAAACAAATAAAATCAAACAAACAAACAAATAAACACACAAAGCAAATAAATCTTGGGTTGCCTCCCAAGAAGCGCTTGTTTTTGTTCGAGTCATGAGCCTGACTCTACCCTTATTTAATGGATAAAGGAGAGGTTTTCCCTACACTTAGGATTAAGTGCGGGTGATAGTAGCGATACACACCAGCTCGGTAGGAGTATGCCACGTGAGGAAAGAGTGGTGGATGAATTATATGCTCAAAGGGGTGTGCTCCTTTCATCATAACCTTGCCTAGTTCACTTTGGTCAATGGGTGATTTTGAGTTTCCTCCTAAAAAGGGATCATCTTCTATCAACTTCGAGAGACTCCTAGTTGGGAATCCATCTTGACCTAATAAACCCGGTTTAAACCCATAATGTTTCTTGTGATCAATCATGAATGGGTGATGTAAGTATGTAAGGTCATGTTTCACTCCTATATTGGCTTCCTCTCTACAAGGCTTAGAGTCTACTACCTCCAACGTAAAACTACCCGGACTATATGGTTTGATGGGTGGATCGGGACCTTTTTCATTTCCTAAATTCACATCTAAAGATGGAAGATTAGGTAACGGTTTTGGTTGAGGCTCTGGTTCATCAAAACTAGGAACTTCCATAGAACTAAAAGAAAGGTTATGACTACAAGTATTCAAACCTATTTCTTCTAGTTTTGTTTGGTCTAAGGGCTCTACCTCTATTGGGGTTCCTATAGTCTCTTCTACTTCTTCCGGGTAAGTCATGGGTGGTGTGTGTGCCTCAAATGATGGTAGGATTTGTGGGGTACTTGGTGGGCTTATGTTACTTACCTCATCATTCCTTGTGTCAAGATCACCTATATCCTCATCATGTGTTTTAGTAGAATCTAACCCTAACATTTTCCCTAGTATCTCAAGTGCTTCTCTAGGCATCTCAACTTCTATATCCGAATCATAAGGATCATCCTCAATATTCTGACTGCTATATTCAAATTGCCCAAAAGATTCATCATGTGTTTCTTGAGATTCATCGTCATCGATCATAAAACCTAGGTCTTTTTGATTAATGTGATCATGTTCGGCTAAATCCTCCATCACATCAAGGTCACCTATGTGTTCATCCTGTATTATGGTAGTGCCTAACCATGACATGCAACTAGGTGGCTCAACTCTACCCTCATCCCCAAACAAACTTGTTTCATGATCCTTGAAATTTGTGGTCAATTGACTTGCACTAACGTTTGTTGGGTTGTCTACTCTATAATAATATTGGGCACAATCTTCTATGGTATCCCATGCTTCTTCAGCACTTAATTCCCTAAAGTCCCCATTGGCAAAATCCTCAATGCGCATTTGGTCATATTGGCCAACACGATAGTAAAAGGTTCGGGTTAGGGATGCTAAAGCGAAACTATGATGAGGGAATTTTCGGAGTAAATTTCTAAAACGAGTCCATGCATCATATATGGGTTCATCTCGATATTGTTTGAAATTCGAGATGTCAATAGGGTAGAATGGCCTTTGTGGTTGGTGGTATGGTGGATTCGCGTACTCCATAACGGTGAACGGAAGAGTCAATGGAAATTACGAACAAACAAACAAAGAAATAAGATAGACTAAAGAAGACCTATAAAAATAAAATAAAAATCTCACTAGAAAGGAATCTAGTGAGTAGACCTAATAGAAATAAAAATTCAACCTAAACAATAACTATTCCCCGGCAGCGGCGCCAAAAAACTTGATGCGTGGTTTTGTAACCTTACAACAGGTTTTACCTCTCGAGGGATCTCAAGAGGCTTACAACCCCACCAGGCAGTGTACCTGACCGATGTAGTATAGTGTAGTGGTAAGTACGGGGGATTGATCGTTCTCCACAGGGAATAGTGTTCGTTAGGTATGAAAGGCTACCCTAATAGGTCTAAGGGTTGAGGAAGATTCTTTTTTATGTTTTTATATTTTTTATGAAAGCAAGTAAAATCTCGGGTTTGAAGGAGTGGGCGGAATTAGTTGCTAGTCAACTAACCCAAATTACTACGAATGCAAATAAAATAAATAACTGAAAATAAAATGTTGGTGAGAAACTTATGTGTAGAGAAATGTGTTTACTTAGATTTCCTTACTCCCTAACTATCTTTTACCGGTTAATTAGTGTGTATTAGTCGCGTGGATGACGGGTGTATTCCTTAATACCATTCGTGGGGTGGCGTACTTACTTCCCCAACTCTACAAGCTCCTACTTCACTCCTATGTCGAGCCGGCTAGGAAGCTCCTAACATGGGATCACTAGAATTCGCTTGTGCATTAAATACAACCATAAAAACCTTTAGTACGCATTTGGTTCATGTTTCTTAAGACGTTCAAGCAAGTTACCGAATAGGAAGTTAGCCAGTTTTCTTAAGCCTAACAAAGATAAACAATCATCCAATACAACTAACAACACACTAATAACCAACAATCAATAGCTAGGTTTCATTAGATCTAAGCAAACACAAGATAAATTTAGCCTAACATGTTAAACAAAAGACAAGAACAAGATAAAATCAAACAACACATAGACATATTGAATGATTAATTGATAACTTATCTTTCAATGAAACATGGAAGATCTCAAGGCAAAAAGCCTTGAAAAAGAAGCTAAAATCGTCCTAGGGTTTTCTCCCAAAATTCCACACACTAAGCTCTCTCTAATGACAAAAAATTAGAAAACTATATATAGATTTTTGGATCTGACGGCGTCACCTTATGGAGTGTGACGCCGTCACCTCGCCGCTTTTAGGGTTCCCGGATGACCTTCTTGACGCCGTCCCTCTTTAGCTCTTCAAAAATCCATTCTGGCTTATCAAGGCTTGACGCCGTCGAACCTTGAACGTGACGCCGTCCCCTTTTGATTTAAGCCGTGACGCCCTTGATCAAGTTAAGCGTGACGCCGTCAGAATTCACATGCTATTTTCACTGGCTTATCATGAGTAAATTTCACGTCCACTTTTTCTTGCCAAAGCATGACGCCGTCCAGAGTTAATTGTGACGCCGTCAAAGGTAACTTTCAGCCGATTTTTGAGACTTTGCCGTTTTCTTCACTTTTATGCTCCAAAAACGTCTAAAATGCCTCCTTTTCCAGATTTCTCCTCAAAAGTACCTAAAATGACAAAAGGAACGATTTAGGGCGATATTTGATCAAATAAATACGATTTAGGGCTTAAATGACCCCTTAAAAGCGGTACACTTTTCGCCTCATCATTCACATAAACAACTAAAAACATAAATCTTATAAAAGATGTATGATTCTAGTCGATCTATGGAACAAAGAACAAACCAAGTTTAAAGTGAAGAACAAGTAAACTTCACAGCCCACTTTGATAGAACACCAAACAAACACAACCTTTGATCTTTAATATGTGAACGATTTCAAGATAAACAACACAAACATCGAACACAAAGACATCAAAACTGCTACTGATGAACAGTAACAGTCAAGAACACACCACAAAATCACATTTTTACCTCAAACACACCACGATTCGCCCCCGGTTAGCTCTTGATACCAATTGTTACGACCAAGAATCAGCTTTTAAGACCTTCTGGAGGTCGAGGTTGATCAAAATAGAAGAGATTCATGTTTAGTTTTAGTGAGAGAATGTTAGAGAGAAGGTGGAGTTGAAAACCGGATTTTATTACTTTGTTGAATGATTTTCAGCCACACCCCTCAAATGGAATTTGAGGGGTATTTATATGCCAAACATGACAACTTTGACAATATTACATTAATAGTCCATGCACTATAGGCAATCTAGTTGTCTACTTCCAATTCACGTAAATATCGTCCAGCTTCGTTTCTAACAATCTCCCTCCAGCTAGAGATATACGTGAATTGGTTACAATGATTCCTAACAATTACATAACAATGATAAAAGCAATGCTGAAGTAGAGCAGTTTCCTTTTGAGGTTGTCTTCACAGCTCTTGATCTTCTCGTATCTTTCGCAGCTTGCTTGACTTACTTGCAGAATCACTGTAATGACCTAATTGGGTTATTACTCCCTCCCAATTAGTGAGGCATTTTCTTTTGCATGATCCCTCCCAAATTGACAACCCGTTTGATATAGCCTTGATGCTTGTAGAAGAAGTTTCTCTGAAATCTTGCCAAATTGTCTTCAGTCTCTTGCACAGCGGAAAATGGATTATAGACTTATGACTTGTAACTTCTTCACAGGTTTGTTTGGGGAGCATCATATCGACATCTTCAGCTCACTTAGAATGCTTCCAGTTCATCATAAACAGCCCCGATGTACACATTTCATACATTTCTCCCTCCAACTCAATAATTCACATAAACAACTAAAAACATAAATCTTATAAAAGATGTATGATTCTTGTCGATCTATGGAACAAAGAACAAACCAAGTTTAAAGTGAAGAACAAGTAAACTTCACAGCCCACTTTGATAGAACACCAAACAAACACAACCTTTGATCTTTAATATGTGAACGATTTCAAGATAAACAACACAAACATCGAACACAAAGACATCAAAACTGCTACTGATGAACAGTAACAGTCAAGAACACACCACAAAATCACATTTTTACCTCAAACACACCACGATTCGCCCCCGGTTAGCTCTTGATACCAATTGTTACGACCAAGAATCAGCTTTTAAGACCTTCTGGAGGTCGAGGTTGATCAAAATAGAAGAGATTCATGTTTAGTTTTAGTGAGAGAATGTTAGAGAGAAGGTGGAGTTGAAAACCGGATTTTATTACTTTGTTGAATGATTTTCAGCCACACCCCTCAAATGGAGATTTGAGGGGTATTTATATGCCAAACATGACAACTTTGACAATATTACATTAATAGTCCTTGCACTATATGCAATCTAGTTGTCTACTTCCAATTCACGTAAATATCGTCCAGCTTCGTTTCTAACAATCTCCCTCCAGCTGGAGATATACGTGAAATGGTTACAATGATTCCTAACAATTACATAACAATGATAAAAGCAATGCTGAAGTAGAGCAGTTTCCTTTTGAGGATGTCTTCACAGCTCTTGATCTTCTCGTATCTTTCTCAGCTTGCTTGACTTACTTGCAGAATCACTGTAATGACCTAATTGGGTTATTACTCCCTCCTAATTAGTGAGGCATTTTCTTTTGCATGATCCCTCCCAAATTGACAACCCGTTTGATATAGCCTTGATGCTTGTAGAAGAAGTTTCTCTGAAATCTTGCCAAATTGTCTTCAGTCTCTTGCACAGCGAAAATGGATTATAGACTTATGACTTGTAACTTCTTCACAGTTTGTTTGGGGAGCATCATATCGACATCTTCAGCTCACTTAGAATGCTTCCAGTTCATCATAAACAGCCCCGATGTACACATTTCATACATTTCTCCCTCCAACACAATAATTCACATAAACAACTAAAAACATAAATCTTATAAAAGATGTATGATTCTAGTCGATCTATGGAACAAAGAATAAACCAAGTTTAAAGTGAAGAACAAGTAAACTTCACAGCCCACTTTGATAGAACACCAAACAAACACAACGTTTGATCTTAATATGTGAACGATTTCAAGATAAACAACACAAACATCGAACACAAAGACATCAAAACTGCTACTGATGAACAGTAACAGTCAAGAACACACCACAAAATCACATTTTTTACCTCAAACACACCACGATTCGCCCCCGGTTAGCTCTTGATACCAATTGTTACGACCAAGAATCAGCTTTTAAGACCTTCTGGAGGTCGAGGTTGATCAAAATAGAAGAGATTCATGTTTAGTTTTAGTAGAGAGAATGTTAGAGAGAAGGTGGAGTTGAAAACCGGATTTTATTACTTTGTTGAATGATTTTCAGCCACACCCCTCAAATGGAGATTTGAGGGGTATTTATATGCCAAACATGACAACTTTGACAATATTACATTAATAGTCCTTCCACTATATGCAATCTAGTTGTCTACTTCCAATTCACGTAAATATCGTCCAGCTTCGTTTCTAACAATCTCCCTCCAGCTGGAGATATACGTGAATTGGTTACAATGATTCCTAACAATTACATAACAATGATAAAAGCAATGCTGAAGTAGAGCAGTTTCCTTTTGAGGATGTCTTCACAGCTCTTGATCTTCTCGTATCTTTCTCAGCTTGCTTGACTTACTTGCAGAATCACTGTAATGACCTAATTGGGTTATTACTCCCTCCTAATTAGTGAGGCATTTTCTTTTGCATGATCCCTCCCAAATTGACAACCCGTTTGATATAGCCTTGATGCTTGTAGAAGAAGTTTCTCTGAAATCTTGCCAAATTGTCTTCAGTCTCTTGCACAGCGAAAATGGATTATAGACTTATGACTTGTAACTTCTTCACAAGTTTGTTTGGGGAGCATCATATCGACATCTTCAGCTCACTTAGAATGCTTCCAGTTCATCATAAACAGCCCCGATGTACACATTTCATACATTTCTCCCTCCAACACAATAATTCACATAAACAACTAAAAACATAAATCTTATAAAAGATGTATGATTCTAGTCGATCTATGGAACAAAGAATAAACCAAGTTTAAAGTGAAGAACAAGTAAACTTCACAGCCCACTTTGATAGAACACCAAACAAACACAACGTTTGATCTTGAATATGTGAACGATTTCAAGATAAACAACACAAACATCGAACACAAAGACATCAAAAACTGCTACTGATGAACAGTAACAGTCAAGAACACACCACAAAATCACATTTTTACCTCAAACACACCACGATTCGCCCCGGTTAGCTCTTGATACCAATTGTTACGACCAAGAATCAGCTTTTAAGACCTTCTGGAGGTCGAGGTTGATCAAAATAGAAGAGATTCATGTTTAGTTTTAGTAAGAGAATGTTAGAGAGAAGGTGGAGTTGAAAACCGGATTTTATTACTTTGTTGAATGATTTTCAGCCACACCCCTCAAATGGAGATTCGAGGGGTATTTATATGCCAAACATGACAACTTTGACAATATTACATTAATAGTCCTTCCACTATATGCAATCTAGTTGTCTACTTCCAATTCACGTAAATATCGTCCAGCTTCGTTTCTAACAATCTCCCTCCAGCTGGAGATATACGTGAATTGGTTACAATGATTCCTAACAATTACATAACAATGATAAAAGCAATGCTGAAGTAGAGCAGTTTTCCTTTTGAGGATGTCTTCACAAGCTCTTGATCTTCTCGTATCTTTCTCAGCTTGCTTGACTTACTTGCAGAATCACTGTAATGACCTAATTGGGTTATTACTCCCTCCCAATTAGTGAGGCATTTTCTTTTGCATGATCCCTCCCAAATTGACAACCCGTTTGATATAGCCTTGATGCTTGTAGAAGAAGTTTCTCTGAAATCTTGCCAAATTGTCTTCAGTCTCTTGCACAGCGGAAAATGGATTATAGACTTATGACTTGTAACTTCTTCACAGGTTTGTTTGGGGAGCATCATATCGACATCTTCAGCTCACTTAGAATGCTTCCAGTTCATCATAAACAGCCCCGATGTACACATTTCATACATTTCTCCCTCCAACTCAATAATTCACATAAACAACTAAAAACATAAATCTTATAAAAGATGTATGATTCTAGTCGATCTATGGAACAAAGAATAAAACAAGTTTAAAGTGAAGAACAAGTAAACTTCACAGCCCACTTTGATATAACACCAAACAAACACAACCTTTGATCTTTAATATGTGAACGATTTCAAGATAAACAACACAAACATCGAACACAAAGACATCAAAACTGCTACTGATGAACAGTAACAGTCAAGAACACACCACAAAATCACATTTTTACCTCAAACACACCACGATTCGCCCCCGGTTAGCTCTGATACCAATTGTTATAACCAAGAATCAGCTTTTTTTTTTTTTTTTTTTTTTTTTTTTTTTGTATTGTGAGTGAATAGGTATTT
>CP139506.1:23918517-23958300 GCA_021014915.2 Artemisia tridentata subsp. tridentata | reverse complement strand
AGCAAACACAAAGTGGAAACGTGGGACAAGATGAAACGCCTGTTACGAGCTAAGTTTATTCATGTTACATACAAACAAGATGCCTGCTTGGATTATCAGAATCGCAAACAGGTTTCTTTGTCTGTTGAGGAACTAATTGGCGAATTTGAACGCATGCGCCTGCGTTGTGGTGGGGAAGAAGATGATGAATAGGTTATTGCACGCTTCTTGGGTATTCTTTATTAATCACTCACCAATGTAATAGTCAAGTCAAAGACAATAAAATAGATATTCTTGTTCAACAATATTAACTATTTACAATTACTGAAGAGGAATCTATTGATAATGCATTTGCTAAATTTAACACTATTATCACAAGTTTAAAAGCACTTGATGAAACTTTTTCAAGCAAAAATTGTGTAAGGAAATTTCTTAGGGCATTACATCCATAATGGCGCGCGAAGGTCACAGCTATTCAGGAATCAAAGAACTTGATGACGCTATCGCTTGATGAACTTATAGGCAACTTGAAGGTCCATGAAGAAATTATAAAGAGGACTCGGAAACGGTCAAGAGCAAGAAAGATCAAATCAAATCTCTTGCGCTAAAAGCCAAAAAGGAAATTAGTGACGATGACGATTTAAGTGACGATAGTGAAGATGAAGAATATGCAATGGCCGTAAGAGAGTTCAAGAAACTTTTCAAGAGATGAGGAAGATTCACAAGACAACCACGAGATGAAAGAAGATCGCTTCAAAGAAGTAGGAATGATAACTACGGGAAAAGAAAGTGCTTTAGATGTGGAAGCTAAAACCATCTCATTAGCGAATGTCCAAAGCCACCGGGTTATGATTTCCAAAGCGCCTTAGTTAGTAGAGCATGGAGCAATAGCGACATAGATGTAGCAGACAAAGCAAACGACGTGAAATGCCTTGTAGCTCAAGCTACCGATGAAATATGTCTAGGAATAAATTTGGAACACGACGAATGGATTAAGGATAGTGGATGCTCGAAGCACATGACGGGGAATCGTAAGCTATTTTCCTCCTACAAGGCATACAACGGAGGTAATGTTATTTTCGGTAGTGACTTGCGTGGAAAAATCATTGGCAAATGTACGATTACTCAAGACTCCTTAACTATTGAAAATGTTGAGCATGTAGATAATTTAACATACAACTTGCTTAGTATAGGAAAAATATGTGATGATAAGTGTAGGGTTACCTTTAGCGATAAAGATAGCGAAATAGTTAAGGACGGAAAGGTCATAGGTAGAGGAATTAGGAAAGGTGGTGTCTATGCCATGAAACTAGGAAATAAACTGGAAGATAAAATATTTCTACCAACCTTAGATGAAAGCTTCACATTGTGGCATAGGAGATTAGGTCACGCAAATATGCAACAAATACAATCCCTAGGTTCTAAGGAATTAGTTAGAAATTTGCCAAACCTAACAAATGATCAACATTTTTGTGATGCTTGTAAGATTGGAAAACAAGCACATGCTAGTCACAAAGCTAAGAATATAGTCTCCACTACTAAATGCCTAGAATTATTACACATGGACCTTTTTGGTCCATCCGCTGTGCGGAGTTATGGAGGTAACCGTTATACCTTAGTAATTGTAGACGACTATTCACGATACACGTGGACTAGATTTTTAAGTGATAAGACCGAGGCCTTTAATATGTTTGAAATATTTAGTAAAATGATTCAAAACAAATTAGGATGTTCTATAATATCTATTAGGACGGACCATGGTCGAGAATTTGATAATGAAGTGCAGTTCGGAAAATATTGTGACTTAAATGGAATATCTCCCAATTTCTCCGCTCCTCGCACTCCACAATCAAATGGGGTAGTAGAAAAAAAGAATCGTTCCATACAAGAAATGATTAGAACAATAATAAATGAACAATCTATCCCACAAAAATTTTGGTGTCACGCCGTAGATATATCAAAACATATAATAAATAGAGTCTCAATTAGGAGAATTTTAGGAAAAACCCCATATGAGTTATTAAGAGGTAGAAAACCCAATCTAAATTACTTTAGGGTATTCGGGAGCAAATATTTTGTTCTCAATACAAAGGATTACCTTAATAAGTTTGATCCTAAGTCGTACGAAGTGATTTTTCTAGGGTATTCGCAAAATAGTAAAGCTTATATAATACTTAATAAATATACTATAAATGTAGAAGAATCATTGAATGTAACATTTAATGAAACTCCACCACCACCTAAAACACTGCCTCTAGAAGATGATGACCTAGGTGAAGAAGAAGCTGTTGAGGTTAGTAAAACTAAACCCTAGGTGATGATAATGAAAATATAACACTAGGAGAAAATGAAATAGTAAATGTTAAGGAATCTAAATCACACCCATTAGATAATATAATAGGAAACCTAAATCAAAGAACTCTTAGATCACAAGCTCAAGATAAAAATAAATTATTTTGCTTACACTCAACAATAGAACCTAAAAATATAACTGAGGCTATAAAAGTTGAAAGTTGGGTTATTGCTATGCAAAAAGAACTAAATCAATTTAAGAAAAATGACGTTTAGGAACTAGTCCCAAATCCCATGGACATGACCATCATAGGAACTAAATGGGTATATAGAAATAAGTTAGATAAAAATGGAATTGTTACTAGGAACAAAGCTAGGTTAGTTGCCCAAGGTTATAATCAACAAAAAGGAATTGATTATGACGAAAACTTATGCCCCCGTAGCTAGGTTAGAATCTATAAGAATACTTCTTTCCTATGCATGCGCCCTAGACTTTAAGTTTTTTCAAATGGATGTGAAAAGTGCATTCCTTAACGGTTTTATCAATGAGGAGGTATACGTCGCACAACCTCCAGGATTCATTAACTTCGCAAAACCTGATTATGTTTATAAACTCAAGAAAGCTTTATATGGACTCAAACAAGCTCCTAAGGCTTGGTATGATCGATTAAAAGCTTTTCTTATTAAACATGATTATTCCATGGGAATGGTAGATAACACTCTTTTCACGAAAAAGAAAAGCCCAAATCTCATCATTGTCCAAATATATGTCGACGACATTATATTTGGATCGACTTGTCAGGATATGTGTGATGAATTCGCCAAAATCATGCATGATGAGTTTGAGATGAGTATGATGGGTGAACTTAATTTCTTCCTAGGATTACAAATAAAACAATTAGAAGATGAAGAAGGTGAGTCCGTAGAAAACTCTAAGCCTATGAAAACACCGATGTCTACAGAAGTAAAACTCACAAGAGATGAAGAAGGTGAGTCCGTAGAAAACACTAAGTATAGAGGGATGATAGGTAGTTTACTATACTTAACGGCTAGTAGACCGGATATCATGTTTAGTGTCTGCCTTTGTGCTCGCTTTCAAGAGGATCCCAAAACCTCTCACCTAGAAGCGGTTAAGCGTATCTTCCGATACATTAAAGGCACTATACACTTAGGATTATGGTATCCTAAGGGATCGGGCATAGAAACCATCGTCTATGCGGATTCGGATCATGTGGGAGACTACGTGGATAGAAAGAGCACTAGCGACATTTGCACGTTCATGGGATGTTGTCTAACATCTTGGTTTTCGAAGAAGCAAACCGCTCTTGCTATTTCTACTACAGAAGCCGAATACGTAAGCGCTGGAAAGGCATGTCAACAAGCATTATGGATGAAACAAGCTCACGTAGATTATGGCATTAGGTTAGATAATGTCCCAATTATGTGTGATAACAAAGGTGCCATAGATTTAAGTAAGAATCCCGTTCAACACTCTAGGACTAAACATATAGAAATACGTCACCACTTCCTTCGCGACAACGTTCAAAAAGGAAACATATCTATAGAAAAGGTTGCATCAGAAGATAACATAGTGGACATATTCACTAAACCCCTTAAGCGCGAACTCTTTAACCACTTACGTTTAGGCCTAGGAATGATGGAACAAATTGACTGAATTTTCTGCATGTTTGGTACAATTTTTTCATCTGATGGGCGGACCCTTTAATTAGAAAGGCGGTCCCCTTAATTATTAAGGGGACCGGCCATCTGTCTGAGAAATTTTTTTCTTTCTCCTCTCATTTGTGTCTAGGAATCTGTTTTGCACAAAATTAAAGATTGGGAAACATTTTTCTTTTGCATAAACATATTTATATACAAAACCCAATCTATTTTATTCAAATCATTCTCACATCTAGGAAAACACATGAAAATCATTTCCTTGCATTGTTGAATAATGCTAAAAATATTTTTCTTTCATGCATAAAATCTCACATGAATTGTCAAAATATATAACCTAATATATATCTTTGATATTCATAAATTGAGCAAAATCAAATAAAGGAGACTTTGGATTGTTTCTTAGGAAATTTTTGCATTAAGGAGTCGAAACAATCACATCTCCACATTTGTTGCATATAGGCACACACTAGAATATAATTGCTAATCACATCTCCACATTTGTTCCATCACCAATTCCTTATTAGTTTCTAGTGCCCTTGTTTTATTATCCTTGCCTTATATGTTTACTTGTTTTAATATTTTTGATTGCTAGATAGAAGTTCTTGCTTGCTTATTTGTTTAATTAATATGTATTGCATGCATAATTATTAGTATATTACATGCTTTATTGCCTCAAAGAGTTGGACTTGCCCAAAACCAAAAAGCCAAAACATAGCCCTCCTTACCTATTCCTGCAGAAAAACCCATTTCTGGAACTCTGAACACCAGTAGATGGGCGGCCCCCTTAATTCATAAGGCGGCCCCCTTAATTATTAAGGGGACCGGCCTTAATATAGGGAACTGGCCATCTGATGGTCGGGTTCACATAATCTTTTTCTGCTTTTTAGCCCATTTCATCCTACACTTTCCAAAATTTACAAACATATTTTGTCCTAAACCACCCACCAAAACTTATCTTCCTAAACCACATCAATCCTCCACTATAAATAACCTCATTCCTCACCATCCTCACTCATCTCATCATGTCTTCTCCCATCAAACAAAAACAATAACCTCAAGGTTAGCAAGGATGACCAAAAAAAGTATGTGGAAAAGAAAAACTAACCCTCATAACAAGTCTACCTCAACAAATGGTGTGACTAGACAACCAACCCCTCCATCCTCATTTGTTCCCAACTACTCTCCAAGATCTCAAGCTCATTTCATTAAACCCTATCATGTTGGCCAAACATCCACATTCATCCCAAACTACACTTCTAAACCTCAAACTGACTTCAATGAAACCTTACAAAATCCTAATCACATTGGTCAAACATCAAACTTAAACTCAAACCACACACCCCAATTTCATCCATTCCCACCAGATGATCAAAACCACATTGCCATGGAAAAGCAAAAGCTCCATGAAGAGATTAACCAAATCCACGACCTTAGTGATCTCCTTGCTATGCACCTTGCACAACGCAACAAGGGACAACCTCCATCCTCACCCTACTCAAATTACTTACCCCACTCTCTCAACTTGTATCAAGTTGCAAACCACACCCACTATTGTCCTTGTTACATCTTCCTTCAAAAACAAATTCTCCACTTGAGTGAAGATATTTCTCGGATCGAATATCTACTCACTCGTCCTCATCCTATTCCTCCTCTAAACCAATATAACATCGTTAGATCCACTCCATCCGCTCCATTTCCCTCATCATCATACAACTAAGTCCCATTCACATGCTTTCCGCCACAAAATAAAATCCCTCACCCTTTTGTGTCGCAAGAAAGTCCAATTACTCTCGTTGGCAATATTAGGAGAATTAGTATCTTTTACTTATGTTGTAATCCTTATATTGTGTGATGTAATGATGATTCATGTGTTATACATGATCATATTGAATGAATGAATAAGATTAGTTGTTTGTTCTAAATATTTTTGCTATGCATATATATATATATATATATATATATATATATATATATATATATATATATATATATATATATATATATATATATGTCTTGTGTTCTTAACTTGTTTTTGCAGCCAAGATTTCCATAGCTCGTCTCCTTGGTGCCCTCAAATGAGGGGGAGCACACATCAAGGGGGAGTTCTCGTCCCGACAAATTTCGTTTCTAAAACTTGTCGGCATAACCTTTTTGATTCTACAAAAAGGGGGAGAAGTAGATATAAACTCACTAAATACTTGTCTAAAAATTAAAATTTTCAATTTAATGAGTTTAGATTTTGTAATCATCAAAAAGGGGGAGATTGCTGATATAAATAATGCCTAAACACGTTATTAATATTTTTCGATGTCTCTACGTTTTGATAATCACAAAATGTAAAATCATTAAACGAAAAATTATGACGTAAACAAGTATTTAGTTGTAAATATCTATTTTAACAACTCAATCACTTAAGGTATGAATAAACAAATGCTTAATGCATTATATGATCAAATGAACATTTTCTTAATCATTTGATTTTTTATAAAATGACACAAAACATTTTATATCTTTTAGAAAATCATTTTTGGTATTAAATAAAAATGTTTAATCAATTATAAATTTATGAATTCAAATTTTCACCCAAAAATGGCAAAAATGTTCCAGAAAAACCATCCCAGAAAAAGATAAATCTGAGCAACGTTCGGATTTGGGTGGCCCCCTTAATTTACTAAGCGGTCCCCTTAATAATTAAGGGGACCGGCCACGTATTTAAGGGGACCGCCCCGCTCATCCAGCTGTCATATTCTACCTATAAATACTGGTTCACTTCTGGCATTTTTCCTCACCTTTTGCGCCACAAGCCTTCTGTTCTAAATCTCTCCATATCCTTCTAAATTCTTTCTAAATCCTTTGATCATATATTCTTAAGCATTGGTTTCTAAGTGATCCAAGCTTCTACCATTCAAGTGCAAAAGAAGAATACTCCTTCAACAACTAGAGAAGAAGTATTGCAACTTGGTATCATCTTGCTACCTAAGTTGTTTGTGTAATCATTCATTCATTTTTGTATAAGTTGTGTATATTTGCTAGATAGGTGTGAGCATAATTGGTTAAGGTGTGTAAGTAGTGAAGGTGTGAAGAAGTAGAAGAGTAGATTAGTCGTGCTAGGTTGTGAAGAAGTAGTGAAGAAGTTGTGTAAGAAGTTGTGAAGAAGTCGTGAAGAAGTTGTGAAGAAGTCGTGTAGAAGTTGTGAGATTGGTTCTAGCTACGATTAAGACCCGACATCTAGCTTTGTGTCGTTAAACCGGTGTAAGCAAAAGTTGTGTAAGGTTTTCTCCGCCATAAGGGAGCTTGTTGACATAGTGAAGAAAACTCTCGAGTTAGGTGCTCGGGGAGTGGAGTAGGGCAAGGAAGGTGTCCTTGTAGCCGAACCACTATAAATCCTTTGTCTCGCGGTTCGATATTTCCATCTCTATCTTTCATTTGATTTCATTACTTTACTTACATTGTTTATTTAGATTTACTTATACTTGTTGATATTGTTCAATAGTTGAGTTCACATAAATTTGAATCTAAGTTTTTAAAAGTAAACAAAGTTTTCACAATAAAATTAAAAAGACGTAAAACTATTCAACCCCCCCCCCCTTCTAGTTTTGCACAGTGAAATAAGGTAAGTATCATTCTACTGCTAGCCCAAGAAGATTCTGCTGCTAGAGTAATGATCCTGCTGCTTATTAGATATGTATAGTCTGTTAAGATAATTATGGTAAAGATTCGAATAGATATTTATCTTGTATAGAAAGTTTTGTAACCGACTAGGACTCCTTAAGCTATAAAAGGAGGATCTAGGGTTAGAGTTTAGTGCGTATCGTTTTGTAATCACTTCAAGGTTTCTTGTAATCCTATTGCTGCTGAGCAATCGTATTAATATATTGAAGTGTTTTGTGAGAATTCTTTTGTGTTCAATTAATTCTTCTTAAGATTAATTACTAGTTTCCGCATAGTAATTAATAGATCATTCAAGAAAAGTTTCTATACCTATTGCTTTAGGTTTATATCTAAAGTAATTAACACGATCGTTAAGCTCAACTGGGATTAACAAGTGGTATCAGGGCTTGTGATCAAGAGACTATTACCAAGAAGAACTTTTGTTAATCAAGATCTGTTCATCATCTACTAAATCAATGGAGTCTGAATCTCATCATATGGTTAAATGCCTCCAAGGTACCAATGCTAAAGGTAGGAGAATACGAACTCTAGAAGATGAGGATGCAACAGTACATAAGGATGCTGGACTACACTATGTGGGATATCAAAGTGGATGGGGATTCCTTGCCGAAGACCAGTGCTGATGGGTCTGCATTACCTATCAAAACTAATGAGGAAAAAGCTCAAAGGATATTGGAAATTCGAACTCATACTATCCTCTTAATGGGGATACCTGATGAGTATCAACTGAGCTTCAGTAACATCAAGACTGCTAAGGAATTAATGGCAGCAATTGAAATCAGATTTGGTGGGAATGATGCCACCAAAAAGTCAAGAAAGAATTTGCTGAAGCAACAATTTGAAAGTTTCATGGCTTTAAGCAATGAAAACATTGATGGTACTTATGATAGATTACAGAAACTAGTAAGTCAGTTGGCTCTTCTGCAGGTCAATATTGCATAAGAAGATGTTAATCTTAAGTTTCTGAGGAGTCTTGAACCTGAATGGAATACTCAAATTGTGGTCTGGTGGTTTTGAAGCAATTACTTTGGATAATTTGTACAACAACTTGAAGGTTTATGAAACTGAATTCAAGGGGTCATCTAGTTCTACTTCTAGTTCAAACAATCTTGCTTTTATATCTTCAAACAACAAGGCTTCTGGTAGCTCTCAAGAAACATATTCTGCTGCTGGTCATACTGGTTCTGCTGCTGGTTCACATGTTTCTGCTGCTAGCTCTACAAACAAAGACACCATCAGTGATGCAGCCATTTGTGCTTATTTGGCTGAACTTACCACAAGTACTCCAGTTATGCCTCAGGATCTGGAACAAATTGATCCTGATGATCTTGAGGAGATTGATTTACATTGGCAGTTTGCAATGTTAACCATGAGGGCTAGAAGGTTTTTAAAGAAGACTGGAAGAGAGCTTAAGTACAGGAGATAGAGTAGTATGGGATTTGATAAATCAAAAATTGAGTGCTACAACTGCCAGAAAAAGGGGCACTTTGCAAGAGAATGCAGAGCACCCAAGAAGAACAAAGAAAATCCAAGGCAGACTCCCACTGAAGAAGCTAATACTACTACTGCTATGGTGTCATGTGATGGCTTGGGAGAGTTTGACTGGAGTGATCATGCTGAAGATGGTCCCAACTATGCATTGGTGGTTGTTGATGAAGAACCCAAAGAACAACACTTTGCTCTTATGGCCTACTCTTCTTCTGGATTAGACTCTGAGGTATCAAATGAGTCTTCTTGTTCTTTTAAATCATGCATAGATACTATAGAGGAACTCAAAGCTAGAAATGTAAATTTAAGAATGGAAGTAGAAAAGTTAAAACTTGATAACTTAGGGTATCAATATGGCTTAAAATCTGTAGAAGATAGACTAGAATGCCTTAAGAGTAATGAACTAGAGTATGCTGATAATATCAATATTCTAGAAAGTGAGCTTATTAAGAAACAATGTGAAATAAATTTTCTTAATAAAAGAGTTGAGGAAGCTAAAAAAGCTAGAGACATGGCCTTAGCTGATAAAGAAAAGCATGTTGTTAGGATTGAAAAACAACAGTTTGCAACTGATATTCTCAGTAAACCCATTGGACAAAGATGTATGGACAAAGGAAGTGGTTTAGGATATCATGAAGTTCCACCCCCAACACTAAAAAGTGCCTTTGCACCTTCTAAAAAGGAATTGTCCTTCATTGCTGAATTAGATGTTAAACCTGTAGGTGAGTCCATTGAACCTAAAATAGTGACACATAAGGTTAAGAATGAATGGTATGAGGCACCAATAATTGAAGATTGGGTGTCAGATTAGGATGATGAAGAGTCTGATTCAATCTATAAGAAAAAAAAGAAAGAAATTCCTGCAGTTGTTGAATCAAAAGTACTTGAGGCTAAACAAAGAGATTCCAAGACTAAAAATGTTGAGTTTGTTAAGCCTAAGTTAGGTAAAAACATCTCTAGGAAAATGGCTAAATTTGAAGAAAAATCTAGAGAATTTCCTAGGAGAACTAATAACTTGCCAAGGGGTAATCAAAGAAATTGGAACAACTTAGTTTCACAAAGACTAGGTAGTGACTTTCAATTACTAAAGAAGGCATGTTATAGTTGTGGTAGCTTTGAGCATCTGCAAGAAGATTGCTATTACTACCAAAGACCAGTTAGGAGCCAACATTTAAGGGTGAATAACAAGACTTTTGCTAGAAAGACTTACCCTCACCCCAATAGTCACATGGTTCCTAGAAAAGTTTTGCTCAAAAATGGTGCTTCTAGGATAATCACTAATGCTACACCAAAAAGGCCCAATCAAAAGAAAACAGAAGTTTCTACTGCTAAGGCACAAGCAGTTTCTGCTGCTGAGGCTAAAGTGATAACAGATACTGCTGTGGGCACTTATTTCTATGTTGTTAAGGCTTCAGCTTGCTGGGTCTGGAAACCTAAAGTCAAAGTATTTGATCATGTTCTCAGACACAACAGTGCACCACTGGAGTTGAAGAAATTTGACTATATTGATACACAAGGCATACCCAAGTCAGTGATGGCTTGGGTCCCCAAAAGAAATTAACTCTCTTACTTTTTGTGCAGGGCAATCTACAAAAGGAGCTAAAGGATAAATGCATTTTTGATAGTGGATGCTCTTCACATATGACTGGAGACCAAAGCAATCTGGAGAATTTTGAAGCTTTGGATGGTGGATATGTTGCTTTGGGAATGACCCCAAAGGAGGTAAAATTGTTGGAAAAGTGATGCGCATGCGTGTCGTTGCGGTTTAGCAGTATTAATGCCTACTCAAGTTTTAAATTTATATTTAGCCGAATATAATGGTAAGTAGAGTGTCGATCACTAAGAGTGGAACGTATTATCTAGTTATTCTAATCAGTATTTTAATTTTCTAAGTTAGTTATACAACCTAATCTAACGCAAGGGGTTCAGCCTGAGAGACTGGCACGATTTGGTTATAATTAAATAGTAAACTAAACTAATGAGCACGAATCAGTGATTAGCACACACGTACACAGATAGATACTATAGACAATAAGAAGACCTGTCCTGATAATTAAGTAGCTTGTCACTTGTTTTATTGCTAGTTTTATATGAAATGTATATAATTAAATCTTTCTTGTTGGCTCTAATCTTATCGGCGAGTAAACCCTTAATGATCACTTATGTCTATCCCACTATCCTAGAATATTGAGCATTTGTGATGCCCACATTTCGTATATGCTAAAATAGATAGGCGAGTGATGTGTCGTTTTATAGGTGATTATTCCTTATCAAGTTTTACATTTATATTTTGCCGACTACACTAACGGGCAGTGTACCCGATCAATGTAGCCTAGTTGGTAAGTAGGGTGTCGATCACTAAGAGTGAGATTTCTAATATACAAATTCTAGAGGTATTCGACTCTCCTAAACTAACGTAAAGGGGGGTTCAGCCTGAGAGACTGGCACGGGTTTGGTTTTGTTCTAACTAAACTAAGATAAACAAACAATAGAAAATGCCAAAGATAAGAAGAGTGTGTTAACCAATGTTTCATATATGATTAAGTTTTAATAAGTTCTAAAACCTGCAGTGATTGGTGCTCAAGACTAGGCGCGGTCCATCCTACCTCTTGTTCCTAGAGTCTAGATTCCATTCTAATTGGAATCCGCATGAAGCTGCTTAATAATTATGTTTATGTTTAAATAGCTTGTCACTTGTTTTATTGCTAGTTTTATATGAAGTGTATGTAATTAAACCTTTCTCGTTGGCTCTAATCTTATCGGCGAGAAATCCCTTAATGATTACTTATGTCTAAAAGTTATTATTAATTGATCAGATTAATCCTAACCGTGGGAGCCACATTCTTTTCCGTAGTCAAATGCGCAGGCCACTAATAAACACAGAGGTTATCAATGCACTAATAAGTAGAAACCAAAGACATCAAACATATAAACTTTAATCGATGGGAAAGCAATTTTAAGGGGTGTTGCGTTCTTTTCCGTAGTCAAACGATATCAGCCCATCTATCCTGATGAATTAAAGCTTACTATTACAATAAAACAAACTACTAACATAAGTAATTAAAACAAAGACTTAGCAACCAATTGAATTAGAAACACATCAAAATATCAAATAATCATAAACATGGCTAACACATAAGGGTGTTAGCCCATAATCTCTATAACAAAGTGCATAAACATAATAATAAGCATAATGAATACGTTACAATGATTAGAGATACTCTTCAAGGATAATTAGGTCTTCTAGGGTGATCTTCAGCTGTTTTGGAGGGGTTTGATCGTCTGGGAATGACCCTAAGGGTTCCCAAAGATCACCTAATTCGTTAATGAGCCCGGTATTTATAGATTCTGAAATCTGGGTCGATACGGCGCATCTAGAGAGTTAGATGCGCCGCATCTATAAGTAAACGTAGCCTCCAAGTCTGAAACTGACCCGATATGGCGCATCTATAAATCTGATATGGAGCATCTCACAATACGGCGCATCTAAAGACCTGATGCGCCGCATCTCCTTCAGATACAGGTAGATCTCATTTTTCTCTTTCCATGGCCGCTTGAATCAACTAAAACGGAGTCTGGATGAAGATTTTACGGCCAAAATACGAAAGCATCTTCAAGTGTCGACTTGTAACATTGACTTCTTCTTTAAGCTTCTAATCTTCACTTGATCTCTAGAATTCTTGGTAAGGATTGTATATGGCCGATACGGCGCATCGGATTGGTCCGATGCGGCATATCAAGGTAACTTCGCGTGGGGTCCAAGATTATAATATTCGCGAATATTCTTCAATATCTTGGAAATCTGGTGAAGTCTTGAGATTGATAGGCCGCATATCAGGAGCTTCATGCGGCGCATCTGGAGTAAAACAAGTTAGTTCTTCTTGTTGACCAAGGTTTCATATGCGGCGCATGGGATAAATCCATGCGGCGCATTCTTCAAAGTCAGGCAATCGTCTCAGATTCATCTAAGTCTTTATGTACGACGCATCTATCAAGAATGATGCGGCGTATTCTTCGTCAGTTCAATAGACTTTTCCAACTTGATCCATTTTTCTCCAATTTACGTCCAAAATAGTCAACTTTCACCAAATGCTTGTTTATAACTGAGAATCACAAAAGTAAGCGATTAAGTATCGATTCCCATATAAAATAATACAAAAACAAGCAATATACATAGGATACATGATGCTAATAATATGTACTTATTTGATGTCATCAAATATCCCCCCACTTGAACTTTACTTGTCCTCAAGTAAACCTTAGATTAAACTTATGAAAATGTATCCTAAATATGATGTATTTTTAT
Source organism: Artemisia tridentata subsp. tridentata (assembly GCA_021014915.2). Lineage (NCBI taxonomy): Eukaryota > Viridiplantae > Streptophyta > Magnoliopsida > Asterales > Asteraceae > Artemisia > Artemisia tridentata. Next base: position 23,944,883 of record CP139506.1, on the reverse strand, counting down.
AATTAAGCACTTATTCATTTTATCATAATTGTCCAGTCGTGACGAATATTCTATCATAAGCTTGGCAAGTATACACATCTCCCCCACTAAAGATAAACAACGTCCTCGTTGTTTAATTGGAAATTAAAAGTCTAAAGCGGTAAAAAGGGTTTTGAGGCTTAAGGGTTAATCATTCTTTTTAATCTCTATCGATCTCACATTCCAGAAAAGGCGACAAAATCACAAATACATGATCGAATCCACGAACACGATACTTGCAATTGCTCAAATCCTTAACTCGAATGGGCTAAAGATAGGACCAAGTAATCTTCACCAATAATATTATATCAAAAAGGGCGACAAAATCATAAATACATAGCCGAATCCACGACTACGATACTTAAGATTGCTCAAATCCCTAATCTCAACAAATCAAAGGTTGGATAAAGAATGATATGGGGTATGGATAACATTTAGGATATAAATTGGTGTAAAATAAAAAATAAACAAAACAGATAAATTAAAATCCTAAGTGTGGTTAATAACTTTCCCAACCATCCCATGAATAAGACACATATCATTGACTAAATCACGCTTTGACACTTGAAACTCACGCTTTAGGTGGACACGAATTATACTCAACAAAATCTTAATCGAAGAATAATCCTAGTTGGCGTTCCCATAACGGCCAACTCCCATTCAATCCATAAATATAATATACAACAAATAGTGGTGATATCTCCCACTTAATACAAAACTTTACATAAGTTGGTTAAAAATGAACTTCCAACTTTTTCTTCTTTCTTTTCTTTTCTATTTTTTTCATTTTTTTTTTCATTTTATTTACTTATTTATTTTTTTTAAATAAAACATAAATAACTATTGGTGTAAAATTTCACCATTTCACCATCACAAAAAATCGTCATAACTTCAGATAAAATAATAGTGAAAGTAGTAAACACACGAAAATCAAAAATACAATATGTACTTTCACTCCATTGCATTGTGCAATTTCCCGACCTAACCAAAGATAATGAATTACGCACGCGAACACAGGTAATGTAAGGAAACACACTTTGCCTAAAGCAATTAACCATGGATTTTAATCTACAGGGTAGGCTAAGGTGTAAGGGTGTAACGAAACATTATAAGAAAGGTGTAAGAAACGAAAGGAATGACTCTGAGGGTTTTTCTAGGGGTATCTTACTATAAAAGTGAGAGTAAACAAAGGGTTTATACGGGGGTTAACTAACCAGTGTAGTTAGTTAATATCACATAACATATATTTGGCTTTTTGGGTGTAATCCTAGAAATTTACCAATTCAGACAAGTCACTCCAATTATATAAATAACACTTATTATGGTTGTCTCGAATAGTATACAAGCCAAGTTCTAAAGTTTACAAGTCACCGGCACACTCATAGATTTGTGAATTTTGATAAGTTCACAATTTTTGAAAATAATGTTATGTGTGCAGCTATGCAACTTAGATTAAACAAAAACATGCTAGAAAAATTTTAAATTTAAGCATATTAAATACATATTAAGCATATTTTATGAAAAATAAGGACAAGTAAACCTTCTAATTCTCCACCCCCCCCCCCCGTAAGATAAACAACATCCTCGTTGTTTAATTTGAAATTAAAAACAGGAAATAGAAAGAATTAGAACGGAAAACTCCCCTGAGATTTGCTCGGTATGATCCTCCATGTAAGAATGCGAGCATATAAAATGTGGGAGTTCATCAACATCTTCAATCGTCCAGACCTGTAAAAATATAGAGACCACAGAAAAAAATAGACTCGAGAACATCTCGTTAATCATTGATTAGAAAAATAAAACTACGAAAAATTACAGGTCAGAGTGTCGATGCGCCGCATCCATGGAATATTGGATACGCCGCATCAACAACCTGTAGTAAATATTAAACTGCATGCAATGGGATAATACGCCATATCGATAGAAATTGATGCGTCGCTTCTTATTTTATTAATTCGAATACTGTTTTTAATAAATAATTAGATACGCCGTATCTGTAAAAACAGATGCGCCGTATGGCGTTAAAGTTTTAGAAAAATTTTCTTATTAAAAACAGAATACACCGTATCTTGGGGAAAGATGCGCCGTACTCGAATTTATTAAACGCATTGTATTTTATAAAAGTAAAACGCTATACGCCGTATCTGAGGAATCAGATGCGCCGTATCGTTTGTATCAGCAGAATACAGCGACAGCAGTCATGCAGAAAAAACAAATAAAAACAAACACAAGAAAATAAAATAAACTAAAAAGAAAATAAAAGACAAGCATGGGTTGCCTCCCAAGAAGCGCTTGTTTTTGTTAGAGTCACGAGCCTGACTCCACCCTTATTTACTAGGTAATAGGGTGTTTTTTTCCCCCACTTGTGGTCAAGTGTGGGTGATAGTAGCAATAAGCACCATAACGGTGTAATTTTCCTACAAGAGATGGATAGAATATGTAAAGATAATACCTTGGCAATATGTGTACTTCGTTCATTACCTTACCCTGTTTGGTTGTTAAATTGGATGACATGAACATTACATGTGAGAGAGTAGTATGTTGAGGATCAATGAATCTCCCTTCTTCTTCGTTTGTTCTATTGGTAGTAAGGCGTCCCTTGACTTCCATAAAAGATAAGAAAGGGTCTTTGGCGAGTAAAAGTTCGGGTTCCTCTATATCCTTCATAGGATTGAAATCATCCTCTTCAATCATGGTCGTGTCCATCAGCTCATCGTTGAATTCTTTTTCTATTTCAACCAAAAATGGGTTGATAACAGGTGCTTTATATTCATCATTAGTTGGTGTAGTAAATTCCACCTCATCATTCTTTCGTTTTGCAACCTGTTTAGGAAAACTAGCAAGATTATTAGTAACGGGATTAATAATATTAAATAAATTAGGACCACTTTTTGTTGTAAGTGACTCCAATTCATCTTGTGAGTCTCCTTCTCCAACTAGTGGTCTTGCAATTTCATCTTTATCCCGAATAGCCGCCTCAAATAAGTCATTCCACATTTCTTCAAAATCCTTTGTGGGGTCATAATCTGGCTCATTTGTTCCACACATGAATATTTCATTTTGTTGTGGCAATTGAGGTATGGCATCGTACACAATACAATCAAAACTTTCAATATGAGAATACTCATTATCTTCATCCGATGCAATATCATCATGGTGTTTTTGATACGGTGAGAATATATTTTCCAACTCGGGTGAAAAATCACAAGTAATAGCACCATACACCATTGTTCCACATTCATCTTCATTTTCATCATAAGCACTTTCGGATGAATAGGCTTCTTTGTAAACAATTGCCGAATTTTCATTCAAATTAAACACTTGTGACTCTTCTTCATCTTGGGCAACTTCCAGAGAAATAACATCATCAATAACTATTGCCAGAAACCTAATTGCACCAAAATCGTATGATTCTTCTTCATCATCATCATTGGATAAAGTCCAAGTGTGTCTAAATGGAAATGTCCTTCTTTCTTTCCCTGACTCTTCCTGCTTTGATAATAAGTACTCTTCCATCGTGGGTTCTTTATCATTGATGACTTGTGCACCATATCTTGCTCTTTCCCAATCGTAAACCTTTTTATTGCTCAAGGAACTTTCTTTGTTAAGCCTAAGATATTCTTCCATAGTTATGTCCGAATTGTCCATCATCATTATTACCTGAAAGATAAACAACCAAGCACAGTAGTAACCGAAACAAAAACAATAAAAACTAAAACGAAAAATAAAAATTAAATAAAAAAAATAAAGAAAAACGATAAAAAAAAATTGGTCACAGAATGTCAATACGCCGTATACAATTGACCTGTATACGCCGTATTGATATAAGACAGATACGCCGCATCCACAGACAACGATACGCCGTATTGCCTTCCTGCAACAATTTTTTATAAAAATTTAAAAGCTAAAAAAAAAAATTTGCCACAGAACGTCAATGCGTCGCATTCACAGACAAGAATGCGCCGTATTGAAACCAGATAGATGTGCCGTATTCACAGACAAGAACAAGCCATATCTCCCTTCTGAGACAGACTCACAGATAGTAAACAAATAAACTAAACACACAAAATCAAACTAAAAACAGAAAATACCAATAAAACTAGCAAACAGATAAATTCACTCCCCGGCAACGGCGCCAAAAACTTGATGTGTCGTTGTATAGGTGATTATTCCTTATCAAGTTTTACATTTATATTTTGCCGAATTAACCTATAACAACACTAACGGGCAGTGTACCCGATCAATGTAGCCTAGTTGGTAAATAGGGTGTCGATCACAAAGAGTGAGATTTCTAATATACTAATTCTAGAGGTATTCGACTCTCCTAAACTAACGTAAAGGGGGGTTCAGCCTGAGAGACTGGCACGGGTTTGGTTTTGTTCTAACTAAACTAAGATAAACAAACAATAGAATATACCAAAGATAAGAAGAGTGTGTTAACCAATGTTTCATATATGATTAAGTTTTAATAAGTTCTAAAACCTGCAGTGATTGGTGCTGAAGACTAGGCGCGGTCCATCCTACCTCTTGTTCCTAGAGTCTAGATTCCATTCTAATTGGAATCCGCATAAAGCTGCTTAATAATTATGTTTATGTTTAAATAGCTTGTCACTTGTTTTATTGCTAGTTTTATATGAAGTGTATGTAATTAAACCTTTCTCGTTGGCTCTAATCTTATCGGCGAGAAATCCCTTAATGATTACTTATGTCTAAAACTTATTATTAATTGATCAGATTAATCCTAACTGTGGGAGCCACATTCTTTTCCATAGTCAAATGCGCAGGCCACTAATAAACACAGAGGTTATCAATGCCATAATAAGTAGAAACCAAAGACATCAAACATATAAACTTTAATCGATGGGAAAGCAATTTTAAGGGGTGCTGCGTTCTTTTCCGTAGTCAAACGACGTCAGCCCATCTATCCTGATGAATTAAAGCTTACTATTACAATAAAACAAACTACTAACATAAGTAATTAAAACGAAGACTTAGCAACCAATCGAATTAGAAACACATCAAAATATCAAATAATCATAAACATGGCTAACACATAAGGGTGTTAGCCCATAATCTCTATAACAAAGTGCATAAACATAATAATAAGCATAATGAATACGTTACAATGATTAGAGATACTCTTCAAGGATAATTAGGTCTTCTAGGGTGATCTTCTGCTGTTTTGGAGGGGTTTGATCGTCTGGGAATGACCCTAAGGGTTCCCAAAGATCACCTAATTCGTTAATGAGCCCGGTATTTATAGATTCTGAAATCTGGGTCGATACGGCGCATCTAGAGAGTTAGATGCGCCGCATCTATAAGTAAACGTAGCCTCCAAGTCTGAAACTGACCAGATATGGCGCATCTATAAATCTGATATGGAGCATCTCCCAATACGGCGCATCTAAAGACCAGATGCGCCGCATCTCCTTCAGATACAGGTAGATCTCCTTTTTCTCTTTCCGTGGCCGCTTGAATCAACTAAAACGGAGTCCGGATGAAGATTTTATGGCCAAAATACGAAAGCATCTTCAAGTGTCGACTTGTAACATTGACTTCTTCTTTAAGCTTCTAATCTTCACTTGATCTCTAGAATTCTTCGCCTGGTTTCCAAGATTATAATATTCGCGAATATTCTTCAATATCTTTGAAATCTGGTGAAGTCTTGAGATTGATACGCCGCATATCAGGAGCTTCATGCGGCGCATCTGGAGTAAAACAAGTTGGTTCTTCTCGTTGACCAAGGTTTCATATGCGGCGCATGGGATAAATCCATGCGGCGCATTCTTCAAAGTCAGGCAATGGTCTCAGATTCATCTTAGTCTTTATGTACGGCGCATCTATCAAGAATGATGCGGCATATTCTTCGTCAGTTCAATAGACTTTTCCAACTTGATCCATTTTGCTCCAATTTACGTCCAAAATAGTCAACTTTCATCAAATGCTTGTTTATAACTGAGAATCACAAAAGTAAGCGATTAAGTATCGATTCCCATATAAAATAATACAAAACAAGCAATATACATAGGATACATGATGCTAATAAAATGTACTTATTTGATGTCATCAGCGAGGAAGGGGCATGGCGACCCAAGCAATGCTCAGCTAGACACAGAGGTTATCAATGCACTAATAAAAGTCACCAAAGACATCAACATATAAACTTTAATTGATGGGAAAGCAATTTTAAGGGGTGCACATGATATTCCGTAGTCACATGACATCAGCCCATCAACTGATGAATTAAAGTGTACTAATACAATAAAACAAAACTACTTAATGAATTAAACACATGCAGGACCTTACTGCTCTTGTATCTTCGTTTAGGGTGTGTCTTGTGCTGCTAATACGTCTGAATTTGTCTCCTGTTTGGCACTCGTACGTATGGTATCTTTCTCTTGCACTTGCACACAAAATTCGTCTGACTTTGGGGTATTTATAGTTTCTGTCTGAGGGTTAGATGCGGCGCATAGGATAAGTAGATGCGGCGCATTGACTTAACTTCGCGTGGGGTCCAAGATTAATATATTCAGGAATATTCGTACACCGCCTTAAGATGCGGCGTAACTCCATTTCTGTATGCGGCGCATGTCCTTTGCTGTCTTGGATCGTAACTTGTGAAATCTTGATAGTGATACGCCGTATGTAAGAAGTATGTTGCGGCGTATCTGGAGCAGAATGATCTTGATCTTGTAGATTTCAGTAGACTTTTGACATTTCGCTTGTTTTGCTCCTAATACTTGTTTTTACCTGAGAATTACAAAAGTAAACATTAACGTATCAATTCTCATATATAATATAATAAAACAAGTCAAATAAATAGGATAAATGATGATAATAAAATGTACTTATTTGAGTTCATCAAATATCCCCCCACTTGAACTTTACTTGTCCCCAAGTAAACCTTAGAATTAATCTTATGAAAATGTATCCTAAAAGATATTAGGATTTATTTTTATATTTAAGCACGTATTCGTTTTGTCATAATCACACAACCAAAACACTTAACGAATTAGAAATAAAATAAAATATTTTGATAAAAGCAAATCTAATCGTTTAACTGTCCAGTCGTGACGAATATTCTATCATAAGCTTGGCAAGTATACGCATCTCCCCCACTAAAGCCAAGGAATAACAAGTCTAAAGCGGTTAAAAAGGGTTTGTTGGTTAAGGGTTAATCATTCTTCTTAATCTCTATCGATTTCACATTCCAGAAAAGGCGTCAAAATCACAAATACATGATCGAATCCACGAACACGATACTTGTAATTGCTCAAATCCTTAACTCGAATGGGCTAAAGATAGGACCAATTAATCTTCACCCATAATATTATACCAAAAAGGGCGACAAAATCATAAATAAATAGCCGAATCCACGACTACGATACTTAAGATTGCTCAAATCCCTAATCTCAATAAATCAAAGGCTTGGATAAAGAATGATATAGGGTATGCATAATATTTGGGATACAAATTGGTGTAAAATAAAAAATAAACAAAACAGATAAATTAAAATCCTAAGTGTGGTGAATTACTTTCCCAACCATCCCATGAATAAGACTCATATCATTGAATAACTCACGCTTTAACACTTGAAACACACGCTTTAGGTAGACACGAATTATACTCAACAAAATCTTAATCAAAGAATAACCTTAGTTGGCGTTCCCATAACGGCCAACTCCCATTCAATCCATAAATATAATATACAACAATAAATAGTGGTGATATCTCCCACTTAATACAAAACTTTACATAAGTTGGTTAAAACAAACTTCCAACATTTTTTTTTTTTTTTCTTTTTTTTTTTTTTTTTTTTTTTTTTTTTTTGATATCAACATATAAATGTGTAAAATTTCACAACTTTTCTATCACTATTTTTCCGGATAATTTTTCATACTTTTCATACTTTCAGAAATAATTGTAATAGTCAAAGTAGTAAACACACGAAAAATAAACTAAAAGTTATACAATATTTACTTTCATACCAATTGCATTGTGCAATTTCCCGACCTAACCAAATATAATGAAATACGCACGCGAACACAGGTAATGTAAGGAAACACACTTTGCCTAAAGCAATTAACCACGGATTTTAATCTACAGGGTAGGTTAAGGTGTAAGGGTGTAACGAAACATTTTAACAAAGGTGTAAAAAACGAAAGGAATGGCTTTGAGGGTTATTCTAGGGGTATCTTACTCAAAAAGTGAGAGTAAACAAAGGGTTTATATGGGGGTTAACTAACCAGTGTAGTTAGTTAATATCACATAACATATAAAGGCTATTTGGGTGTAATCCTAGAAATTTACCAATTTAAACAAGTCACTCCAATTATATAAATAATACTTATTATGGTGGTCTCGAATAGTATACAAGCCAAGTTCTAAAGTTTACAAGTCACCGGCACACTCATAGATTTGTGAATTTTGATAAGTTCACAATTTTTGAAAATAATGTTATGTGTGCAGCTATGTAATTTAGACTTTACAAAAGCATGCTAAAAAATTTTAAACTTTGATATATTAAGCACATTTTAAGCATATTTTAAAAAAGTTTAGGACAAGTAAGTGTTCTAATTCTCCATCCCCCCACTTAAGTTAAACAACGTCCTCTATGTTTGTGTCAAAGGTTAAAAACTGGAAAATAAAAGAATTAGAATAGAAAAACTCCCCTGAGATTTGCTCGGTATGATCCTCCATTATTCGTGCAAGAGCAAAAATCAACTTCTTGTGGATGAGAACATTTAAGCTTTATAAATGATGTAGCCACAGAAATTCAGGAATCTATAATACCATTCAGACTTTAATACACCTGAGTTAAGAAGGTTCAAACTTGCATAAGACATTAGTAGTTAGTAAAAATAAAACAAAAAAAAATCAAACTGTAAATCATCAGGTCAGTCGATACGCCATATCCTATGGAAAAGGATACGCCGTATCGAGCTTGGAATAAATATAAAATAAAATGAAATAAAAGATAGGATGCGTCGCATCTATTTCACTAGATGCGGCGCATGGAGTTACCAGACAGACTGTTAACAGTCTGTTGTAAAATAGGCCTCGTTTCACGGTTTTACCTCTCGGGTTCTCTCGTTCACTCGTGCTGAACTTAATGCCAGTCTCCATCAAACATAATAAGAAACATAAACTGAAACATCAAATATATACACGATACTATAGTTCAATACAATCCCGAGAATAATAAATATAATGTACGCGGAATAATGTCAATAAAATCAAGCATATGAGATCATGGGTCTGGGTGGTCGTCTCCTGCAGGTGAGTGAGTCCCGAAGGTGCTGGCATCGTCAGTCCTGGGTCGGACTCTGCGAGGGAGACAAGAGTATCTGATCAGCCCTGTAACATGAGTACCATCTGGGCGAGTGTGGCTCGTACCCTGATGCTCTAAAAGCTGGCTCATACTCCAAACAAGCCACTCTGAATCCCTCCTGACTATAGTGAGGTCGGCTCTCATACCATCGACTACCCCTCTCAAAGCTCTAACCTCACCCTTAACTAGCTCAACTCTCTCCCCCACTGTACGTTCAACTGGTGGTGGTGGGGGTACCTGCGCCTCCTCCTGAACTGGAGCAGCACCCGGAGCTCCCGGGGGACCTCCCTGCTCCGCCTCTGCTGGTCTCGCGGGGCCCAATGCCACCCAATACCAGCTCCCCATAACCATATCACAAATCCCAAGCCTCACCAAATAATCCTGCCCAATAACCGGCAAATGGGTCACCACAACCTCCAACCCGGCAGGAATCTCATCTCCGATCACACCAAAATGACGGGCCAACTTAGATACAAAATGCCCTCCAGTCATCTGACTCCTCCTATCTCTCCCTAGAGCTCCTCTGTGGAGGAATTGCGCCAGAAAGTGAGGGATGTTCACCGCCAATCCCTCATCCATGCTCCTCAGAAGGAAGAGGTCAAGAGTGGTCACCTTCTCAGGCGACTGACCTCTCCCAGCGATGGTCAATGCTATCATCCTATGGCATAACCTCCTCATAGGCTCCCTAATCAATGTGTAGGATGGGGTGGAAGTAGTAGAATCACCCCCGGAGGATATCCTCTCCCAAAAATCTCTTAGCAACATTGATCGAGTAAAATCAATACGTTATTTTTCCACAAAGGAAACACAAGTGAAGTATGTGTAACCTAGGTTCGTTATCCCCGATGAAGGATTGAATGGAATTCGTGAAATCGGGTTTGTGCGTCGTGTTTGAAAATAAGAACCGAAATGATTTGGAATAGATTTGATTTGATTGAGTGACGAACGAATATAAGAAACAATAAATAAAAACGTAAATAAATAAATAAAACGTAAATAAAATACGGAAAATACGCGAAACTAAAAACGTAAAATAAATGAAATAAACACTCTAGGGGTACAAAAGTAATTTTCTAAAGTCCTATTTATAAAAAGAAATTTTTAGAAAAAAGAATTATATTTTTTTGATTTTTATTTTATTTAATATGAATTAAAAACTAATTTAAGAAAATAAATGATTAAAAATATTAAAATGATTTAGAAAAATCTAAAACTTTTACAGTAAATACTTTGAGATAAAATGAAACTAAGAAAATTGAAAAACTTGACCCAGCTTATTGGAATAAGCTGTGAAAAAGCAAACAGTTTGATAAGCTAAAAAGGACAAACTAAAACAAGGTTTAAATAAAAATAATGCAAATAATTAAACGACTTAAGGCCTAGGGCAGTTGGTAAAGGTGCTGGGTTAATCACCTGGGCAACCCAGGTTCGAATCCACTAGTCACCCTTTTTTTTTGAAACTATTTTTTTTTTTTTTTTTTAAAAACTGCTTAAAACAATGATTGTAAGGAACTTTTGAAAAAGAAACTATTTTTAGATTTTGAAATAAGCTGAGAAAAAGGTGCTTAAAGACTGACAGTTAAAATAAGCAAGGATAGATGAACTAAGGGACTGAATAAGCAATTAAATAGCTAAGAGGCAAACTGATAAAGCTAAGGGGTATAAAGGAGGCCTGAATAAGCTGTATGGAACATATTAAGCTATAAAAGAGAGCAATAAGCACTCAGAATAAGGCAAATAATCACACAAGTCTACTAGACTACCTAGGGTGCAGGGCACAACTCAGTTTACCAAGGCAACTTTGGGCTCAAAATTAACCACTTTCATCACCCTAGAAATAAAATACCAGATGATCTACTAAAAGCTAGATATACTAACTAGTTGCAAACCCAAAATTCAAGTTCTCAGCTTAATTAAATAAGCCAGAAAACTGCCTAGATCAGCAACTATGAGGACAGCTATTTTAGTTTTTGACTGCTAAGGGTAAAACTCAAACAAACCTATGGGATTGTATTTCAAACTGAGAAATGGACAGAAGAGAACCTGAGGTGTGTCAAAAGGGACCTGGAATAAGCCTAGCTTATTATGGCTTATTGTGGCAGTTTCACTGCCTTGTGCCTACACCACCATATGCTAACTTGTCAAAATCTTCAAAACAAGCAAACTAAAAGTAAAAACAGTTTATGTTAGTCACAATAAGCTAAATCAAAACAGATGAAAGTGCAAATGAACAGTAGAGATGGGTTTTCAACCCATTTGACCTCTGACCCAAACACCCCCTTCTCAGTCTGATTTGAACTTTGACAATAGAAACCACCAAACAACCCTGAGATTCAGACTATTTATTGACCTTACAACTTATTTAAACTAAGGAAAACAAGTATCAAATTAGAAAAAGCTAAAAATAAGCTATGTTTGAAATGTTGACTAATTTTTACTTTTGACTGTTTTTTTTTCTTTTTTATTTTTTTGGTTTTATAAGTAATAATAGACTCAAACTATAGAAAGGACTTCGTTTAACCTCTGATTAAGTAAATTAACAAAGAAAAGAGAAATAAGCTAAAATAAGAAGTGCTACAGTAGAAGTTGACTATTTTTTTGACTTTTCTGGTGTTTGAAGATAGAACTATATTAAGCTAGTACAAGCACACAGGAAGCTATGATAGCTTCTATGAGCCTATAAAAAAGTGAGTAAGACTTGTGATTGGTTTATAACAACTGAGAACTTAACACGAATTTAAAAGAAAACTCAATTCTTATTAAACTTGAATTTGAACACTAGACTGAATTAAAATAGAACTATTAACTTAAAAGTAGCTTGAATTGAACACTGAAAACTGGAAATTACAACTGAGGAAGATTAAATTAAGATAACGATTAATACTAAAGACTGACTGCCAAATTTGGCTACAATTGTATCTATTTATACTAAAATAAAGCTGGGAATGTCTTTGTCTTCTAGTATGAGCAAATCCCCATCGTCCAATTGCTTCAATTTGATCTCTTCCGTCCAAGTGAGTTTTGGCGAGAAAACGCTAACGGTCATTTTAACTTAAGCAGACCACGTGGGTTAGGGCTGACGTTAGCCATGTGGGAGCGGGGGTGAGGTGATGGGGGAGGTATGGAGAAAATTGGTAAAGTAATGGAGGTGATGGGAGTTGCAGGTCTCACGTGGGGGGAGGAAGAAGGTAATAACTAGGGGCGCGTTTTTTTGTTTATTTAAAATGGTTTGACCGGTTCATTGACTTGAACCCTTGGTCCTTAAACCCTTCTCCGGTTGACCCTTGAACCTTGAACCTGGGTCAAAAACGAAATGGACTGGGCTGATGGGTTTAATGGGCTATTGTTGTGTTTGGTTTGGGTTTGTGTTTAAGTTATTTCCAGCCAAGTTTAAGTAGCTTAGGATGAATTTGGGACTACAAGTTAACCATGGGGACCTTTTCTGCCATATTCTGAAACTTCGAGGGCTGAAGTTGTAATTTTTAAAATTAACTCCAAGGACCATAGTTGACATTCTCCGATTCATGAGGGACTAATTATGCCAAGTTGTAACTTCAGGGACCTAACTTGACAATCTTCAAACTTGAGGGACCAAATGTGTAAATTCTGAATTTGAGCGTAGACCATTGGATTTTCTAGCGTACTTCTGAATCCATGAGGGAAACGGAAATCAATCTGACTCAACGGAAATCAATCTGAATTCTCTCAATCCATCACAATACGCTAAAAGACCCATGATCTATAATCTCATAAAGTCCCGGTCCAAATCTCATAAATTCCTTTCCCGGCTTCGGCTTCTGAACTCTTTTCCATCTCGTGCTCGGTTTTGTCCATTTTGATGTTGTTTTCATCCGTTTTCGGTATTTTCGTACCTGCACACGTATAAACACAAAGCACAATATATTTGGCATTTTTGGTTAGTGTTTGGTTTATTTAGCCCATTTTATTGAGTAAAAGATATGTGTAATTAAGCACATATCAAACATCCTATCTGGCACTGCCCTCAAACTCTCATCCCAATACCTGGCAAATCCATCAGATCCAAGCTCCTCCTCGGTGTGTAGCCCCATGGCCAAAATAAATTGCCTCATCGACATCTGCCTATGCACACCTCCTAACCTGAATACGAGAGTATCAACCGTATCAATCTCTAAATTCGTCTCCCTGTAGTGAACTGTACTGAAAAACTCAAGCATAAGCTCCCTAATTAGAGGCTCATCAATCCCGAACAACCTCTCCCATGCATAAGACCTGAACACAACCTCATCATCCTCACCCCTCAGTACCATCTCCAACCTGTTATGAAGACCATCAGCTGCATTCCCCCCGTCAATCAGATAGCTTTTATCCATTCCCCAATACTGTTCGGAATATGGCATATAAGAAGTTTGTATAGGTTGGACATTTCCTCTTCCATAGCTTTTGCTGCTCGATTTGTTGACTGCGTTTGCTGAGTTCATGTATTCAATTTGGAATTTCCCATCTTTTTCTTCGATAGTCGTCCAAGTTAATCCTTTAGATTCAATGATGGGCCATAAGAGTAACAATTCATCTTCAGTGTAGCTCATTAGTAAATCATAAGAGAATATCCCATCTTCAATATTGCATAAGCGTTTGAATTCCTTATAAGTAGCTTCAAGAGGAGTCTCCCATGAAAATAAATCGGCATCAATCGTGAGTACATTGAAGTTGACATCTTCATAAACTTCCACTGAGTAGCAGGGCATGTGGGCATGAGATAGTAAAGCATCGATCGTAGGTAAGCTGCTAGTAATAGCATCGAAATTTTCGAATGAGTTCGAAAGCAAGAGTTCCTTTTCCAATTCTGAGCTCTTAGTAATGCTTAATGCTGGGAACTTGCTCAAGCTGACTTCATAGTTATCACACTCGTCATCACTTTCCAAGATTAACGGCTTTTTGGTGCGGGACTTTTCATTGTGCATGTCATTCATAAGTTCCTTAGTAAGATATCCGTTCACTGACATATCTTCCATAGCAAAACCTGTCATCATAGGCAAAATTGTCAGTAGGATTTGTTCGCTAGAGAGAAATTAATGAATTTAAAAATGAATATAAGGAACAGAAAGTGCTGATATCTGCAGACGATGCACCGTATCCAGAAAGTTGGATACGCCGTATCTTGTGACGTTAAAATTTAATCAGACTTTTATTCAGAAAGCAGATACGCCACTTATGAATTAGAATGCGCCGTATCAGTTTTAAATTATCAAAAAGCGTTTATATTTATTAAAATTAAATGCGTCGTATTAACAGAAGCTAATGCGCCGTATTTTCGTTACCTTTCAAAATACAAGATTTTGATTTAGAAGATGCACCGTATCGATAAAGATCGATGCGTCATATCTGTTTAACAATTCGAAAAACTGTTTTTAATTTAAATATAAAATATGTCGTATCTGTTAAAACAGATGCGTCGTATGGCTTTAGGGTTTAGAAAAATTTCTAATTATAAACAGAATACGCCGTATCTTGGGGAAAGATGCGCCATATTCGAATTTATTAAACGCGTTGTATTTTATAAAAGTTAAACGCAATACGCCGTATCTGTGAAAATAGATGCGCCGTATCATTTGTATCAGCACAATACAACGACAGCAGTATGCAGAAAAATAAAGAAAAATAAAAACAAAATAAAACAAACAAAAAGAAACACAAATTACAGAAAATAAAAACACACAAAAACAGTAAATATGCAAATAATACAATGAATGCAATCTATCTAATATATAACAGGGTTAGTGGTTAGAATCTAAAAAGAAAAACCTAATTAAAATACTAAATCAAATTAACAGATAATAACAATTCACTCCCCGGCAACGGCGCCAAAAACTTGATGCGCGTGCGTGTCGTTGCGGTTTAGCAGTATTAATGCCTACTCGAGTTTTAAATTTATATTTAGCCGACTTATCAATAACACACACACTTAACGAGCAGTGTACCCGGTCAGTATGAATATAATGGTAAGTAGAGTGTCGATCACTAAGAGTGGAACGTATTATCTAGTTATTCTAATCAGTATTTTAATTTTCTAAGTTAGTTATACAACCTAATCTAACGCAAGGGGTTCAGCCTGAGAGACTGGCACGGTTTGGTTATAATTAAATAGTAAACTAAACTAATGAGCATGAATCAGCGATTACCACACGTACAAAGATAGATACTAGAGACAATAAGAAGACCTGTCTTGATAATTAAGTAGCTTGTCACTTGTTTTATTGCTAGTTTTATATGAAGTGTATATAATTAAATCTTTCTCGTTGGCTCTAATCTTATCGGCGAGTAAACCCTTAATGATCACTTATGTCTATCCCACTATCCTAGAATATTGAGCATTTGTGATGCCCACGTTTCGTATATGCTAAAATAGATAGGCGAGGAAGGGGCATGGCGACCCAAGCAATACTCAGCTAGACACAGAGGTTATCAATGCACTAATAAAAGTCACCAGAGGGCAAAGACATCAACATATAAAATTTAATTGATGGGAAGGCAATTTTAAGGGGTGCGCATGATATTCCGTAGTCACATGACATCAGCCCATCAATCCTGATGAATTAAAGTGTACTAATACAATAAAACAAAACTACTTAATGAATTAAACACATGCATGACCTTCTTACTGCTCTTGTATCTTCATTTAGGGTGTGTATTGTGCTGCTAATACGTCTGAATTCATCTCCTGTTTGGCACTCGTACGTATGGTATCTTTCTCTTGCACTTACACACAAAATTCGTCTGACTTTGGGGTATTTATAGTTTCTGTCTGAGGGTTAGATGCGGCGCATAGGATAAGTAGATGCGGCGCATCGACTTAACTTCGCGTGGGGTCCAAGATTAATATATTCAGGAATATTCGTACACCACCTTAAGATGCGGCGTATCTTGATTTATGTATACGGCGCATGTCCTTAGCAGTCTTGGATCGTAACTTGTGAAATCTTGATAGTGATACGCCGTATGTAAGAAGTATGTTGCAGCGTATCTGGAGCAGAATGATCTTGATCTTCTTGATTTCAGTAGACTTTTGACATTTCGCTTGTTTTGCTCCATAATTAGTCCAAAATCGCCAAGTTTCACCTAATACTTGTTTTTACCTAAGAATTACAAAAGTAAACATTAACGTACCAATTCTCATACATAATATAATAAAACAAGTAAAATAAATAAGATAAATGATGATAATAAAATGTACTTATTTGAGTTCATCAAAAAGGTACTATTAGAACAGGCAAACTGGATTTTGAGAAAGTGTATTTGGTAAATGGACTTAAGTTCAATCTTTTTAGTGTCTCACAAATGTGTGATAGAAAGAATTTTGTTTTTTTACAAACACAGAGTGTCTTGTCTTATCTCCTGACTACAAGTTGCCTGATGATAAATTAGTGCTACTTAGAGTCCCTAGAAAAGATAATATATACAGTGTGGATATAAAGAACATTCTTCCCAAAATAGATTTAACTTGTCTATTTGCCAAAACCACAATTGATGAATCCAGACTTTGGCATAGAAGGCTTGGCCATTTGAACTTCAAGTCTATAAACAAATTGGTTAAGGGAAATTTGGTTAGAGGATTACCTTCAAAAGTTTTTGAAAACCCTATGATGCGTGGTTTTGCGACCTTACAACAGGTTTTACCTCTCGAGGGATCTCAAGAGGCTTACAACCCCACCAGGCAGTGTACCTGACCGATGTAGTATAGTGTAGTGGTAAGTACGGGGGATTGATCGTTCTCCACAGGGAATAGTGTTCGTTAGGTATGAAAAACTACTCTAATTAGGTCTAAGGGTGACGGAAGATTCTTTTTGTATTTTTATATTTTTATGAAAGCAAGTAAAATCTCGGGTTTGAAGGAGTGGGCGGAATTAGTTGCTAGTCAATTAACCCAAATAACTACAAATGCAAATAAAATAAATAACTGAAAATAAAAAGTGTGGTGGAAATAATATGGAGAGAAATGTGTTTACTTAGATTTCGTTACTCCCTAACTATCTTTTACCGGTTGATTAGTGTGTATTAATTGCGTGGATGACGGGTGTATTCCTTAATACCAATCGTGGGGTGGCGTACGTACTTCCCCAACTCTACAAGCTCCTACTTCACTCCTATGTCGAGCCGGCTAAGAAGCTCCTAACATGGGATCACTAGAATTCGCTCATGCATTAAATACAACCATAAAAGCCTTTAGTACACATTTGGTTCATGTTTCTTAAGACGTTCAAGCAAGTTACCGAATAGGAAGTTAGCCAGTTTTCTTAAGCCTAACATCGATGAACAATCATCCAATACAATTAATAACACACTAATAACCAATAATCAACAGTTAGGTTTCATTAGATCTAAGCAAACACAAAGAAAACCTAGCTTAACATGTTAAACAAAAGACAAGAACAAGATAGAATCAAACAACACATAGACATATTGAATGATTAATTGATAACTTATCTTCAATGTAACATGGAAGATCTCAAGGCAAAAAGCCTTGAAAAAGCTGCTAAAATCGTCTTAGGGTTTTTACACACAAAGTTCCTCCCAAAAATTCCACACTAATGACAAAGAATTGCAAAACTATATATAGATTTTCAGATCTGACGGCGTCACGTTATGGAGTGTGACGCCGTCTCCTCGCCGCTTTTAGGGTTCCCGGATGGCCTTCTTGACGCCGTCCCTCTTTAGCTCTCCAAAATCCGCTCTGGCCTATCAAGGCTTGACGCCGTCAGAATTAGGCGTGACGCCATCCCTCTTTAAATTAAACCGTGACGACCTTGATCACTCCAAAGGGTGACGCCGTCAGAATTCCAATGCAAATTTCACTGGCTTATCATGAGTAATTTTCACATCCACCACTTTTGCCAAGCCATGACGCCGTCTGGAACAAATCCTGACGCCGTCAAAGGTACTTTCCAGCACATTTTTGTAGACTTTGCCGTTTTCTTCACTTTTATGCTCCAAAAATGTCCAAAAAGCCTCCTTTTCCAGATTTCTTCTCCAAAGTACCTAAAATGACAAAAGGAACGATTTAGGGCAATATTTGATCAAATAAATACGATTTAGGGCTTAAATGACCCCCTAAAAGCGGTACACTTTTCGCTTCATCAAATACCCTTACACTTGAGATTTGCTTGTCCTCAAGCAAATGCGCTTTTATTATAATCAAAATACAAGTTAGGGGTCATTTAACGCTAATATAAAAGTAATTACAACAAATAGTCGTTCCACTTTAATCATAATAAGCACGGAGATTACAAACTAGCACCTCACAAGTAGTGTTTAGATACTCACATCTCTCAAGTGTCATCAAAATAAATCTCATAAATGAAAACGGATAATATCTCTCACTACCTGTCATAGCAAATAGATTACCATAGGCTTGGGAAAGGATCGAAAACCTCCTCCACTAGGCGTAAGCACCTAAGATAAACTATCAAAGTGGGCTTTTACATGGGTTATAACGTTAGGTGTAGGGATATGATAAACACGGATTTGTTGGATAAGGGATATTTTACTGGTGGCGAGTTAAAGATCTAGATTAATTACATGTACTATACAATGTTGCTAAGCCAAGACTCGACTCGATCTTAAGCTAAAAACAAAATAACAAAAACATAAGATAAACATAAAATGAAACGGGATGGTAGTCCGTATGTTTTTTCTACTTTTCTTTTTCTCATTTTTTTTTTTGTATTTTTCTTGATTTTTTCGATTTTTTTTTCTTTTTTTCATACACTCTTGCCCTACCATCCAAAATAATACATCATAGGGGCGTTGCATTCCCCTTACACTTGAATTTTTACATAACTTTACAAATAACTATTCTAATGACTCAAATTAAGATAACTGAAAAACTTGGAGTACTTTTAAAATATTTAGCACGTATGGGGGTAATAAATGATGTTCTTCCCCATTACTCCATTACACTAGTACTTTACCCATGAGTCCCATTCGTCCCAAAACAATATGTACAAGGATATGACTCGACTTAGCAACCATGTAATCAATTAGATAATTAACTTGGGGTTTAAACAAATGTTGTCACAATAATGCACTAAAGATGAGTGCATACAAGGTAGGCTAAGGCGATTTGGGTGTACATTTAAGTGGGGTGTAAACAAATTCTTCCTTTAAGTAAAATGCTTAAAGTTAGAAACGAAAAGATAGGCTCTGAGGGGTGTACTAGGGGTATCGTGTACTAAAAATGAGTACAACGCAAAGGGTGTGGGAGAATTACTTGACCAATGTAGCCAATGTAATTATAACAAAAACACAGGTGTAAAACAATGGGTTAATCCTAATGCCTCTTATCATGTAGTAAATCTAACTACATGAATGTAGTCTCACTTATGGCCTCAGAATGGTCCTAACGCAAGTTCTAGAATCTAAGTGCTACCTGTACACACATCATAGCATAAATGCTTTTCCTACCAATTCTAGGGGCGAACCTCACATATTTGGGGGTGGAAAATTTTTTAGTGGTACGGTTTTGTGCTAGTCATATAACTCCTATCCATGAGACGCTCATTAAGATCAAAGTTTCACTCCTAAATGTTGTAAAAAATTTTAAATTTGGCACTAAAATTTCCTTAACGGGTATTTCTCTCAGTTTTACTACACATCTACTTTTAAACAAACAAAAATCGAGCGTAATAACATTCTCTAAAATAGTACTTTTACCCTCCCCTTACACTTAAGATGAACATTGTCCCCAATGTTCAAATAACAAGACGTAAAAGTAAATAAGGTAAAAGAATGAAATCAAATACTCCCCTGATTCGCTCGGTGGATAAAGAGGTAACATGGTTAAATCTTCTTCCAAGGGAATGTAGAAGCTTTACGACTAATGCATCGCCAAAAGCTTGATCCAACAAACATTTCCTTGTCCAAAATAACCTGTTAAACCTGAGAAAACAAACACGAAAACCTGCATAACATCGGCGGGATAAATCTATATATAAGGATATAATGCTTGTGGAATGATAATTTTGCAGATTCCTGGAGATTATAAGTTGGAGATTTAATAAAAACTTTTTATGAAAACAAAACTTTCAAAATTTTCAGAAAATTAAAACCTGACGCCGTCAGGTTGTAAAGCCTGACGCCGTCAGAAATGATCTGACAAAATTCTCATGTTACGTTTTCGGAAAATTTCTGGAAAAACCTTTACCTTACTTCCTGGAAATCCTGCAAAACATCATTATGACTCGATACAAGCATTTGACTCAAACAAATACTAATATGTATGCTAATTTAATATTATTACGATTCATGTTCATTTGTGTTCTAATAAACCGATTTGGATTTCCCTTACACTTATCTTTTGCAAAATACCTTTATATGTAATTAAGACGAAGTTAAAAACAAGATAAAGCATTTTCACAATTTAGTTTTGAACATGAATCAATAATAATAAAAATTAAACATACATACGGAAGCAAATAAAGTCAAACAAACAAATAAATAAACACACAAAGCAAATAAAGCTTGGGTTGCCTCCCAAGAAGCGCTTTTCTTTATTAACGAGTCTTGTAGCTAGACTCAAAGTCACTCTACCCTATGTAAGTGAGTTCGTCATCGAGGACGTCTTTAGGGTTAAGCTTGGATTGAAGTTTCCTATTGGTTCGCTTAGTATAATATATCTTTTCAAACTTCTCTCCATCCGGGTCATACAATGTCATCTTAATATGCCATGACCCATCTCCATCTTTGGGTGGTTTGTCCCAATCCCACTTGTGATCATCCTCCTCACAAGTCCACTTATTCATCCCTAGGTTAATTGGCAAAACTCCTAGGAACTCAATCATCTTCCTAAAAACTAGAGGGTCTTCAAATGGATCCAATTCGGTGTCCCTAGCCAAGAGTTGTTCTACCGTATGTGTTCGGTTCACAAAGTCCTCTTCTAGGTAAAATGGGCGTTGGGGTCCTATGAAGTCTCTATCGATCCAAGGTCCATATCTAGATGGTCTCCTATTCAACTCTAACCAATGGGGTGTCGGTTCATCACTAGTATCATAAGCATGTTTCTTCACATCATAGACCGACCAAGTATCTCCTTCTCCTACCGCTATCTTAGATTCCTTAGAATCAATCATAGCACTAGCGGTCGCCAAAAATCCTCTACCTATCAACAAGGGGCATGTAGGGTCGCTAACCATATCAAGGATGTGGAAATCGGCTAAAATGGTTAGTTTTCCAATGTGTACTAGCACGTCTTTGACTACCCCAACCGGGTAAGCAACACTTCCATCCGCTAAGCCTATTATCACCTCGGTTTTTTTAAGTTTTCCTAGTTTTATAGAGGTGTAGAGAGTTAACGGAAGTAGGTTAAGGCTTGATCCAAGATCGGCTAATGTGTCATAAGCCTCCGAATTACCGATCTTGCAAGGTAGAACAAATAAGCCCGGATCATCTAACTTCTTAGGTAGTTTGTTTTGAACAAAGGCGGTCCCTTTTTCGCCTAACTTGAGCTTCTTCTCATCCAACACATCAATAACCGGACTTTCAAGGTGGGGCTCCTTGAATTCTTCGTCAAGGTTTTGAGTGGGAGGTGTTTCAACTATGTTGTTGACCAATTTGGGTATCATAACTTCTTGGTCATTTTGAACGACTTGGGTTTGTTTGAAACACGTGCTCATGGAATTGACCGAATAATATTGTGGGCAAGAACTAGGAGACGAAACCGATGAAATGGCGTTGACGTTTAGTTTCAGGTTCTTGACCGTGTTGCTAGGGAGGGCTCCCATTTCTCGGTCATTGAGGGCTTTCAACAAAGTGTCAATCTTATTGGTCATCTCCGTTTGTTGTTGTTTGAAATCGGCTTCAAACTTGGCCAAACGAGCTTCTTGAGATGCCATAAATTGAGACATCAATCCTTCAAAGTTATTGGTACTACCATTGCCGGAAGGATTGTTGTTGAAAGTACGGTTCGAGTTGGAACCGCTTGATTGGAAACGATTACGTGGGTTGGAAGAATTGGTTTGTTGTATGTTTTGGTTTTGTTTCCACCTAAGGTTTTGGTGATTTTTCCATGAGGGGTTGTATGAATCACCGTAGGGGTTCGGCTCGGGTTTGAAAGTGTACCACTTGTCTCCCGCTCCGTCGGTACGCGAGGATGCGTAGTCCGCAAAAGCTTGTTCGGGGAGTTCCATGCAATCGCGAGTGTCGTGGGGACCACTACATAATTCACATGAAGAAGTGATTTTATTCACTTGGCTTGAAGATTTAGGAGCCTCGTAGGATTTCATAAGAAACTTGACTTGGTCTTCAAGTTCTATGATCCTACGGTCGGAAGTGCTTGAATTGTTCAAAGGCAAAGATATTGCCTTGACCGTTTTATTCAAATCACGGGGATCATTCCAACTTTCGTTGTCATAAAGAGCAAGGTCTTCTAGGAGATCCCATGATTGTTCCGCACTTAGATCACGTAGCTTACCACCGGTCGATTGGTCAATGGTTTGCTTCGTGGGGAGATTGACATGGTCATAGAAAATTTGGACTTGGAGCCAAAGTTCTATGCCATGATGAGGGACTTTTTGGAGTAAGTCCTTGAATCGAGTCCATGCCTCGTAGAGGGTTTCGCCTTGACGTTGTTGGAACATCAAGATATCATTCCTTAGCTTGGTAGTTCTTCCCGGTGGGAAAAACTGAGCAAGGAAACGAGTAGTTAGATCATCCCAAGAGGTGATGGATCCTGCGGGTAGACGTTCTAGCCATTGACTAGCTTGGTCCCGCAGAGAGAATTAAAAGAGACGCAGTCGGGTCGTTTGTCGAGTGGCAACATCAAGGTCTATAGAATCAACGATTTTAAGAAAGTCCTTGAGGTGTTGATTAGGATCTTCAGAACGAAGTCCATGGAATGCGCATCCGCTTTGCACCAACCGGATGGTGTCGGATCGCAAGGGTGTGACATTGGCTCCTTGAGTGAGCTCAATGGTGTTTCGATAGCCTTGGTGGCTAGGACGGGAATACTCTCCTAAGGTACGGGCTCTAGGAGGTGGTTGTTGTGGTGGGTTGTTGGGATCAAGGATATTACCACCTTTCATGATGTCGGATGGTAATGGTTACGAACAAAGAAACGAAGAAAAAAGATAGACTAAAGAAAAACCTAGAAAAATAAAATAAAAATCTCACTAGAAAGGAATCTAGTGAGTAGACCTAATAAAATAAAAATTCAACCTAAACAATAACTATTCCCCGGCAGCGGCGCCAAAAACTTGATGCGTGGTTTTGCGACCTTACAACAGGTTTTACCTCTCGAGGGATCTCAAGAGGCTTACAACCCCACCAGGCAATGTACCTGACCGATGTAGTATAGTGTAGTGGTAAGTACGAGGGATTGATCATTCTCCACAGGGAATAGTGTTCGTTAGGTATGAAAAACTACTCTAATTAAGTCTAAGGGTGAAGGAAGATTCTTTTTGTATTTTTATATTTTTATGAAAGCAAGTAAAATCTCGGGTTTGAAGGAGTGGGCGGAATTAGTTGCTAGTCAACTAACCCAAATAACTACAAATGCAAATAAAATAAATAACTGAAAATAAAAAGTGTGGTGGAAATAATATGGAGAGAAATGTGTTTACTTAGATTTCCTTACTCCCTAACTATCTTTTACCGGTTGATTAGTGTGTATTAATTGCGTGGATGACGGGTGTATTCCTTAATACCAATCGTGGGGTGGCGTACGTACTTCCCCAACTCTACAAGCTCCTACTTCACTCCTATGTCGAGCCGGCTAAGAAGCTCCTAACATGGGATCACTAGAATTCGCTCATGCATTAAATACAATCATAAAAACCTTTAGTACGCATTTGGTTCATGTTTCTTAAGACGTTCAAGCAAGTTACCGAATAGGAAGTTAGCCAGTTTTCTTAAGCCTAACATCGATGAACAATCATCCAATACAATTAATAACACACTAATAACCAATAATCAATAGTTAGGTTTCATTAGATCTAAGCAAACACAAAGAAAACCTAGCCTAACATGTTAAACAAAAGACAAGAACAAGATAGAATCAAACAACACATAGACATATTGAATGATTAATTGATAACTTATCTTCAATGTAACATGGAAGATCTCAAGGCAAAAAGCCTTGAAAAAGCTGCTAAAATCGTCTTAGGGTTTTTACACACAAAGTTCCTCCCAAAAATTCCACACTAATGACAAAGAATTGCAAAACTATATATAGATTTTCAGATCTGACGGCGTCACGTTATGGAGTGTGACGCCGTCACCTCGCCGCTTTTAGGGTTCCCGGATGGCCTTCTTGACGCCGTCCCTCTTTAGCTCTCCAAAATCCGCTCTGGCCTATCAAGGCTTGACGCCGTCAGAATTAGGCGTGACGCCGTCCCTCTTTAAATTAAACCGTGACGACCTTGATCACTCCAAAGGGTGACGCCGTCAGAATTCCAATGCAAATTTCACTGGCTTATCATGAGTAATTTTCACATCCACCACTTTTGCCAAGCCATGACGCCGTCTGGAACAAATCCTGACGCCGTCAAGAGTACTTTCCAGCACATTTTTTGAGACTTTGCCGTTTTCTTCACTTTTATGCTCCAAAAATGTCCAAAAAGCCTCCTTTTCCAGATTTCTTCTCCAAAGTACCTAAAATGACAAAAGGAACGATTTAGGGCAATATTTGATCAAATAAATACGATTTAGGGCTTAAATGACCCCCTAAAAGCGGTACACTTTTCGCTTCATCACCCTAAAATATGTGTTGCTTGTTAGATGGGAAAGCAACATAGAGCATCTTGTAAATCCAAAGTGGTGAACTCTATTTCTGAGCCCTTGTTTATGTTGCATATGGATCTGTTTGGACCTACTTTTGTGAAAAGCTTGAACAAAAAGATGTATTGCTTAGTGGTCACTGATGATTTTAGTAGATTTACTTGGGTATTCTTCTTAGCTACTAAGGATGAGACTTCTGGCATTCTTAAGGCTTTCATTATAAGAGTAGAAAACTTAGTTAATCAGAAGGTTAAGGTAATAAGATGTGATAATGGAACTGAATTTAAGAATAATGTGATGAATCAGTTCTGTGAGGAAAAGGGTATAACAAGACAATTTAGTGTGGCTAGAACTCCTCAGCAAAATGGTGTTGCTGAGAAGAGAAATAGGACATTAATTGAGGCTGCTAGGACTCTATTGTCTGAGTCAAAATTACCCACTGCTTTTTGGGATGAAGCAGTCAACACTGCTTGCTATGTACAAAATAGGAGAAAGGTAGTTAAGCCTCATAACAAGACCCCTTATGAGTTATTACATGGTAGGAAACCTCTGATAGATTTCTTGAAACCATTTGGGTGTCCTGTTACTATCTTAAATACCATTGACCACCTAGGCAAGTTTAGTGAGAAAGCAGAAAAAGGTTTCTTTGTTGGATACTCCACCAATAGTAAGGCTTTTAGGGTATTCAATCAAAGGACTGGGCATGTGGAGGAAAACTTATATGTTAGGGTTAGTGAAACCACACATAGTGTTGCTGGAAAAGGACCTGAATGGCTGTTTGATATTGATTCCCCAACAAAGAGTATGAATTATGAACCAGTAATTGCAGGTACACAAGCTAACCCTATTGCAGGTACACAAGCCAAGGAAGATGCATCTGCACAGGAGTTTTTGTTGATAGAAAGATGGAAACTTGATCGAATTTTCACACCAAAAGAGGGCAAGAGTTCACTGGATGATGTTACCAAAGAATGATGCAGAAGGTAGTGATAAGCCTTCTAATGATGACAAGAATGGTGATGAGGAAAAGGATGAAGAGTCAGAAATTGATGAAAAACAAGGGAATAAAGCTAGCAGCAGTACTTTAAATTCTGTTGCTGGCTAAAACATTCTACTGCTGTGCCTAAGGCTTCTACTGCTGACAAAGATGGGAATTTCTATGATGATTCTTATGATGAGATTCCTGAATTAGAGGAAGTGTATGTGGACACTAATGATGAAGTTGTTGATGTATTTGGAGCTGGAGCTGATTTATCTAATATGGAGACTG